>VDFB02274714.1:8962976-9364293 GCA_007258455.2 Sequoia sempervirens
CTCTTCAAAGGGGAATTTTCAAAAGAAGGAAAGGCCAACTTGTAGCTATTGCAAGAAACCTGGTCATGAGGAACATTCTTGTCATAAGAATCAAATCGATGAGTTAAAGAATCTTCTCAAAAAGAACAACATTAATCTATCTTCTTCTATTGCTCAACAATCCTTTGCTCCTTCTTCAAAATCAGGTAAAGGGAAAGCGCATGCACTTGTTGCTATTATTGATTCTCAAAAGAGTGGATTCTTGACTCGAGTGCATCACATCACATGGGTTCTAGTAAAGAACAATTTTCTTTGTTGGAAACTTGTTTTGTGCCCCACATTCTTATTGGAGATAATTCTCCAATGGATGTAATTGGGAAGGGTTCAATTGATATTTGCAATGGAACATTTGAGGATGTCCTCTACGTGCCTGATTTATCAACCAACCTTCTCTTTATCTAAAAAATTACTCAGAATGGTAGCAAAGTTGAATTCACTCCAAACTTTGTCAGCATCAGAAATCTTGAAGATAATACACTCCTTGCAGTTGGTAAGGCCAATCATGAGTCTTGCTTGTATGTTTTCTCTCATTTTGTACTTGATTCACATTCAACTGCATTGCTCACCCATTCAAATTTTGTGAGCAAACTTTGGCATGAACGGTTTGGCCATCTCAACTTTGGCATGAATGGTTTGGCCATCTCAACTACCGCTATCTTCAACAACTCAGAAAATAAAATATGGTCATGGGTCTTCCTCAAATAAATTTTTTAGATGGTGTATGTTCAAGTTGTGCCTCGGGAAAACATCCTAAGGAGAAGTTCGACAAAGGGAAGGCTTGGAGGGCTTCAGAAGTCCTTGAATTGGTTCATAGTAACTTGGCGGGTCCTTTTCCATCATTGTCCTTTAGTAAGGCTCATTATTTGCTCACCTTCATTGATGACTATTCCAGATACACATCGGTCTACTTTCTTTCAAAAAAGGAGAAGTATTTGATAGATTTCAAGAGTTTAAGGCTCATGTTGAGAAGCAATCTGGAAAGTGTGTCAAAATTCTCCGCACTAATAATGGCAAAGAATATGTGAACCATCAATTTGAGCAATTTTGTACTCTTGAAGGGATTGATCTTCAACACACTATTGCCTACACACCAAAACAAAATGGTGTAGCTGAGAGGAAAAATAGGTCCCTGAAAGAGATGGTTGGCTACATGATCGACACTCGCTCCCTTACACCTGCATATTGGGTAGAAGCTATGAACCAATATGCAGGTGTAAGGGAGCGAGCGTGGATCATGCAACCAACCATCTCTTTCAGGGACCTATTTTTCCTCTCAGCTACACCATTTTTTTGTGGTGTGTAGGCAACAATGTGTTGAAGATCAATCCCTTCAAGAGTACAAAATTGCTCAAATTGATGGTTCACATATTCTCTACCATTATTAGTGCGAAGAATTTTGACACACTTTCTAGATTTCTTCTCAGCATGAGCCTTAAACTCTTGAAATCTATCAAAGACTTCTCCTTTTTTTCAAAGAAAGTAGACCGATGTGTATTTGGAATAGTCATCAATGAAGGTGAGCAAATAATGAGCCTTACTAAAGGATGACACATATTCCTTCAAAGACGTGCAAGGCCTTGGAACCTGAGAGTCGTCCTTGTATATTTGTTGGTTACCCTGATGGTTTCAAAGGATATCAGCTAATGGATCCTACAACACATGAGCTCTTCATTAAGTGTAGTGTGCATTTTGAGGAAATCTCTTCTAGCTCATCCTCTACTTTTCCTTCCTCCACAATGGATTTAGAGGATTCTGACATTGAGGATTTTCCTCAAGCTTCCTCTAGTCATCAATTTGATCCTGAGATTTCATCTTCCTCTTCACAAAGTTCAGAATCTCCTCCTCCATCCCCTACCATACCTCGTTGGGCTCGCCAAACATTTGAGTCTGCAAGAGATCTTGTTGGGGATCCTTCAAGTTCACGGAGGACTTGATCACAACATCAAGACATTCCACATTCCTACATCACCACAGCTTTAGATCCACAATCATTTTGTGAAGCATCTAGTATTGTTGAGTGGGATTCTACAATGGAGGAAGAGTACAACTCTTTAATGTGGAATAAAACATGGGATCTTGTTCCACTTCCTACGGGAAGAAAATTGGTTCAGTGTAAGTGGATCTATCAAACCAAATTTGCAGCGGATGGCTCAGTTGAGAAGTATAAAGCCTAACTTGTAGCCAAAGGTTTCTCTTAAGTACAAGGTATTGACTACACTAAGACCTTTGCCCCTATTGCCAAAATGAACTCCATTCACTTGCCACTTTCTATTTCTACAACTCATGGTTGGGTTGTACATCCAATGGATGTGAAAACTGCATTTCTTCACAACGATCTACATGAAGAACTTTATATGGAGTAGCCACAAGGATTCATTCAAGATTCTTCATTGGTTTGTAAACTAAGGAAGTCTCTCTATGGCCTCAAACAAGCTCCATGAGCTTGGTATGCCAAAATGGACTCCTTTATTCTCTCCATTGGATTCTCCAAATGCCACTTTGATCCAAATGTCTACATCTTGTGGCAAGAGGATGCTCTTCTCTTCTTGGCTCTCTATGTTGATGACTTGATTGTCACTGGGAGCACTTCATCCATCATCACAACTATGAAGAATGTTTTGCATGAGAGATTTTCCATGACCAACTTGGGTCTCTTGCACTACTTTCTCGAGATCGAGATCACTCAAACCTCTTATGAGATCTTACTCGCACAACCCAACTATGCTCTTGATCTTTTGTCACGTTTTCATATGGCTGATTGTAAGCCTGCACTAACTCCCTTTTTGTCTATAGTTAAGCTTCAGGCCAAATGTTCCACACCACTAGTTGATGCTACTTTGTATCATCAACTTGTTGGTATCCTCATCTACTTGACTCATACTCATCCTGAAATTTCCTTTGTAATTGGCATTGTTTCGCGTTTCATGACAAAACCACACGAGCTTCATTGGAAAGTTTCCAAACGCATCTTGCACTACATTCAACGCAATCATCGGTATGGGATTCACTATGCAGTAGGCACAAGTTCAAACTTTCTTGGATACATGGATTCTGATTGGGCTAGTGATATTGATGATCGGAAGTCCACATCTAGCTATAGTTTTCACTATGGTTTCAGTCCCATTTGTTGGCAGAGCAAGAAGCAACATGCCATTGTTCTTTCTTCAACTGAGGTTGGGTATCAGGGGGTTTTCAAAGCCGCCACTAAGGCTATTTGGATTCAGAATATCCTCACTAAACTTGGCATCACCTTTAAGAAGACATAAGCCATCTATTGTGACAACCAAAGCACCATCCAGATCTTGAGAACTTGGTCCATCATCACTGAACTAAACACATCGAGATCCATATGCATTTTCTTCGGGAGCTAATTCAAGAGCAGGTCATTGATTTGTGATACTGTCCTACAACAAATCAAGTTGCAAATATATTCGCCAAACCCTTCACTGAGACCAAGTATATTAATCTTCGGTCTCTCTTGGGGGTACAACACATCTCTTCTAGGGGGTCACTTAGACCTTCTTCATTCACCCTCTGGGCAGGAGTTTTTTCCCACTGGGTTTTCTCCTTATTTATCATTGACAGGTTATTTTGTACATGGTTACCTCATCAGGCCTAGAAGCCGAGACCCATATTTTATTTGCATTGTATACTTCTCCCTAAGTTGCACTTAAGGGGGGGTGTTAGTGTGAAAGGGGTACTTTATCTAACTAGTTCATTCTTAGCTAGTTCTCCACTAAAGTCCTCTTCACACTACTAAACTTTACATAGGGATAAGGTGGTTGAGCCTTTAATGACATGAGTTTTCACACCTCATAGGATGCCAACACTTGTCATAATTTGGTTGCATTCATCTCTCCCCTTGGCCTATATAACCAAGGAATTTCCTTTGTAATTCTCACTTCTCAAGTTGAATATAGCTTTGCATTCTTGAGAGGAATACAGTTTATTCTTCCTCATATTTCTGGTTTTGCTTTCCTTCAGTCATTAGATTCCTAGTAGGCTAGTTAGCAAATCTCATAGTTGGCAATGATGTGGATTCATCATTGGTGATGGATGGCCTTATTTAGTGTTTCGTTGATGTCTTGGAAGAGCTCTGAGATCTTGTTGTTGCAAAATATTTCTTTCACATTTACAGGTTCATTGTAAAGAGATGGTTACTATATTGATGTGATTGGAGATGTTGAGCTTGGTTTAGAGTGTATTTTGGTATTGTGTCTTGTTATACTTTGAATAGTAGTTTGAGTGTTGGCATGATACAAGTTCTCTTGAAACCAGGATGTTTTGCATTGGTGCATGTGATCTCCTAGGAGGATATGATTAGATCATGATGTCGTGTTTTGGTTCTTGATTTGGTATGTGATACCCCTCATGTTGATGATATTCTTATGTGTGGATTTTGTACTTGGTTTGTGTGGGTGATCAGCTCACCATTTTGGTTGTGTGTGGTTTCATAGTTTGGTTGGTTTGTTGTACTTGATATTACATATGATGCTAGATGATACATTTCATGGTGATTATGTTATATGGTTACATTATGGATTTCTTTAAGAATATATGTGGAGATGTGATTTTTATGCTGCTAAGGTTTCTGATGTGCACTAGTGTGTCTTGGTGAAAGGGCGGAGTGGCATCACTTACTTGCAAGTGCCATGCTACCCCGTATTACCTTTCACGATGTGTCTGTAATGGAGATTTACATGCTACTTGACGTTTGTTTCTATGCAGGATGCAAGTACTGGACACTGACTCCACCTACTTGTCAGGTTTGAGCGTGTCCCATAAACTCAACGGGTTTGATGTTGAAAAAGGAGTGGTTAAGAAAGTCTTCCCATCCCAAGTTTGTCACCTTGTTGTGAGTCCAATGTTGTTTTTGTTTCAAACTTGTCTTTGTTTGTGATTGTGTTAGTGTTGATTATTATTTTAGTTTGTGATTTAATTAATTTTTAATTATTTTATTTTATTTATTTTTCTTTTAATAATAATATAATGTTATGAGCTATTCAATTAACTCAAGAATTAAAAAATCAATACCGCTACCTTAAGCAAATTTAACATTCTAATTAACAACAAAGCATGTAACGCCTCGTTGCGCAAACCCTAAAGGACAACTAAAAATGCAATAATTTTTTTTAAAAAACATAAAGTATAAATATTATGTTTACTAATGTAAAACATAACTACGATTACAAGTTGAACACCTAAGTCCCTTGGGGTACACGAGGTGATATTATGTAATCTACCCAATAACAAACTTGATAAAAGTAACTTTCATTCCTTCTAACATAACTCTTCCATTTAAACATTTATAAAAGATAAGCATTAAGGCAAGAACGAAAACTATACAAGTTTTCATAGCCAATTTAACTTGGAAATATTAAGAACTTATTTACTCAAGCATAATACAACATCAAGTATATTTACAATTATGGATAAAGCTTGAATTACAAAATGTGATTATACAATACATCATTCTACAAATAAATCTCATTGAGCAATTATCCAAGGTTACAACATAAGTCTACCCAATACATGGGAGAGTAACATATCAATATACAAAGTATGATAGAAGTACAAATATACATCTGGAAGTACATAACTCTGGATCAAGCTATCTCAACAAACTCTACACTAAAAGGTACACCTGCAAAATAGGGAATTCAACAGGGTGTGTAGCACGTTCCACTAGACCACCCTCGTGCTAGGAGTAGATAAGAAAGGATCCCCAACCAAGAACATCTAAAGAAACACTCAAGACTAAACTCCAAGCATGGAAAGATAAATCACACAAAGAAAAAACATAACATCAAAGGACCACTACCTAAACATGACAACAATAAATCACCAAAACATGTCAATAAACCACTTCCAGAGGATTTTAATAAAACAACTCAAAGGGAATGCTAAAGGAGAGTGCCATTACATGGCCTTACATAGATTATCCAAACAACCTATCACAAGGTGTCACCTCCATCTATGGTTATCCTAACTGTCTATCTCAAGGCACCACTCCATAGGGTGACTCATGCGGAATCGTTAACCTCTCGCGAAGACGAGGTCACGATTATGCCAACCATTGCCTTCTCAGCCACCTTTAGACTATGGAAGCTCTAACAGGAAGATGAGGTATCCATAATTATCTTATTAATGTTTAACTACCCACCCCCTAATTAATTAGTTAGGTTTTCACTTATTACTCAAACTATAACATGGGTTATCCTAACAGCCCCTTTGTGCATCGACACCCACATAGAGCCACTCTCCCTAGAACCCAAAACTCAACAACAAAATCCAAGGGGTTGTACCCACAAGTACTCTAAACACATAATAGAACAATCGAGACACAAAACCATCTCGCCAAAAGTCAAGAATGGTACAACCCAAAGTAAACTCAAGATCTCAACTATAATCAAAATGGAAACAAGTATCAATTATAAAAACCACATAATTTAAATCACCAAATTCCCAAGCCTCTGGAAGTTTTAACAATAACCTTATCTCCTATGAAAGTATGACTAACTTGAAAGTCCCCACATGTTAATAACCCAACTCAAGAAACCCAATAAAGAACTCAAGAAAGTCAAGAATTAACTAATTATTCAACATCAAGGTTTGTTTAAGAACACAAGTTTACTATGCTTAACAATCACATTGAGATAACACATTGCATGAAATCCATCCTAGAAATTAAACTAATAGTTAACTCGATTTATTTCATTAATTAAAAACACTCAAATAGTTTTGATAAAATATTTCCTTCAATTTGTTCAACAACAACAAAAAATGATTATAAATAACCTACATAATATTTTTCTATAATTTAGACAAGTGTGTGTATATATATATATATATATACATATTTATATATGAAGTATAAATATGTGATTTATTGTTATAATGTTATTTTATATTGTGACATTAAAATAAGTATGTATGTGTCTATATATATGTATATACATATACATGTATATACATATATATATACATATATATGTATACATATATATATATACATGTCTATACATATATACATATATATGTATATACATGTATATATATATATACATGTATATACATGTATATGTATATACATATATATAGACACATACATACATACATATATGTGTGTGTGTGTGTGTGTGTGTGTGTGTGTGTGTGTATGTATGTATGTGTATTTATAAATATATATATATGTGTGTGTGTGTGTATTTGATAAATTCTAAATCTTTAAATATCAAATAAAAAAAATGAAATTTAATTTTCTTAAGGTTCGGCCTGGGAGGGTTGCATCCTCCCTGTGAGGGGAGGTCGTAGCCCCCACCCAAGGCTGCGCCCAGCAACCTACTGACTGTTGTATGCAGCAGTGGGTGGGTTGCGAACAACAGCCTCCCACAGCCACTTACATAGGGTACGAGGGTTCGGCCAAAGCCAACCCCCCCGCCCCCCAAAAAAAAAAATTATATTTAAAAATAATAATAATAATAAAATCTGTACGATGCAAAAACAATTTCTCAAAAAAAATTATAAACATAAATTTAATATGATTAATATATGTGTGTGTGTGTGTGTGTGTTTTTCATGGTATATAATATATATATATATATATTCTCAGACAAATCTGAGTTCACGGGAAAATAAATCTATCAGTATAATTTGTACCTGAGATTTTAATTTCCTGAGTTTAACCAGAGAATTTCATTTACAAATCTACAGAAGTTTTCAAATTTCACAATTTTGGGCAGAGGTTTCTACTGCAGCCTACAGAGGTTTTCTACTGTTTTAACAATGAATTTATGTCATTTCATGAGGGTCTCTGATTTTTACTGTAAAATTTTTCTACAAAGGTAACAAAATAACGACAACATTTCAACAACCGGGAACACAATTTTCTAGAGATGAACTTCTAATAAATTTTCTATAGAGGTCACTCCTCTTACACAAACAATAACAGACAAACTTTTCAAAGCAAGAAAGCATTTAAACAAAAGAAAGTAAAGAACTTGTTTTCTAAAACCAAAAGAAGCAAAAGTTGCGGAAAGCTTCGCCTCCGGAACTTCCAAATTTTAAATTCTTCCCAGAAGCTTCACCTCTAGCCTAAAGCAAAATACAAGTCCAAAATCTACTATAGCCCTTCTCAATTTTTTTTAAAAAACATTTTCCCGTGAAGAAATTCCTCTTACCCCATGCCAATATTCTCTTCGAGAATATTTTCCAACGAGAATTTCATTAAATTCTCCACTTATTCCCGTAAACCTCTAATAAAAGAATTAACTAATTTTTAATTATTTTATTTATTATTTTATTTTATTTATTTTTCTTTTAATAATAATATAGCATTATGAGCTATTTAATTAACTTAAGAATTCAAAAATCAATACTGCTACCTTAAGCAAATTTAACATTCTAATTAACAACAAAGCAACTTATATTTTATTTAAATTATCCACATAATCAAGAGCATTAATCAATTATCTTAACCGTAATTATCTATAATAACTATATCAATTAAATATATTAATTAATCACATAAATAAAAATTAATTAAATCACAAACTAAAATAATAATCAACACTAACACAATCACAAACAAAGACAAGTTTGAAACAAAAACAACATTGGACTCACAACAAGGTGACGAACTTGGGATGGGAACACTTTCTTAACCACTCCCTTTTCAACATCAAACCCGTTGAGTTTATGGGACACGCTCAAACCTGACAAGCAGATGGAGTCAGTGTCCAGTACCTGCATCCTGCATAGAAACAAACGTCAAGTAGCATGTAAATCTCCATTACAGACACACCGTAAAAGGTAATCGCGGGGTAGCAAGGCACTTGCAAGTAAGTGATGCCACTCCATTCTTTCACCAAGACACACTAGCAAACACATCAGAAACCTTAGCAACATAAAAATCACATCTCCACATATATTCTTAAAGAAATCCATAATGTAACCATATAACATAATCACCATGAAATGTATCATCTAGCATCATATGTAATATCAAGTGTAGCAAACCAACCAAACTATGAATCCACACACAACCAAAATGGTGAACTAATCACCCACACAAACCAAGTACAAAATCCACACATAAGAATATCATCAACATGAGGGGTATCACATTGTAGTTGGAGCTTTGACATTGGTCTTGTTGGTTCTCTCGATATTGAGTACAGTAGTCATTTTCTTGGGAGCTTCATGATAGTGTGGTGTTGCATTTCAAGCTTACCATGGATTGATCAGTTGTAGATTCTCATGCATACTTGGAGACTTGGATGAGGTTGGAGTTCTCTTGTGATTAGAGACATTTTCTTGAGACAGTTACTCTTTGGAGGTTTCAACAGGAAGATCGAGGAGCCTTCACCTAATATGGATGTGAGTTCATGATGGACCTATAGATGAGATTATTCTTGGAGTGTCATGATGACTTGGTTATCCTAGAGGAACATTCTCATTCCCCACTCTTGGTCCACTTGGAGATTTATCACCTGAGAGGTGTTTTCCCATTCTTGTTTCAAATGTGTTATGTTTTGTGCTTTGTTTTCTCATGGTTATAAGCCTTGAGCCCTGGTGATTGATTTTGGGAGACTCATTTGGGGACTGTTAAGCATAATTTTTTATTAGTTTATCTTTCATAGATATGGATCTTGAGTTATTGGCAGTTGGTTCTAGATGATTCATTTTGAGGAATGTTTAGCATGGTTATCTCCTTTTGCATATGAGTTTGTTTACGTTATCCATTGATGGGGAGTTTTAGGAAATGGTTATTGGGTTGATTTCTTGATTTGGGAATAGATACTTTGAGTGTGATTTCCTTGTTAGAGAGGCTTGCATCCATGTTGATATTACATGATTCATATGTTGCATTTGATCTATGAGATTAAGTGGTTGGGTGTCATTGAGGCTTTTTATTTGGGGTTGTAAGGAGATCATACTTGACACAACGTAGCACTTTGAGTTTTTGGTAGGGCATGTTATGATTTACAAGTTTTCTCTCTTCATTCTATGGTTCCTTCTTGGAGGTCCATGCTCTTATGATTTGGGAGGATTGTGGTGACATGTTGTGAGAGACTGTGCAGCTATATATGTTGCATGTGTAGATCATTATGATTATTCTTGGTACTTCATGTTTTGATCATTTTCCACACCTTGGTTTGAGTATTGGTTGGTAGACTTGATATGCCTTGATCATTTTCAGATTTGACATTACCCATGTAGTGGGAGTTCCTTAATATGTATGTTCTTCATTGACAAGTTTGATACAAGGAGCTTGATTATGGTTTATGGGTTGCATATGTTGCCATGAGTTCATTGATGTTGTTGATACCTGGGAGGTATGGATGGTTGGATGTATTAGCATGTGTTGTGGATGTTATTTTCAACCATGTGGATTTTTACCTTTGACAACTTGGAGCCTTTGTTATCACTTAGATTTGATGCTTGTGTTCTTGGATTGGTGCATCTTCACCTTGGCATGTTCCTTTTCTTCCAAAAGTGGCATGTTGGAGGATGAGAGTTTTTGTTTGAGATGGTGGTCACTTTGGTTTTATTGTGGGTATATTGATGGAGCACAAGAGCATGCTAGAGATTGATGTGGTTTCATGTATGGATATGATGATGTATTTCATTGATTGACCCTTATGCAATGTATACAAGTGGGAGAATGATAGGATTCGGTGTTGTACACAATTAAATTAAATAATTTATTATAATGATGTAATTAAATTATTATTTAGTTGTGGTGCACCTAGGAGATATGCTTAGCCACACTAGGTAATTATTTGGGGCCACTTGTAAAGTTGTATTGTAACATTGGGTTATTATTTTATGTGTGAGAGACATAGAATAATGATTTAATATTTGGGGAAATATTTAGTAATGTGAAAACTTAGTACCAAATATTAAATGAGGGATCAATGGTTTTGTTGCGCATGGTTTTATCTTAGCACTTGGTTGTATTTGTGTGAGCTTGTTTCTATAAAAGCAAACACATGTTTAGTGGTTAAGGTTGGCTAAGTGAGTTGGTTGTCATTATTAAATCTTTTTGAGGAGTGCATATGTGAATCGTGACATGGGATGTGTGGATCCATGTTTGGACACATGGAGGATGCATTGAAGAGGCTTGATGTTTCAAAAGTATTCATTGTAACTTTGTAAGTGCATTTATTATTTATTTGTTGAATAATAGATGGAGTATGGATGTTTTTGGAGGTTGGGTTTTTCCCTCTTGAGGATTTTTCCAAGGTATATCTTGTGTTATCTTGTGGTTTTTCTATTTTGATCTATGCATTATGGTTATTTTGTAAGCTTGTATGCATGTTTTTCTCTCATGGAGTTATGTAGGAAATGGATTAAATGAACCAAGCATTGATGCATTAATTCGTAATAGACCCAACATCCTGAGAAGACTTATCCTTAGAAGATCCATCAACCAAATAATTAGTCATTAATATTCAAGTGATCATTATGAACATTCTTCCACTATGTAGCCACACCCTTGCGTTGAGAGAGTGGGCAATCAAAAGCCAAGTGGTTGATGGCAAAACAATCTATACCTAAAGGGTAGACCCTAATAATCAAGCAGTTGAGTCCAAGGCCTATCCCTCGCCGTCAAGATAAAAACCCCATTTGAGATATCAATGTCCACTAGAATATGAGCATACATGGAGTGATCCACATAGTAAATTCAACCTTCAAGAAGTGACCAATTACATTGTCAATGGCCTCACAGTAGGAGTCTTCCCAAAATTGGAGAGATATTTCATAGCCTAACCCAAAGTGATTTGATATTAAAAGGTTTTGAGATGAGGTTGGAGGATAAAGACCAAGGCTTGACCAAAAGGGATTGCTCTCCCCACTTCCGTAAACTATTGTCAAGAACCGAGTCCATATCATCTAAAGAGTCAAAAGTCACTATGAGGAAGCCCCTAGCATAAGGATATAGCTTAATCTTACCAACAATGAGAGTCTTCCAAGATTTCCAAACACAATTGTGTAAATCAAGAAGAGAATGATACAAGTTGTTAAATTTACATACCAAACCCTAGATAAAATAAAATTCTTCATTTCTAATCACATCTTGTCCTTAAACCACAATAGGGGAGGTTTGTGAGAAGAGAAGGGACTATTTTTTTCACACAAAGAAAGGCAAGAAAGAGCCCCCAACCTAGCTATGGCCATATAGGTATGCAAGGAACCACAACCCAAAGTCAAAGCTCAATGCAAAGCATTCACATGCCCAATAGGGCATCAATGAAGCACCCCAACCTCCAACCCATCACCATTGTCATCACCAGAGTTGTCACCAATGCTTGAGATTGCCAAAGCTAATGCCCAACACATCATTATCATCACCTCCATCAAATTCCCCAAGAATATCTTCAATTGGAAGAGTAAACGTTGTTAATCAAAGAACAAAGCCTCCCAAACACCCCTACAAATAGTTATATGTTCAACGCAAGCACTAAGAATTATATTGTAAATAAGAGTTCAAATACCTTTTATGGCACTTCAAAGTATTCTATTTGCCACCAAGAACTTGATAGGTGTATGATAGTAGATATACAAAAATTTGTAGATCCATACTAAGCAAAAGACATGGATAACAAAAGGTCTACTAATGGTTATGTTTTTAGTTTGTTTGATGGTGCAATTAATTGGATGAGCAAGAAAGAGGTTGTAGTTGCTCTTTCAACTACAAACTCAAGGTATATAGTGGCAACATGTTTGTTAGAACTAAATGTTTTACACCGCACAAGTCATAACAATGTTGTCATTATTTAATTATTATTAAGTGTTGTGGTGTTGGTGCCTAAGGAATGGGAGCATCACATATTGAAGGAATCTCAAAATTCATTAGTTAGCACACTAAACCACTTATCATTTGTCTTATGACAATTGTAAGAGGTCATTGAAGATGATATTACTAAATATACTAGGAGTAGCATCTTTGACCAACAAGAAGTATAGTCACATGTAAGTGGTAAATATAATTAGAGCTCCTACATAAAGCATTTGGAGTGGCAATTGACCCCCCTTGTCATAAGGTCAAAGATCTTCATGAGGTAGTTATATTTTATTTTTAAAAAAATTACTCTTAGATAAGGGCACATGGATCCAACTTGAACTAGTTAGACAAAGACTTGGCTCATGTTTTTGGGCCCATGACTTGGAAAATCCATTGGTGGGTTCCTAAATTTCCTTAGCCTATAAATTGAGGGTTTCAAAAGGTCATTTTATGGTAATTTGATTGCGAGTACATGATTAGACTCCAAATTCAATTATTGAAAGCACTTCTCTCTACATGGTATTGAAATAACCTATTTCAAATTAATGCACTGAATGTATTATTTAACATACATAGTTTATTCAATCCTTTTTGTTATTACTCAATTAAAATTCATATAGATTTGTTTCTACTTTCATCATTTCCCTTTGGATTAGTGTGAATCTAGTCTTGTTTCCTTTCATAAGGAAAGGAAAATATTTTTTTAGCACATTAAACTAACAAACGATGACATAAATCATTATCCAATGGTTCAATATGTTTGAAAAAACAGACTGAATCAATAAACAACTTTGATTTATTTATTTTAAATAAAAAATAAAGCGCAGGCTTTAAGTTTGGCATTTGCATAAGTAAAAAATAATCAATGTAGTAACGTACTGCCCTCATTTAGCAGGAGAACCCTTTCCTCCTCCTCTTCTCTTTTCCTTTGTTCTTTTTCTTCTCTTTGATATTGCAAAATAGCAATGGGCATAGATATTAAAAGCTTCATTAGAATGAGAGGCATTGGCAGAGCCCCTTACGATATAAGGCTTTCAAACTGATTTTTTTAACTTCATTTCATTTTGCTCATTGTCTTTTAGAGAAGATAGCAACAAGAATGCCCTAATGTCCTAATATGGTCAATCGACATCGTGGCATCCCTTAGCTATACAAAGACATCCCCACTTCTTGTTGAAAAAAGTGGACAAATATCCTTCAACCATCGTAGGAGTGGGTTCCCATTTATTGCTAGACAAAGTAGAGATGGGAGTGGGGGGTATCTCCCCATCCTCATTCGCAAAATGTCCTCAATTGGCGTCTAGACCCCTCGGATACACAATACCAATGTTAGATTACAACTCTCTATACTCGCAAATGCAACAAACAAGAAACTTCAATGCTTGCATTTGTCGAGCACCATTACCATTCTTATAGCGATCAATTTTCCCAATCCATTTGTTATCATACCGCTCCCAAGTCTATGAATGCATATTACATAGCACATATCAAAATGACTATTCCTTTGTCAATATTTTGTTATGTACCTAAAACCTTAAATATTTTTGGGCTAGTAATGCAAATTGTGTGATGCATTTCATGAATGCCAAAGATTAAAAGCTGTGATAAGGCTGAACATGAAAAGTGTTACCTTCCATCCAAAACCAAAGATTGTTTACTGATAATTATTTCTCAATTCCTTAAAACCAGACATGAAAAGTATTTACCTTCCATCCAAAATCAGAGATTGTTTAGAAAGAAAAAAAATCTTATTTCCTTTCAACGTATAAATGTACATATAGTTGTTTAATGTTGTCAGAACAACTATCCATGCCTCTGTTGATTGTTTTCCTTCTGTTAAGGCTTTTCAAGTGATTCATGAACAACAAATGAAACTGTCCAAATATCCCTCACTATACTTGCAAGAGCATTAAGTAAGAAGCTTTGATGCTTTCCCCAGCTACTCAACATTCTCCTAGTGATAATTTCCCAGTCCTGCTGTTATACTCTCTTGCATGTCCATGAATGCATATCATATAGTGCAAATAACAAAGTGATCTTATTCATTTCTCAAGTTATAGTTTATTTTATTTTGTATCTAAAACCTTATATTTTTTATTTTGAATTGCAGATTATGTGTGGAATATCCATCTCAAGTGCAGAGGATTAAATAAATGATAAAAATGCTAGACCTGGAAAGTATTTACCTTCCATCCAAAACCAAAGATTATTCAGATATAACTACTTCTCATTTCTTTGTACAAATAAAGATGCTTGTATGTATAGTCACTGAAAGTTAGAGCATTGAACTATCCATGCCTCCATGTTGGTCGTCTTCCCTACTCTCAAGGCTTTTCAAACAATTCACAAACAACAAATAAAGTTGCCCTAATGTCCAAGTGAATATCAATGCTCGATTACAGCTCTCCCCATACTTGCAACAAGCAAGAAGCTTCAATTGTTGCCTTTGATAGGCACCATATTTCTAGTGATCAATTTCTCAATAATTTTGGTGTTTATACCTCTTGCAAGACTGAATGCAGATTTATATAGCACATACAGCAAGATGAATCTCCCCATTTCTCAAACCTTAAAAATAATTAAAAATAATGCAAAATGTTCATCTCACATGCATTAAAAACTAAAAAGCATGATAAAACAAGACCTGAAAAGTACCTACCTTTATAAAAAAACAAAAATCAGAGACGTCACTTTCAGCAGGAACTCTTGATACTAAAAAATATGGCGATCAACCTAGTACACAGGAATACATAATTTATAAGTCCTTTTCTAATGATTTACTGGCAAGGTGTTTTGAGAATGCAGCTTCTGGAATAAACAAGCTTTTGCTTCTGAAAATATATTCCAGAATATATCAGCATCAGCTCCAAACCTAAATATTATGATGATATTAACCAAACTAAAATGTTTCTCAGGATTTATGTGCGCTCTGTATTTGACAATAATTTTGTTCTGAAAACAGCAGTTATAAAATCATTCCAGTCTGTTTTTTTCCTTTAAAAACAAACATCTTGCCCATATTTGCAATGGCAGTCAAATTGGCTAATTTGAATATGCAGATCTTGGAAACATGCTAAAAGAAATAATTACCTATCCACCAGCTGAACCACCATAAAGATACTGACCTTGCCACTATCATGGCAGGCAACCTTAGTTTAATATGATGGCAAATTGCATTATCCTGGTATATTCTACACAAACTTTCCATTTGCTTCTACATCAAACTCAGAAATGTTAAAATTGCATAAATATTAAAATTTCTCTTGAAATAACAAGCAAAAGGAGATTATTGAATCAACAATTTGTAGAAGCGAAGAGCTAAATTTCCTCAACATGTAAAGAACATGGAACCTGCCATATACCAAATACACCCAATAGTTTCAACTTTCAATATGCCATAAACCCTGCATAAACAAGTCATGGAATATTTAGGCAATTAAATCAGTTTTTACAGAACAATCATGCATGCCTCTTCCCGCAGACTTGAACTCCCTTGCAAGCTGATCCTCAAGCAGAACTAAAAAAATGATGGAACTTTCGGAGAGAAGTGCATGCTACATCAGAAAAAAATGTTGTATCCAGTAGAAGATTGTACTACTGATATCCATGCCAATGAAATCCAGCCAGCAGAGACAAGCTGACATGAGGCCAAAAGAATTGACCCACCTTCAAGTTCAATTAAATACAAGAATCGCAATGAACATGGTAGCTTTCTGAGAAAATACATGGGAGTAAAACCAACCAACCATGTACTCCATTAAAGGTTGCCATCAATTAGGTGCCAATTTATGACTAGCACAGACAAGCTGACACAACATAGAGCCAAATGAGTTGAGCCATCTTCAAGTGCAATTAAATCCACAAATCACAATGAAGATACTGACTTTCTGAGAGAACACATCAAGTGAATCCAACCCACCATGTACTTCATTCATGAGAGGATGTCGCCATTTAGGTGCCAAGGATAGGTGCCAGGTATCCTTGGCACTCAAAAATTGACCAGAAATAACTCGATTGCTCCCCACTTGGGAATGTCAATCCACAACTTGCATCATGCATCGAAAGAGCCAATGTTGCAAAGTTCGATAACAAAGAAATCTCTGTGGAAATTTGAATATCCCAATCCAACATGTTCTGCCCTTCACTGAGCTAGAAAGGACAGTTTCCTTCTAGCCAACCTTAAGTGAAAAGACTGTACAATTACCAACCAAAGCAGAGATCATCATCATTGTAAGGATCTGAAACATTCAACCATATTTTTCAGAATCTTTCAGCATAGGATCACCTCAACCAGGAGGAACTGTCCTTCATGACAAAGTAGCTGATAAAGTGAAGAACCTCATTTGAGAATATGAAGCATAGTTCCAAATAACAAATACTTGCCAGAAATTGTCATAGCCAGTTTTGCAATAGAGTGGCTCTGCTCTGGAAGAAATAGAATGCAATTGTTCCCACTCTCCTTACAAACACTAAAACAATCTATGTTGCCACCGGGATTTAGCAAAATGACGCTGCATCAGACGCACATAAAGACCATTCTTTTCCATCAGGAAATCATGAGTACCCTCTTCAATAATACGGCCATCATTTAAAACAACAATTGTGTCTACATGTCGCATCATTGAAAAATGGTGTGCAATGATGAGTGTTGTCTTGTTCCCCAATATCAACGTACCCAGAGCTTCTTGCACCACACGGCTAGACTCTGACTCCACATTAGAGCTTGCCTCATCCAACAGCAATATTGGTGCATTCTTCAAAACAACTCTAGCAATAGCAATTCTTTGCTTCTGACCAGGAGTGAGATCAACACCTCTCATACCGACATGGGTATCATATCCATGTGGCAAGCTGCTTATGAAGTGATGTGCATTTGCAATCCGTGCTGCTTCCTTCATCTCAGCTTCACTTGCATTGTGTCTAGCATAAATAATATTTTCCCGTATGGAAGTAGAGAAGAGAACAGGCTCTTGTTGAACAAGACCCATATGACTTCGAAGCCAGCGCAAGTTTAATGTCTTGATATCTTTCCCATCCAGAAAAATCTGACCAGCAATTGGGTCATAAAAGCGCTCAAGAAGTGCAATTATTGTGCTTTTACCTGATCCAGAAGCTCCCACTACAGCAACAGTTTGACCACCATTCACTTTGAGGTTGAAATTACTTAAAATTGTCACTTCAGGACGGGTTGGATAATGGAAATCAACATTTTTCAGCTCAATTGTTCCATAAACATTAGGAAGCTTTACTCCAGATGCATCGTCTGAATCAATCTTAGGTTTCCGATCAATAATTCCGAAAACTGAAACAAGTGACTTGCGGCGTTTCAAAATGTATGGAGCTAATCCAAAAGGTTCTACCAGTGCAAAAGATACAAATGAAAATATCATGTATTCTTTCAAGATTCTAGACATGTCACCTTGGCCCCTCTTGATAGCTATGGATGCATACCATAGCAGAAAAGCATTACATGCAAAAAGAAGGAATTGCGATCCGCCAAAAGCAATTCCTTTTAGTTGTGAATAGTAAATGCTCTGTCTAAGAATACGGTCCAACTGTACTTTATAGAGTTTCATCACCTTTTTTCCAGCACAAAATGCAACAACTGTATAAATATTTCTGACTGCATCCTCCAGAACTAAGGAAGCCTTCCTATGCATTTCTTGGATACCACCTGAAAATCCAGCAAGCCACATTTTCTGTGCACAATAGCAGGGTACAGACAATTTAGCTTATTGAAAATAACATCATAATGTATGGATTAATATATTCAATAAAGATTAATCAGTACATGTAAGAAAATAGAGTACAAAAGACATAATAAGCATGAAAATATAGTACATACAACTATCTGAGATATTACAGAAATTTAGGATAAACCCTCGGAGATTTTGGCAGTCTGTTAACAATCCAAAAATAGCAAATGATTCGTGTATAATATTCTCATTTCAAGACTACATTATATATTGTCAATATTTGAGTACTTTGTGGTAATATGTGTAGTTGTGATGTAATTAATTGGTTTTATATACTTAATGTGTTGTCCTGAATTATTTTAGTCAATGGATTTAGTATTTAAAACCCAAGATATGATGCAAAGGAGGTCAAGAGGTTAATAAATTAGGTATAAGGGTTGAATTGCCTCCAGAATACAAAAGTACCAGTCTATGGAATAACTGCAACCGTACTCTATTTAATTGAGTTACAATCTCGAAGTGAAGTACATACCTCAACCAGATATATTCCAATACTAAAGCATGATAAATTTCCTTATAAAACACGTGAAATCAAATTTTGAACATGGCATTCATATGCTATAAACTTCCCCACTTACACCCAACAACTCCAAATGTTCCTTAAGGGTGTTTCTATTAAGAACATGTCACTTACAGCGAGCATAAGATTTGATACGCATGTAAAGAGCCCTATTGCTGCAGCACTATTTCAAAGCATATTTCTGTAATTCTCACCTTGATCTGATTGAACACAAAAAGGAAACCTTGATCTGTTTCATTGAAGAATTCTCAAGTAAATGCTCTTTCATTATATATTGTGACTTGTAATGGTTGATGTCAACCGTAGAGGTGTTTGTCACAGATGTGATTGGTAAGAGAGTATGCTAGAACTTGCAGTTCCATTATCAAATTTTTGCCCCCACAATAGTGGAGGCATTCAAAGAGTAAGAATGCCTACAGTTGGGAGCTGGCCAGTTCCTTGGAATTAGCAGATAAGTGTTGTATAGAAGCATCCCCTACGCTTTCCATTCATACAAATGCTTTATGAATTTAAAGTACGTTCTTAATTTAAGTTAGTCCTGGTCCTGTATTCTATGTCTAGGTAATAGTAATTAAAATACCTTTCATGTACTGTCATTCAAAATGCATACAAATTCTTTTAGCTGTCTGTTGTACTAATTAGTTCAATTTTGGCCGAGACAAAATCATTTCATTTGAAAGACTGTTGATTTTATTTCTGATGTAACATTTAAGTACAATGACACCTGATGTGGGCTTGTATAAAAATGGGATAAAAGTTATAAAAAATTGAAGCTGTCTGATAGACCCATCCAATTCAAGTGGTCAGATTGGGATGTTAAATGGCAAACAGATAAAGATATTTTTCTTTTTGCAGCGCATTAAACTTAGTCCATCATAATTTTAACAGACTGACTATTCTAACCTTATTTAACATGTAAAGATTTGCATTGTTACCCAAAGATGAAGCAAAAGAGATTAAACATTTTAATAGACAAACTGTGTTTCTCTCCCTCAAATTGCACTGTGTTTCTCGTAGCCTTCTCTGAAGACTTATCATTGATCAATCTGTGTTTATTGACAGGGAAAACCTCAGTAAGAAAGGGAACCCAGAACTCAATGGTTTTTTCTTTTACCATGCCAAAACCCAATCACAATCACAAAATCTACATTTACATTTGTTTGGTCTTGTGAAGAAGAGGGGAACTGCATAGAGCTCCATAACACAGTAAAAGTCCATATAGAACAGACATAAGGAACATGCAGAATTTGATCAAAATAGACTAAAATTTTATACAACTATACTCAATGTGAAATACAGAATTCAGAAGACAATGACCAGCAAATGGAACTTGTTTCTTCATGAGACATTTATAACAAAGCCTACTATTCTCCCTGTGCAATATGTTTTACAGATGCAAATTGTAACTGGAAAAACAATAATATGTTTGTACATAAACTAATAGAAACTATATTAGCATATACAGACAGAGCATGGTATATTCAGAGTAACACTACATTGATTGTAAGACAGAATTGACAGAAAGAGGAAAATTATTGTTTATGCACATCAACAATTTAGAGATTCTCTAGTACACAAAGGCAAGAAAAAACCCTGTAGAGACAAGAGAGTGTTGAAAATATTGTCATTGATGTCAAAGGAGATATCTTATTGAAGACAAAAGAGCATTAATTGGCTGGCCAACCCATGAGATATTCGGCCTTGAATGAATTTAAGTTATTTGCAAATGTTGGCCGACCTCCATGATGGCTTAATTCTATTTTTGGCACCCACGATTACTGATCAACCCTCATCTAATTTTGGTGCCCACTTCTCAACTTGTTCAAAATAAATTGAAAATATTATTGTTTTAAACAGGCCGACCTCCTTGGTGTAGTCACCCCTCTTGGGGGAATTAAAATAAATTTATTATTCTCAAATGTGGCCAACCCCTTTTGAAGGATCGCCTCTCTTGGATGAACAGGCATAAGGGAGATATAAAAAGAAGATGGGTAAGGAAAAAGGAAAGCAAGCAATAAATGTAATATCATTCCTATTTAAGCAGATTTTTTTAAGAAGAGAACATATGTGAAGAAGTTGCAAGCAGAATTTATTAAGGAAATTCAGATGATCATAATCCATTGAAGAAGCAATTTTCAAGAAGGCAAACACTTTGTTCATTTGGAGGTTGGTGCCTCCTAATAGAAGAGATTGGTGTCTCTTGCTAAGTTGGTACTCAGTAGTGGAGATTGGTGTCTCCAATGGGTTGGTGTCTACAAAGATTTGTAAGAGGATTTTATTTTTGTGGTTGGATTTGGACAGTAGATCCAAGCAGCCCTTTTTTATAGTTATCTCCCGAAAGGATTTCCACATAAATCTTGTGTTTCCTAGTTGTTATAAGCTTATATCTTATATGATTGCTTTATTGTGGTTGTTGAATTTTAATAAGTAAAAGATTGTCTTATGCTGATTCAGCCTCCCCCTCCCCCCCTCTCAGTATAAGTGTGTGCTCATCAGAGAGCTCTTTCTATCATCAGACAAGATGTTAGTATATGTTCAGGCTATGATAGACATTTCACTCAAAAGGGATTGCCTATATCCACATAAAAGAAACTAAATGACAAACACGCATGCATGTCACTCCGCACTTAATTATTCCCATGCAAAAACAAATGGTTTTTTGTATTATTTATTAACAATTATAATGTTAATTTATCTGCTTGCACTTATCCCCTTTCTAAAACTTGCTGCTGATCCTTCTGACACTGGTCAAGTACTAGGATGGGGTTCAGATGTAGATGGTGCCATCTGCTGCTTCCTCCATAAGTCAGCCTTGATTGAATTTATTTCATTCTCATGGGCTTTAAGTTTGGTTAACTTATTATGCCACTCTTGAACCTTAGAAGTCTGCCTGGCTAGTTTATGTTCCAAGTTTATGTAGATTTTGTTCAGCCAACTGCTTAGCAAAGTCAGCTTCTAGTATCTTGCTTGCTATCTTTAACCTGCATTTCAACTTCACCTTTTAAATTACCTTATGACATGCTGATTATGGCTTTCAATACTTCCAAAGGTGCCCCTCAATTCAGAATCTTAGTAGCTGCCTTGTTTGTAATTTCAAATACATTTCCAGGATACCCCTGACATGGTTACAAGACTTGCTCAAACTCAGCAAGTCCCGAGGAGGGTACGGTGAACCGAGGCCAAAAGACTTGGGATACAGGTACCTAGTGAGTCTAATGAGTCTAACTAGACTCGCCAAGTCTCACTGAACCCAGTGAGTGTTGTCACTGAGAATCCCCCAAGTCAAGGGTGAAAATCGTGACAAAAGAAAAAGAAAAAGAATCAAAAATTGAAAACAGTCAAACGTAAAAGAGTGAAATTCAGGCATTTTTTGAAGGACTCTTCAAGGTTGGTCAGATGCAATAATTTAAGAAAAATGGCATGTGCCATGAAGGTCCATGTGGACTTGAAGACTTTAATTTGAACTTGGTGGTGGGGCCTTCACCCCTCAATCCCCCCTTGTATCATGATAGGGAGCACGCCAAGGGTGCTGCCCCCAAACCCCCACAAGGGGCACTACTCTCAATCCCACTACAAGCTGCCACCTCCAAAACCCCACTGTAGTTTTAAAAAGCAAAAAATAAAATATCATTTTGGACCATGCTGGATGGAAAAGGAACACATTTTTTTAATTGACTTTTTGCCAGCTAAATCCCAAGCAATTGAATTACATTTATACTTTTGGTTTACCAAGTCAATCCCTATCCTAAGTAATGCTCCTGCAGCTGTAGCAACATTCATAGACTTGTTTGAGATACAAGCACAACACCACATAGAGCTAGCGGTGTTGGGCTAAGCAAAACAAGCTCTTCTCTACCATAGTTCATGACTCCATATTGTGGTTTTTATTTTGTATTCCATGGATATATAATCCATGAGTTTTGTACACTTAAAACATTTGAAAATATTTATATACTTAAAAATAATGTTACCTTCAACTCAAATTCGTTTGTATTCATTTTCTCAATATATACTTGTGTACGTGATCAAAGTAGCCTCTAGTTGATAAGTTTATTATGTATTTAAAATTGATTTATTGAAGGGTGCAAGGTAAAAGCTTTAAATCCCTAAAAAATCTCTACATTTCATGTTTTTTCAATTGGCCAAGTCTCAGCCAAATCTGAGCACCGAGTCCAAGTCCAACTAAAAAATCAACTTGCTGAATCTAAGCCAAGTCCGAGTCTTGAAACTATGATGCTTGATCATGCAAATCACTGAAACCATGATTAAACACACTAAACTCGATGGTCTTGACTCTCAATATATGAGGTACAAAGAAAGTGCAGATTAATTTTATCTAGCATATGATCCATTGCAGATGACAGATCCCTCATTACATCTGTCCAAGCTGAGTTTGCTCCCTAGTATTTTCATCTTGAAGCCACCTATAGGCTCATCCTCCATATGGAGTCAAATTCATGAGTAAGCATAAGCTTTCCTTGGGCCAAACGAGATGTCAATATTTGGCCTTTATTCTTCAATGTATTGCTTCCTTGACTCCCCTTGGATGACAATGATTTTGCTACCCAAAGACAAGTGTGCTTCCCTAGTATATCAATATTTTCATAGGCTAGCTACATCTCATCCACGATCTTTAAATGTCTCACAATATCTCCTTTTAAAAAGGATGGTGATTAACAAAGCTGTTAAGGAGGCATACCTTGACAATATATTCAGAACAATTAGATTTTTGCCCCAAAATCTTTGGCCCTAGGATGGCTTTCTATTCCAAATTACTTAAAGAGAGGTCAGGCCTTGAAGGGTTTTTTGACAACTGCATAATTAACTACCTCCTTTCAGCCTAGTCAAGTGATTGGATAATCCAAAATTAGGATTAAGTAGTGGTGGGGACCCAAATCCCAAATCTCTCTAGCTCTGGTCCCAGCTGTCAATTCACCACAGGGGAGATACTATCTCACGAGTTACAAGCCCTAGGAAGAGCTTTGCTTACACCACAATCAACCTACCTTAGTGGCACTTTTTGTCATCTAATTTGTAGTGACAACCGACTGGGCTTAAGGAACGTCTTTTAATGTGTATTTCTATTTCATTCTCTTCTTGTCCTTAGTTTATAAGTATTTTACAATGCTTTTTGCCTAGTCTTGAGCTGCAAGCTGTCTTTTACTACTCTACTCTCCTTGTTCTCTTTCCCATGTTTTTGGTCGCTTTCCCTGCCTATATTGGGATTTATGTGCAATGTTCTTTTCTATTTGTCTATATTAACTTCTAGTGAAGTAAAAAAGCAGTCAGACTGTAGTTTAAAAACTTGTGACTGCACAAAACTCAGCAGACCCAAATTTGACTGAGACTCAACAATTGGGCAAAAACTCGGCATTTAACAAATTAAACTTAAAAACATGCATAATAAATCATAAAAATGATGAGTACTCATAGGGTTTGAATAAAATGACCTTCTTAACCTTCAATAAAACCCACAACTAAAGTGCCCTAAATTGCAGACATAAAAAACTGAAGATATGGAACAGGAAAAATCAAATAATAAACTATGAAATCAGAATATGCCTTCAGTCTGGAAAATAAAAAACTTGTGAACTTGGCACTCCAAAACAGAACAAAGAAACCCTAATATTGTATCGTCTTTCATCAACGAAAGAGCACTTCTAAAAATAAGTCAACCACCCAGACTAAAAATAATAAAAACAGTGCCTAAATAAAGTACACAATCTGCCCAAAATAGAGTAAAAAATGAATAAAGTAGAAAATCAGTCCACCCAAACTAAACTAAAATTAGTTCCCAAGTGCAGCTTTGAATTCTAATATTAGTGTCAAACATCCACAAAAACTGCTATGCACAATGGTATTCTGTTGCTGCCCGCCAGCAACACCAACTGACCAACACAAAAAAGCATCCAACAGTTAATCATCAAATCAGTCCAAGATCGTGCAAAATACAACTCCAAAAGCATTGAATGTTGTCAACGTCATGAAGAAGTGAGAGGTGGAAGAAGATATTGTGAAAAATGAAGTGTTTTGATGTTTTTCTGGCCACAGAATGTAATTATGCATCAGTAGGCAAATTTGTACGACTCGCAATTTTTTGCAAGTTTACTTACAAAAAACATGTCAAGACTCTCTGAAAAATCACCAACAAATAAAATAGAGTGACACCTAAGTAATTTTCTTGCAAGACAACAATTTTTTAATCCGAGTCAAAAGTAGAACAATTTGAAATGGATCAAAACATCAGAATTCAATTGGTTGAGATACTACTGTACTTCTTAGCATAAGAAAAAGCCTTTTGAGAAAGAAACTGGCGAACCACAAGTATTCAAAAAATCCGGATTCAATCAGAAATTTTTGAGTCAAAAGTAGAACAATTTGAAATGGATCAAAACATCAGAATTCAATTGGTTGAGATACTACTGTACTTCTTAGCATAAGAAAAAGCCTTTTGAGAAAGAAACTGGCAAACCATAAGTATTCAAAAAATCTGGATTCAATCAGAATTTTTTTTTTAAAAAATGAACTAAAAAATCAAAAAAAGAAAAACCAGCTGTTTTTCTTCAAATTTTAAGGCACTTCAATAGCATAGAGATAGAGCAAACAAAATTGAGTTTGGCCCATAAATTGTGGAATATACATTTTATCATTTATGATCATAATCCTGATTATATTGCATTGCACGATGCACAGCGCATAGTGGATAAATAATAACTAGATAATAATAGTTTTCAAATTTTCAATTACGAGCTACTTTGTACAAAGTCAATCATTGACCTTATTCTTTAAGTTTTTACTCATTAGTGATTTTACCTAGCTTTCTAGAAAGAAAATTGGACTTCTTTATTAATTCTCTTATTTTTACTGATACATATCCTTTGGGCTTCTTTTATTAATTCCATTATTACACGGAGAGACATTCTAAAGTGGCATCAATGAAGTCATATGTCATGACTGAAGAGCACAATGATATACCGAGGGGGGGGTGAATCAGTATATCAACAAACTTTTACCCTTTACAACCTTTATCAACTTCAAACTCTAACACAAAATCAACTATGCAATAATATCACAATATGAACAAGTTGACACCAAGATTTTATGTGGAAACCCTTACAGGATAAAACCACGGTACAAATAATGTACTTTATGAATTATATATACTTTTACAATGAATGTAGGCACCAACCTACTTGTATCACCAATTATCTAGTTTAGTAGGCACCAACCTACAAAAAGCACCAACCCTTAATTCTGATTTAGTACGCACCAATCTACAAAGAGCACCAACCCTTAATTCTGATTTAGTAGGCACCAACCCCTAATCCAGATTTAGTAGGCACCAACCTACAAGGAGCACCAACTCCCACTTGCCATGCACCAACTTAGCAAAAATAGTAACTTGAATGAATAGTGTCCCACCTTCAATATTGCTTCCTCAACGAATGATAGACTTTACAATCTTCTTCTTCTTGAATTTATCTTTCTCGAATGATGTTCACATAAATCAGCATATGATGAATTCACTTTACAGATCTGCCTCTTATATTCTCTTCATATAAATCTGCTCAACATGTAAATATATCTTCACAAAACTCTGCTCCTCAAATATCAAATCTGCATTTATTCTTTCATATATGCTTCATGTATCTTTTTCACTTATTTCACTCCATCAATCAATATACTCTTCTAACTCTCTATTCAATCTGGTTTTATATAAATCTCAACTTATCAAACAGTCCAATTCTTAATAATGAATATAACCAATACAATCTCCTTATATAATCTGCAAACAATCCTTTTAGACTTGGCTTTTCATATGCTTGGTGCATATAATACACTTCTATCTCTTCCACCCACAAATTTGCATAGTTCTCTTTTATATCTGCATATATTTTTCTTACAATTCTGCCATAAACTCTTATTCCTCACACCTCATATACAGCTTGTGTTTTGATGATATATTGTTTTTCCACACAGCACTTGTGTTTTAAGATATTGCAGTTATTCCACACACCACATAGCCATCCATACTCATATCTTTTATATGTCTTCAAAGAGGGTGATAGGCACATCCTTTCATAAAGACTACCTCCTTTCACAACGGATGCAATACTTCAAATATATTGTTGTCCTTTTTACAAATGAATCTTCTTTAGACATTCACACCCTTTCATTGTAAAGTGCTGCCTTTCATTACAATGCTTTTCTTTATAACAAATTGCACTATTCCATTAATGAGACGCACCATTTTATAACTAATGTTTTGTTTTTATAAACTTGTGTTTGCTTAATTGAATTTTATAAGATTACTTGTTTGTTGAATCTGAGTTTGAAATATAACACATCCCTCCAAGAGACAAATCGAACAAGTCACATCTCTTCAGACTCCAAATCGAATGATCTTTCAGGAGTTATGACTGTTTAAAACACGTCTTCTGAGCAGATGAAAAGACGTCTTGATTAAACACCTTTATTCCAGTAAAAAGACATCTTTAGTGAATATGATTTATCAGAAGGTTGTTTTATTTCTTTAACAGATCGAATCTCTTCATGACATTTTATGATGAACTGAATATTAACAATCTGAACATTAACAAACACGACGACTTCTGCAACTGAATCGATGCAGCCCCCAATATCTTCAAAAACTAGATTCTCATGCTGTTTAGAAAAGACGTCTTGATTAGAAGAAAGTCGATTCACTTCTTAACAAATCATACTTCTACTTAACAACTTCATCTCTTTCACTAATCGGTTCAATATGGAGTCAAAACGCACTTCTTGAAGAACTTGAATGAAATTAAACAAGTCGCATCATTTCATTATAATCTGCTTTGTTATTTGATAGATCTGAAGCATTAAGAAAATCGTGCCATTTCATGATCTTAATTTCTGCTTAGGTTATGATCTTAATCACTGCCTTATGAAGACCTTATGAAGACTCTAATAGCTGCTGTTAATAAACTCTCATATCGGCCTTTCTAATTGCTGCCTCTTTATAACATAGTTGCTGCCTTAATTTGATCATTGTATTATCCTTGATATCCTTTGACATGGATCCCATTTGAGATCAATGATAATGATAAAAAACTCTTTCATCCATGACCAATCTTTCCATTAATCTACCTTTGACATCAATGACGCAATTCCAACAATCTCTTATGTGCCTTTGACATCAATGACAACATTTCCAACAATGACTATGTACATAAAAAAAACTAAAATACAACCAACATATATTTTGGAAAAAAACTAAACTTACAAAATAACTCTCAAGTAAATAAAATAACTCTTTAAATAAAAAAAAAATTCTTAAACAGTTTTAAAGTAAAATAAAATTATTCTTAAGTAAATAAAATAAAATAGCTCTTCAATAAATAAATTCTCTAAGTAAATAAAAATCAGTTAAAGACCCCCTTCGCTATATGCTTACAAACACATGTTAGGTAGGAAATGAGCATGATTGCATCTCTGCCAACACACCCAGAGAAGCATTAACAGGATGATGTAGCTTAACTTAGAAGAGGTGGATATACGAAGATTATAACTTCTGTGCAGGAGGACCCTCTGCAATAATTCAGACTTGCACATAACTCAAGGGGAAGGAGCTAGCAAGCAAGGATGCATATTCATGGTAACATGCAGAAGTTGATGAGTCTTTTAGAGTACGACCTAGATTGTGCATCTCCTCCAAGTACCGTTTCAAGAGCCATCATCCCCTTCTAATTTTGTAATTGGACTCAGTGAATCGGATATGCTTCCTGCTTGTATACATACTCATACTTCATTGCCAACACAAATGGTGATAATTTGTTTCTTGAGTTTATTGGCATCACTACTAGAGAGGATGGTCATCTAGATAAATGTATTCTTGTTTTGGGGGTAGACACTCATTTGAACAGAAACCAAAACTGACTTGGGTGTACTTCCTGATGTTAACTACCATACCCAGGCAGCTAGACAGCATTGTAATTCCTTATAAATGAAAACCTATATAATAAGAGCAGTCTTCTTAAGTACCTCAAATTTGGAAGAAATTACAAAATCAGCAGACACAGAGCAATTGTTGGTTTCTACTCAAAAGATGATGCTAAGTTGTTGGTTCTGGTACGGGGTTGGATACAAGTACAGGGTTCTGGTATGCTGGTACAGCAAAAATAAATAAAACTTGGGTATGGTACGGCTGGGTACACCTGTATAATATATATATGTATATATATGCAAAACATATATATATATATATATATACAGAATTGTAAATACATTTGATACATATATATCATATAATATTATATTTTGAATCTTTGGTAGTATGATACTTCATTTTTTATCAATGGTAGGGATAAAGATGAATGTCAACTTGGTACTTCCCCTTTGAGCAAGTTATATTCATCCCCTTGGCACTTTGCAATACTTCTCCTTAAAAAAAAACCAGTTATCTGTCAAAATGCAAAAAATAGCATAACAAGAGTGAGTTTGTGTAAAATACGGTTGTGTTTATCAAACAACAAACATAAGGGGCACGTTTTAAGTTTAAAGTGCTTTTTAGGGTTTTTTTTATGTTTTATTATTTAAAAAAAGCTTTTTAAATTCATTTTTTGGTGTTATAAATTATTTTCCACCCATGGGAGCACCTAAGAGCATTTGGGAGGGTCTGAGAATGCACGGGGAGCATCCCTACCACTCTAGGCCACTCCCATCGCTGCTTCGAAGCCTGGCCCAGTTGAGTGTGGGAATAGGATTGTAATGTCCCCTTTTTGGAATAACCCTAAATCTGCCCTAATTTATCAATTTCAAATAATCAATAACCCTAAATGTGCTATACTTAATACATCTACAAGCATAGATATAATACTTGTATGACTAAAATTAGGAAAACGAAGATAGTAACACATAAAATGAAAAAGGAACTTGAGAAAAGGAACAAAAGCAAACATTTAACCATGACACACACATGATACCATGAGATACTCTGCAGCAACCAATGTGGGAAAAAACTGTAGCAAACAATTGGCCAACTCTTCTTACTAATTCAACAAATGCGAAATACAAGAATGTACTGAACTTAAAACCATAAGATAACCTGCAGGAATAAAAGTCTGCCCCTCTTCTAAAAAATTCAGCAAATGTAAACTATAAGCAGGTGCTCAACTATAGATCAGCATGGGATAATTGAGGAACATGAACCCTTCTCCTACAATGACTTGCATTTCTGTAATGTCCCCTTCTTGCACCTAGTTCAATATGATTTTTCCATTAGCCTATTCCCGGGTTCCCATAAGCTAAGTGGATATGGTTAGGGGACGCGGTGTCCTATGATGAGTTTTTTGTGGAGGTTTTATGAGTTTCCAATAGAGTTGCCATTTTAGCAATGGTTATTTTTTAGTAAGTTCCAGTTGGGCTCCAATCAGATTAGTTGGGAATATTAAAATAATATTATTTATTTATTAATGCTCAACTATATTGTAAAATATTGTAAAATATCCTGATAAGATCATCTTTGTCATCCGAGATCTTATCTGAAGTTTCTTTTAGAAACTTCCTGCTTTTCCTAAAGATAAGATCGTCTTCGATCTTATCCTTCTGGCTTTTTGTAAATCCTATATAGTATTTATTGAGCATCTTGCTCATTGTTTAATACATCGAATGTTTTACCAATTACCTGTGTAATATGGAATCAGAGCTCAGGGAATTAATTTTTTTGAAAAATTTATAATTTCTACGAAATTATTTTTGTTTCAAATTTTTCGAAAAATTTTCGAAAAATTTTGTGGGCTGAATCTAGAGAATTAAAAAATCGATTTTCTAAAAATTCGAGAGAATTTTTTAAGGTTTCTGAAAATCGTTTTTTTATTGTTACAATTTTCATGACTGGTTTCTTCCCGCGATCGTGCAACTCTCGAGTCGTTTCTGGTTCGGGTTTTTGTTTTCAACCTGATTCGTGCCTAAAAACCTTTGTTTTTTGGACGTCTAATCACTCTGAAAAATCACATTCATTTCTTGGAAAATTTCGGCCAATGCAGAAATCGCATTTTTGTACCTGTTGCCCGTGCGACCTCTTCTCATGATTGTTTACTTCTGGCCGCGTTTCTTTGCCTCTTACGTCTGCACGCGATCTGGAGTTGTCTTTCGTCGGCGTCCGACTTGCCCTTTTCTAGCCGCATTTTTTGTATACCCTGAAACGCATTTTACAGTCTCGTTTTGCCCACGTTTTTGAAGGTCGTTTTTGGCCGCATTTCTTCGTCTTTTGAGGTGGTTTTGTCTGGTTCGTGGTCGTCCAGGCCTCTGCAATCTTTGTGCAACGATTTCAAATGGGTTTCAAAAAAAATTCTGCACATTCTCAAGCTCTCATGGCAGATAGGGTTTTCAAAACATTCGGCTAGGGTTTTTACCCTTCAGATCAAGTCGAAAAAAAATTTTGCTTCTAGATTCTTGGTGGGTTTTTCGAGAGCTCAACTGGGTTGGTCTCCGAATTTTCTGGGTGCATCGTTTTTCATGCCTCGAATTTTGTGCCATTCGTTCATTGTACTTTCTACAATCTATACCTGAATCTGCCTCCGTTTTTTGCATTGGAAATTTTGCCTCGAGTTTCGTGCATCAGCCTCTTCTTAGTACCTCGTTTTTCGTGCCTCGAAAAGCATAAAGATGGCCAGTTTAAGTAATTTAATGCTGGAGGGCAGTCAAAGATTTAATGGCAAAAATTACAACACCTAGAAGCAGCGGATGCTGACAATTTTTGAATACCGCTGCCTTGATCAGATGATCCTCGACAAAGCTACTCGTCCCACAACGGTGGGTAAGGATCAGGAGAAGTTTGATGAGCAGAATTGTGAAGCGGTAATGCTTATTAAGCTTTCGGTTACTAATGATCAACTCCCTCAGATTCCACTTGGAAAATTAGCTAAGGAGATCTGGGATCACTTGAAGGGTTTGCATGAAACTTCCAACAAAAGCTATGCGTTTTTCTTGAAGAATATGTTGTTTTCTATCATGATGGATGAGAAGACGACTCTATAAGCGCACCTGAATAAAATCTAGGAGATCAGAGATCAATTGGAGGCGATTGGTCGGAAAATGGAGAAGGAAGACATGGTCGTGATCACCCTAAAGAGTCTACCGAAGTCCTATGAACACTTCATAGAGACTCTCAACATTACGTCTGCTAATGTTGATCTCAAGTTTCCAAATTTGTGCACTATCCTATTGCAGTAGGATCGCTGGAGACAACAGTTCGGTAGCAGTGAATCATCATCCTCCACGGAGCAGGCCTTTGCAGCTAAAGCTCAGCTGAAGCATCAAGGGAAAGGTCAGCCTTCTCAGCAAAAAGGCTCAAGTCAAACCTCCACTAGCCCAAAGAAGAAAAATGTTCAATGCAACTACTGTCATAAATTTGGCCACATCAAGAAGGATTGTCGTGCTCGTTTGGCTTCTGAGCAAAAGAAGCAGGGAGTGTTTCAGCAGAAAGTGAATGTCGCCGAGCACTCTGAGCAGAAGGAATCTGCCTTTTATGCACTCATGGCAAAGAGGCCAGCAAACCATGTCAAATCCTCTGCTTGGTACATAGATTCTGGTGCCTTGCGTCATTTCTCACATAGGCGTGATTGGTTCACAGACTTTTCCCCTTGCACTGACTCAGTGATTTTTGGAGGAGGTGAGGAATACACAGTTGTCGGCACAGGCACTGTTCAGGTTCAGTCTGGCGGGAGGGATCTCATATTCCTCAACGTGTATTATGTACCTGATATCGAGCTCAATCTTCTCTCAGTCAGTCAGATAATGCGGAATTCTCCCCAGATGGATGTGGTGTTCAGCTCGCACAGATGTTCGATTGTAGATCGCGAAACTCGCACAACGGTGGCCATTGGGATAGAGGATCATGGCCTTTACAAGCTTGTGGACACTAGTGATTCTCCGAAGTTAGCCTTGGCAGCCAGAAATTTAGTTGTCACCAGTCTTTGGCACCAGCGGTACGGGCACTTGAACGTGCACTATCTCTCTCAGCTTGCTCGGGAGGGACTTGTAGATGGCTTACCTGACCTTTAGACTCAGCATCAGGGCGTTTGTGGTGCTTGTCAGGCCGGGAAGCAGCATCGCACACCATTCAAGGATGGCGACTCTTGGCGAGCTTCTAAGGTACTTCAATTAGTTCATGCTGATATTTGTGGCCCTATGTCTACTTCTTCTGTAACTGGTTGCAAGTACTTTCTACTTTTTGTTGATGATTATAGTAGGAAAATGTGGGTGTACTTTCTTAAGCAGAAATCATAAGTTTTTAATGTATTTCAGAAGTTTAAGGCCTTGGTTGAAAAAGAGTCCAGTTCTTGTATCATAACTCTTAGGTCAGATAATGGGGGGGAATTTTGTTCTAGTGCATTCTCCAACTTCTGTGATACTCATGGGATAAAACGTTAGTTGACCACACCCTACACTCCTCAGCAAAACGGTGTTGTAGAGCGGCGCAATCGTACGATTGTTGAGATGGCTCGCTCCATGTTGCAACACAGGAGTGTTCCTACCAAGTTTTGGGCAGAAGCAATCAATACTTCAATCTATCTCCTCAATAGGTCACCCACTCATGATGTTAAGGGGAAGACTCCTGAGGAAGTTTGGACTGGTCGCAAACCCAGGATCAGTCATTTGAAAGTTTTCGGCTCTCTTGTATATGTTTGGATTCCAGAGGCCAAGCGCTCTAAGCTGGACTCCAAGAGCCAGAAACTCATGTTCACAGGGTACAGTGACAACCACAAGGCATACAGGCTAATTGATATAGACACTGATCGTCTTCTCTTCAGTCGAGATGTTGTCTTTGATGAGGAACGAGGTCCATTTCACTCTTCTTCACCTGTTCAGCATTCAGAGGATCAGCCTCTACAGGCTCCTGATATGGACGTCCGACTTCCGTTAGGTTCACCTAATGGGAGGGATGACGAAGACCTAGTCTTTGATGATGCTCAACCTGAGTTTCCTCCAGATGATAATGAAAATCTCCCTGTTGAACCTATTCTAGATCCACAACCAGATCCAATTCCTCCTGTTACATCTGATGTTGGCACCTCTACTCTCCGGCCGAAATGGTGGGCTAAGACTATCAGTGATCTTCGTGCTGATGAGCTCATTGAGGGTAGATCATCCAGAAACAAGAGCACACAACAATCTACAGTGAATTTTGCTCTCATGGCCAACATTCACAGTGTTTATGAGCCTCAGACATATTTAGAGGCAAAAGGGATACCTGAGTGGGAAAAGGCGATGGAATCAGAATACCAGAGTCTTCAGAAGAATCACACTTGGGTCCTTTTTGATCTTCCTCTAGGGAAGAAGCCCATTAGCTGCAAATGGGTGTACAAGGTGAAGTACAAAGCTGACAGAACCCTTGACAAGTACAAAGCTCGTCTGGTTGCACGGGGGTTCTCACAGAAAGAAGGCATTGACTATGAGGAGACCTTTGCTCCTATAGCCAAAATGAGTACCATACGGCTCGTCCTTGCCTTAGCAGCCCAGTTTGGATGGAAGGTCCATCAGATGGATGTGAAGAGTGCTTTCCTCAACGGTGAGTTGAAGCAAGAAGTATACATGACGCAGCCTCCAGGTTTCAAAGTTGCTGGTCAAGAACAGAAGGTGTGCAGATTGGTCAAAGCACTTTATGGCCTCAAACAGGCTCCTCGAGCTTGGTACATAAAAATTGACGCGTACCTCACAGATCATGGCTTTCAGAGGAGTCCATCTGACTTGAACCTGTATGTCAAGAATACTGGTAATGAGATCCTGATTGTTGTTGTCTATGTGGATGACTCGATCATTACTGGCAGTTCGGCACATTTGATCACTGAGATCAAACATGACTTGTGCAAAACTTTTGACATGACAGACTTGGGCCTCCTACATTATTGTTTAAGTGTTGAGGTTTGGCAGATAGAGAGCAGCATTTTCATCTCCCAGTCCAAGTATGCTCGAAGTCTTCTGGATAAGTTCCGAATGCAGTATTGCAAACCTGCCTCTACACCCATGGAAAAAGGGCTTAAGTTGTCAGCTAAGTCTGATTCACCTGTGGTAGATGAAACATTGTTCAGACAACTAGTGGGCAGCCTCATCTATCTTGCTGCTACTAGACCTGACTTGAGTTTTGCAGTGAGCTACATATCACGATTCATGACAGCCCCCAAGGCTGATCATTGGGTAGCAGCAAAGCGTGTGCTGCGTTATGTGAAGGGCACTACTGATTTTGGACTCTTGTACACTCGGAGTCACGATCCTAAACTCAGTGGGTTCACAGATTCAAATTGGGTAGGTTCAGTTGATGACAGGAAATCAACATCTGGGTATGTGTTCAGTTTGGGATCGGTGCCGTCACATGGACTAGTAAGAAGCAGCAGGCAGTGGCTCTCTCCTCAACAGAAGCAGAGTATCGGGGAGCAGTAAAAGCAGCATGTGAGGCAGTTTGGCTTCGCCGGATGCTTGCAGATATGCAAATATCTCAAGCAGGTTCGACTCCCTTATTTTGTGATAATCAGGGAGTTCTCAAACTTGCCAAGAATCCGGTCTTCCATGAACGAACCAAGCATGTGGAAACTCACTGTCATTTCATTCGGAAGCTGGTTGAAGACGGATCGGTTCAATTGCTGTATGTTCCGACAGAGGATCAGACAGCAGACATTCTCACCAAGTCGCTCAGTACAAATAAGGTTGTCAAATTCAGAGGGCATCTTGGTGTAGTTGATAGATTGAGCATTAAGGGAGGGTATTAAAATAATATTATTTATTTATTAATGCTCAACTATATTGTAAAATATTGTAAAATATCCTGATAAGATCGTCTTTGTTGTCCGAGATCTCCTCTGAAGTTTCTTTTAGAAACTTCCTGCTTTTCCTGAAGATAAGATCATCTTCGATCTTATCCTTTTGGCTTTTTGTAAATCCTGTATAGTATTTATTGAGCATCTTGCTCATTGTTTAATACATCGAATGTTTTACCAATTACCTATGTAATAGGGAGAATTGACACTATTTCTAGCAAATTGCTATTTTTAGCACCTAGTCTTGGCCTCTATTCCTCTATTAGTTCGGTGTAGTGGTTTCCAGTTTTGGCCTTAGTGAGTTCTAATGTTTTTAGAGAAATATTTGGTCTTTGTCAGTTAAGTTTTTTATAAAGTCACTTTACGAGTTAAGTGAAGCATGATGGATTCATGAGAGACCCCCTTGTTCATCACCTAGGAATGTGGTGTTGCAAGGTGTGTGCACTTGGCCTTCTTGTGTTGTGTAGCGCAACGCTTGCATTCATGACATGGCTTAACCGCACCCCATGGATTCATTAACTCTAGCGGTTGTATCGAGCATTAGCAAGTTGATCTTTTGGTGCAACAACAACCGTCTTTGCAACGATTGGTATCAAAGACTGGTTCACAAGTTCAAACCCCTCGCTTGCATTGGGGGGGATTGTTGCAAGGTGTGCACCCTAGGTCTCCTTGTGTTGTGCAGCGCATCACTTGGATTTGTGACATGGCTTAACCACCTCCCATGGATTCATTAACTCTAACGGTTGTATTGGGCATTAACAAGTCGAACTTTTGGTGCAACGGCAACCGTCTTTACAACATGTGGTGCCTTTAAGTCGTTTTCAAAAGCAATTTTATGCATCAAAGGAACTTCAAGGTAAGGAGGTGTTAATATTTTTAAAAAAGATTATTGTTGCCTTGAAAAGTGGATGCCAAGTTAGAAGGGGAATAAAGTTAAGTAAAATGTTTTAAGTTGGGAGCTCTAGTTGGGTTGAACCTCTCGGAGGGAAAGTAATTTGAATTTTGGTTGCTCTAATTTCTCCTTCATTCTATATATTTTTGCTTGAGCTCTCATTTGGTTATCTTGGCTTTGGCAACTTAACGTTATGCTGCAGGAATGCTTCCTGACTTCATCTTTAAATGGTTGGAGGACAAAAACTTTTCACTAGATAGCTGGTTTCGGTGATGAAAGACACACCCTAGCTGGTTGGGGTGCGAGTTATCATATCTTTCAATGATTTTTGGTTGTGTTGGGTGATTTTGGAGTTGAATAATATGAAGATATATTCAGTTTTTTGATGTGGGTTTGTAGGGTTTGCTGTGGTGTGTGGATTTTGCTAGTGTGGTGTGAGTTTAGAGAAGATTAGATTCAATTTCTGAGTGCTGGTAATGATTTTCTGAATTTTGGAAATTCTTTTTCTGAGTAGCTGGGAAATCGGAAAGATATCATTATGGGTATCGTTCCTTTGGATTCCTCACAGCTGGGGAACTTCTTTAGACTGTTCATTTGTGGTGTTTGCTAAAGAACTGATTTTTGTGGAAAAATTGCCCCTACAAGTAGGCCGTACCATTCCTCTTATCTTGGGGTTTCAGACTGATTTCCAATCTGCATTATCAGAGGGCCTGTAATCTTCCTTTTGAGGTGTCCTTGCATTGTAAAATGATGGCTTAATGAGAAGGGACAGTTTGAGATTGATTAGCACTTGTACTAGCTCTTTCTGTGAGGAGTTGGAATGTGTTGCTGTTCGTTGAATGACTGAAAAGTGCACTGTTTGGTTTATGAACAGGTCTGATATTAATTCTTTTTCAAATCTCTTTCATATTGTAATAGAGTTATTATATGTTTTGATGTAATGCAAAGATATTCTCTTGCAATGTATGATATTATCAATGCATGCAATCATAATGTTGAATGAGTCTTGAAGACAAAACACTTCTGCATTTCCATCTACTTCTGAAAACAAACACAAAAAAAATCAGGGGTGATCATCACAATCTCTTGCTGTGCAAAATAACGCTATTTATACTGCAATATCTGCCACACAACTCTTATAATGATTTATGAAAACACTTGATGGGTCTTTGCATATCCAATTAAATGTTATATGCTTGCAAAGTTTTCACCGACCATCAAACCTCCTGGAAAATGTATCACATTATATAGGATGTTGGAACAATTAACCTTCCATCTAGGTGGTTACCAATATATCCACCTGATTTATTCAGCGTTTGTTAGGTTCGGCAGGGTCTGAAAGATGAGTCTCAAAAGGTGTAATGTCCCTATTTGGGAATGCCTAAATCTGCCCTAATTTTCTTGCTTAAATAAACAATGAGTTTAGAGAGTACCTTTCTTTTGAAGGTTGAGCCTTGCACATAGGTAAGAAATCATCACTGTAATCATTCTGAGTAACAGATTATAATCACAATATCAATATTTAGCAATTGATCCTATTTAAAGTATTAGTAAATTCATAACAACATGGTAGGGTAAGTGAAGTTGCAGCGGGTGTCCTAGTAGCCAACTCTTCTAGACCCAAGGGCAACACCCGTTGAGACAACGGCAAGTACCCCCTTGACCCATGTGGGCTCATCTTGTCCCCTCCTAGGTGGCGTATCTAGAAGATGCTCTCTCATTGGCAATCCTCATAGGGTAAGTGAAGTTGCAGCGAGTGTCCTGATAGCCAACTCTTTTAGACCCAAGGGCAGCACCCATTGAGACAACGGCAAGTACCCCCTTAGCCCATGTGGGCTCATCATGTCCCCTCCTGGGTGGTGTATCTAGAAGATGCCCTCTCGTTGTACTCCCTCGGCAATCCTTGTAGGGTAAGTGAAGTTGCAACAGGTGTCTTGGTAGCCAACTCTTCTAGACCCAAGGGCAACACCCATTGAGGCAACGGCAAGTACCCCCTTGGCCCATGTGGGCTCATCTTGTCCCCCGGGTGGCGTATCTAGAAGATGACCTCTCGTTGTACTCCCTCGGCAATCCTTCCTTCCCTTATCCATGGTGTGGGTATGTATCGGTTTTACTAATTCACATTTAAATTAAAGCATCTATCAAATTCATTACACCATGATGGGTGGTTAGGAGTTGCAAAAGGTATCTTGGTGGCTCAACTCCTCTAGACCCAAAGGCAATACCAGTTGAGACAATGGCAATACCCCTTTGGCCCATGTGGGCTCATCTTGTACCCTCATTTGGGTGGTGTATCTAGAAGAGGACCCCTTGATCTACCTTCTTGGCAATTTCCCTTTTTCCCACCATGGTTAAGGCATAAACAAAGTGACGTAATTCTCAAATAAATATATCAGCAAATAAGAACTAATAATACCACACATGGCTCACTCTACATATATGAGTAACTAGCATCCACAAGAATATATATGTGACATAAAATTATCATTCCTAAACATCCATAATTAGTACTCATAAAATTTATTCACTCCTGAACAGCATTAGTAGCAACATCAATAACATCACTGCATAATACAGATATGCATCCTAACATGAGCCTATTAATAATAATGAATGAGATTGCCAGAATGATAATATTATGCATCTAATATTACCTTATTCCTAATATTACCCTAAAGACATCCTAAATAACATCATGCATCTAACCTTTTCTTATTCATAATAAGGAATAACATTATCATAAAGATATCCCAAATAATAATATTGTACACCTAACATTATTTTATTCAAAATAAAGAATAACATTACTTTATTCATAATAAAGCAGAAACACTACCATCATGATATCCTAACTGATGTTATGCACCTAATATTATCTGATCCATAAATAAGAGTACAATGCCGTAATATTCTGATTTACCAATATTATCCGATGAAGATATGCTCTTAATATTTCTGAGTATCCTCCTATTGTCTTATGCCCTCCGTATGTATGCAGCCCATGTTTTTATTTCTTATACTCCTTGTTTTCTGATCTTAATCCCTCCCTTTTTGGAATGTCAGCGGTCTTCTTTTTATAGCCAGTTAAGGCCTTGTCTTGGGACGTGACCTTTATGCAATGTCTCTTGGAATCGATTTAAATATCTGACTGTTTTGTTTGACTAGGATGCACCATTGGTCTAATGTTTGGGTAATTATTTATTGAATGAGACTTATTTTCATTATAATCAGCATAATAATGTTTTTGCTTATTATGGATAGGGTCGCTGCCCTTTGTGGGCTTGTTTATTACTATTAATATTATTTTAATAAACATATTATAATTATAATAATATTTCAGTTCCTATTTATTTTATTGATCATTTTCTTTGAAACAATATATTATTTCAGATTATATTTATTTTGATATTAGTTTTATATACTTTATTTAATATTTATTATATTATAATGATAATAATAATATTTAAATTTGTATTTATATTTATATTGTTATTTATTTTAATATTTTATTTATTTATTTGCATTTCAATATTTGGATTTTTACTCATGTTATTTATCTTATTTACTCATTCCAATATTTTATATCTTAATTCCAGGGGCATGACAAAAGGTAAGAACCTGGGTATCATGGCATCATCCACCTCGGCCATTACAATTACCCTCACAAACTGAGGAATTCGACACTCATTGAATATGTATATGGCACTCATCTTATTCCTCAGATCCTGCGTCTTGCTCTAATTCCTACTCTGTACATGACCATTAACCCATCCTTTTTGTCAGTCAAACCTTACAAAATCAGCTGCAGATTAGGCTGGTTTGAAATAGTCGAGGAAAATTATTTCAGTACATGCAAATGCATAAATCAGATGAGCATCAAAAAGCAGAAAGCACACCTGTGCAAATGCTGAAACCAATATAAGGGGTAAGGTTGCCAATGCCAGAAGTGCCAAGCGCCACTCCAGCATCAATCCAATGACAATAGCAACAATTACAGATGTAGCATCTTGAACAAGAATTGACATGCGATTGCTAAATGCTGCTCTAACAAAGGTGGCATCATTTGCCAATCGCATAGACAACGAATCTGCATTGTTTTCTTCTTCATCAAACCAACCAACCTCACTTCGCAATATTGCTGCATAGGTACAGAACATCAGAATTGACTCTATTTATAGATTCTGTAAAAGCAATCTAGCAAGTAAAAAGACACATTAATATGTTACCAATCTATATCCCAAATTATTTACCTGAAAACATCATTCTACGAATGCGTTCTGTCATCTTCTCCCCCATTATACCAAAGTAGAAGTGTTGCAAAAAGTTTGCTACTACAGTTGCCACACCCATACTTGTAATTAACAAGCACCACTTTTCTACCTCATGTTTGGCATGCTTCCCATGTATTCTTGAGTATGCCTCCACAATCTGAACAAGAATCAATGCAAGAAGTGGATTGAAAGATCCAAAAATGGCAGCTCCTACACTACCAAGAAGAGCATAAAGCCATTCTGGAGAGCTTAATTTTGCAAGTCTCCATACAGATGGTGGCTGGAGAATTTGAGAATTTTTTGAGGTTCCCTCTTCTATGTCTGATTGATCAAAGCAAGAAGCAGACTTTCTGAATCTCTTTGAAGGTGACTGTTCTTTTTTGGCATCGAATGACAAAAGAGGTGAAACAGGTGACTCTGGATCTGAATTATTTGTTGATTGACATTGAATTTTCTGCATATCTAGTCTAGGTAGCGATGGCAAACACATGCCAAAGCTATCTTGTCTCCTCACAGATGGCATTCTTGTGAGTGCATCTGATAAAACTCCATTTTCTAGTGTTTTCTCCGATGGTGAACTTTGTAATTTTGCTGAATCACATGCATCAGAATTCACATCAGGCTGCCTTGAACCATAGTCTCCATTATATCTTTGAACAGATGGTGACTTTGACATTACAGGAGATGGATCCTTGCTTTGAGTAGCAGATATATCCTTTTCTATTTCAAAACTTGCCAATTTATAACTTCTGACTGGAGTCCTGAGAAAATCCACTAGAAAACATTAAAACTTGCCTAAGCAAAGAAATTATTCCAACAAGCAATTAAGTTCACAGGCATGTTGATCAATCAAAATCCCACAGTCAAATGAAACACTTTAGTATAGTAAGCTCAATGAAACTGGGTTGCTTTCACAAATTATTCCAAGTCAATTTATCTTAGAAATGTACAGTTCCCACAACATTTTCTGTTCAATGCAAATTATCTTGCACATAAATGATGTTTTACACGATCAATCATGCAAAATCAAACACAATTATGTGGAGGGAAATTATCTTATATCAATTAAATCAAATGCAAAAACTTTTCCAATCCTAGGCATTATTAAGAGAATAGCTTTTCTGCTTTTGACACTGTTTATTCATAGGAAGCAGGCATCAATATAAAAGAAATTAGAATCAACATATAGTCAATGTTACTGGGGAGAGTCGGAATCATAACGAGGACCATCACAGGTGCCAGTAGACCTAATCCAGGAGTGATGTGTTGTCTATTTATGAATTACACACACTCACACAAAAACATGAATACATACATAAAAAGATATTTCAATGTATCTGTATACATGTGTGTGTGTACTATGCACCTATGTGTATATGTATATGCACATCTATAGCTATATGCCCATACCATAGTTACTAGGAGAATCCTACACTAGCCCCCTTGGTACTTGTATACAATATCAAAAATGTGTCCACCTCTCAGAGACTCATATGGGGACTTCTCTAAACATTAGGAAACTTCAGATGAATTTTTTAGAATCTCTATACATCTCCTAGAAGGATCCCTTGAAAATCAGAGAACTTCCCATAGAGGTTTCTCAGATATATCATATATTTACACTGGCTTTCCCTAAAGTGCTGATATGTTATTGACAAAAGCTAAAATAACTAAATATTACATTAATAGACTTGTAATTTTCTATCTTTTGCTTAAAATCTACCAAGTTTTTTAGCAGAAAATTTTCCTATGAAATCCTGCAGAGCTAATAGTACAACAAGAAAAAAACAATAATAAAGCTTAAGATTTGTGTATGCATTGAAGTTTTATCAATTGATTGAAAATATATTCATCTCCAAGGACCCTTGAATGATGTTCTAAAAATTATGGCATTAGCATTACCCTTGTAGTGCAATTTATTGCACTCCATTTTTTGAACTTTTCCCTTGCACCACCTTGCTTCCCCTAGTTCCTATTTTCCTCTTTTATTTTTTGCAAGCTTTTTGGCCATCTAATTACCAATCTGAGATATTTTTATAAGGCCCCTTTTCATAGCCCATGCCTCATCCTTTCCCCGTTGCATTATCTATTCTATCTCTAGGCCATAAGCCTATCCAAAGTTATTGTATAGCAAATCCATCTCTCATAGTTTTGTTAGTGTTTTAATTCACACCTTTCAATGTGACTCAAAAGAGAATAGATGTGAAGCAGAACCACTCTTTGAATTAGAAGGGAAAGCTCCCTATAAAACAACAACTAACCTGATATGAACAATTTGCTATTTACAATCTTACAATGTTTTTCTAGGGTGGTTCACGCTCATGCTGCATAAAATTAAATGAGCATATATTTGGGTTCACCTAAGCCAAAAGGTTGACATGCTCTTCAACTTAAAGCAAAAGATTTATATACTCTTTGACTGAAAATAAATCCTATAACTACACACTTACAGTGTCCAACTAAAAGCAAAGACTGAGCAAAGCAAGTACAGAAAAGGATTGAATAGGTTTAAACTTTAAACACATATATCAAAAGTTAAAAGATAAACACAATGATCACATTCAAGGCTACAAGTGACCAACCGAACACCTACTACAATACAAAGCTTTCAATAACGGCTAAGTGAGATTTAACTCTTAAAAGCACAATAACACATAAGACAAAACACTTCAACAATAATTTAGAAGCAAAATAGGTGTACTAAATACTATTGATGAATATCAATTTCTAGAATAACAATCTTGAATACTTGGTGAATAGTAATTTTAGGAACAAGCGAGTGTGAAAATTACCATTACAAAACTAAGTTCAAATGTCATTTATTTATGAAGTTTACAAAGTTATTACATGAAAATAAATAAAAAGTTAATTGCAATTCAACTCTAGTTACTGACTTGATTACATGCGATGCAATCCTTATTACAAAATCCCTCAAACTAAAACTAAATTCAGGTAATTGCCTGTTAGACTGATGATAAAAAAATTTACAAACTCACACTTGGAACTTACACCACTCACATGACCAAAGATCCAAAGATATACAATCCAACAATAGCTGACTTCAGGCTAAAAATAGTTATGAAAGCTAAAAATATCACAAGCAATAAATATCTCCAGCTGAAAATAGTGCATCTCAAAATATGCTCTTCTCCTTGAAAATAGTGACAGCTAAGCTAATTTTAGTGCAGACTAAAAATAGATTTCTCTCGATAGGTGGCTTTGACTAATTCTCATAGCAGAATTTTGAAGACACTTTGAAACTTTGACTTTCTCCTAATGTCTTGAATATGAATACCCTCTTTTGTACCAAACCCAAACTCAAATCTGCGACTTCAAGGATCTGAAACCTTTCTTTATCTTCTGCCATCTCTACAAACTTAGCAACACTGAACCTCTATGATAATCTCCTTTGATAAATACAAACAACAAACCTTGAAACACTCCAAATCACAACTTCTCGCTATTTGTTATCCAAACTAAACCTATACAATGAAGATTTGCTCTTGATAAGCTAATGTATTTGCTGTCATGCAGCTGGTGATGTGATTGTATTTGAGAACTCTTTGAAAAGGGAGATACACCAAAAGAAAACACAAGAACTAAAACTAAATCAACAACCTAGACACCATCACTAATCTGAAAATCTGAGTTTTTTAAGAAAACTTTGCATGGAATAATACTACTATATACACTGCCCCTTGCCAAAAATGACTGCTGTTATGATAGAATTTCACTGCACTTTTGATTTTCCTACAAAAATATTGTCTTGATGCCGTATAAGACAGACAAAACTTGCAAACATAAAGAGTAATGCTTGCTAAACTCTGCTGTTCACCTGGTTGTTATATGAAAGCATAATGTACAAAAAAGTTCTTTAACCATAATTTTCCTCCCAAACTGTGCCCAAGTTCTTATTTATAATGATTTTTCCTTTTGAAAAATTACCTTTCTGAATAGGCTTCACTCCTATAAACAGCATTTTTTTTTAAGTTTCGAAGTCACCTCTTTTCCTTATCAAATGGCAACTCATCTGCAGATAGAAGAATTGTCTTTTTTGGGATGAGTCAGCTGCTCTAGAAATAATAAACCTTGAAAACTTTTTAAGAGTGGTTGGCTGTTTTTAGATGTATTCACCTTTATGCACTGGGTAAATTTGAACTCTGCTTTGAAAAGGGTGCACCTCATTATTCCATGTGCACCTCAACATTGGAATTTTTTAATCTGATTTTGAAATGAAACTTTCCATGATGATACATGCACGTATTCACACCACATGCACCTCTATATGGTGCAATTTTTCATAGAAGTTTGAAGATCAGAAAAACCATTCACGCACAAGCCTATATATGGTGCAATCTCCCCCAAAAAAACTGTTTTATACCTATATTGTTTTGTGTGCTCCTCATGCCCTGGACACAATTTTTATTTTTTGCAAATTTTATATGCAACTCACTATTGTATGAATGTTCATAGGTGCTTTTTTAATGTTCAAAGCCACCACTTTTCTGTCTTGAGAACACGACCATACATAAGGACACATTTTTTTATTTTTGAAAGTTTGTCTACCTTCATCCTAGGGAACACAACAAAATACACACACAAAATATGCAAGTTCATTCATTCTCAATCAACCCTTATTAGGACATGCAGCTATATATATCCATGATGATTTTTCTTTTAAAACATACTTCACTTACCAGGCACACCAGGAATGTAGGGACTTCATGGAAACAAATTTCAAACTCATGAAGTTGAACCTCTTCACTGAGGCATGCCCAAGCTATGCAATTTTGATCTTTAAAATTTGAAAATACCATTCTCTCTACGCACCTAAATGTTGGAAACATTATTGCCATTGACGTCAAAGGAGAGAAGAATGAAGAACATAATCACTGCCATCATATTGCTGCAGAAAATTGTAAACCTTATCATGCAACAATGGAGGTTTAAACAAAGAAGAAAATAGTTTTTTGTCTCATTTTTATGGCTGGTTGAACCATGCATTATCGGCACCCATATTGCTGATCACCCCTCCTTGAGTTTGTGCCCACATCTTGAACATTAAAAAAAATTATTTAATATTTTTGGGGCCTCCTTCGCATGGGCCGACCCCCTTAGCATGGTTGCTCATTTTTAGGAAAAGTTGATATAGAATAAAATTTATTTATTTTTGCAAGTGGGCAACCGGCTTCAGAGGATGCTTTCAAACATGCAAATGTCTCAAGTAGGGCCTTCACCCTTGTTTTGTGACAATCAAGGGCTACTAAAGCTTGCCAAGAATCCAAATCTTCCACAAGTATAACAAACATGTGGAGCTTCATTGTCATTTCATCAGGCAACTTGTAGAAGATGGATCAATGATGTTGCAATATTGTCCAACGAAGAACCATACTATAGACATTCTTACCAATTCCTTGAGTCCTGACAAATTTGTAAAATTTTGGGATTAACTTGGTGTAGTTAGTACAATGACCATTAAGGGAGGGTATTAAAGTAATGTTTTATCTTGTAATGGTCAATTAGCTTTTAAGATAGACTTTATGAATCTTCTTTAATAAAGTCATGTTGACTTTAGATATTTTTCCTATCAGTTGTGTCATCCTTATCCTTTGTGGATAAGATATTTGTCATCCTTATCCTTTGTGAATAAGATATTTGTAATCCTATATAAGGATGCTTTTGCTCCTAATTTCTTAACAAATTATTATGCAATATTGGTAACTTTCTCTATGTTGTTTTTGTAATAAATGTCAAAAAGAAGCACCAAATTATCACACCTTGTTAGCATCTAAAAAGGAAATTTGTCCCAACCTAACCTTGATAATCTAAACAACCACCTAGGTATTATTGTTGACAATTGAAATGTTAAAATTCTTTTGTATAGTCAAGATGACAAGAATTCAAAGAAAACAAACCTCTTTTGGTTGATATCAAGCCAATAGAGTTTCGTTTCAATTTAGTTTGGCTTTCTATATCGACTTTTGGCAAGTACTTTTATAAGGTTTATATATGTTAAAAAAATAAGATAGAAGCCTTACTTAGCATTTATGATATTGTCTAATATTTCGCACTAAATTGTGTCTTTGGATTTATATACATGGAAAGCATTACTATGAGCCTAAGGCAAATGATAGTAGTGTGGAATATAGAGAAAAAAGCAACACATCTCTTAACCATTCCATGTTAATGTCCTTGACATCAAAAATAGAAGCATATCAAAGAACATGTCTCTATTTTAATGTCTTTAACATCTATTAGAAATATACATCCATTCAAGGTTGCTTACTTGCGACTTACCTCAACAACTTGATGAAATCTAGTGAATCTTTGATGGTGAACCACAAAAAAAAAACCAATTAAATAGCGATATTGCACGGTTATGGTTTCACGACAGGTTGGTTGGGCAATTTTTCGCCATTTTTACGTGACTTTTTCATGATTTTTATGTGATTTTTTCACGATTTAAACCCTTAAAAATCATTCAAAATCACAAAAAATTAAATCGGGATTTTTTGGGGAAAATATCATTTTGGCTGAAGATTTTTTTAAAATCATGATTTTTGTGATTTTCTAAGGATTTATGCTTCTATGTTCACATCAACATCCAAAATAAGAAGAGCAAGAAGATCAGCAAAACACCCCAAAGCTAAGAGATATAATTCTTTCTTTTCTTCTTCATTAGTTTGTTTGGTTGATCACTACCTCAAAGTTAGTCACTTGAACCACATTCACAAGGAGTAGCGAATATTTCTCTTTATTGATGACCGAATTTATTCCCAAGACAACAGATTTTATAGAAACATGCTTTATTGTTGGTTCCTTGCACATAGGTTGTTTTGCAATAGTAATAGTTTTGGTTTTTGCTAAATATACTTTGTAGATGGTGGTCCAAAGCTGCAAATAGGTTGTTTTGTTCTTTTGATCCCCATAAGGAGAAGCAAATGTGGTGTGTAGTAGTGTTCCTTTCCCAAACTAGAATATTCCTCCCTTCCTGAGTCCATGCATAATGGATTAAGGTCAGCCTTTTTTGTGTTTGGGTTCATCCTTTCCCATAAGCAAAAAAGCCCCTACATTGCCAAGAATTATAATGGTAATGGAATTTATTGCACTCCCTTTTTCAAACTTTTCCCTTGCAATAATCTTGCGTCCCACACTTCATATTTTCCTCTGTTGTTGCTCATAAGCATTTTGGCCCTCTAATTACCAATCTGAGATATCTTTATATGGCCTCCTTTTCATAGCCCCTGCCTCATCCCTTCCCTGCTACATAGTTTGCTATATCCTTAGGCCACAAGCCTATCCTAAGTTTATTCCATGGCACCCCCCATCTCTCATAGTTCTAATTTCTGCAAAGAGAAGCTCTTTAAGTGGCCAATATTGACTCCCACACACCACCATCAAATCATATTCATCTTACGTCCTACAGAAATTTTGCTTGGTTCTATGCCACCAATGCCTTCAAGCTCCACCAACTATCCATCACATTCAGCAAACAATTGGTGGGGATCTTTGGTGAGGCAAAGGTTTTTGTTGGTTGTGGCCCCACCCTATTGGTTGATACTTTCATATAGTGGATTCTGTATGCATTATTAATTTTCGTTCATCCCTTGGACCAATTGGTAGGGTTCTCCCTAGGAAGGCTTGTTTGTGCAATGACAAATTCCCAGGCCAAGTGACACGATGTTTCAAGTGGGTCACCTTGTCTCCAAGAGGATGAGTGATCAGTTGGAAAGATATAGAAATAGTGGGAAGTGGTTTTGTGTTGAATGTCTTGTGCACCATTAGATCTCTAATCTAACTACCAAAAAAAGCCAACACCAACGCAGTTCCTAAGAAGAAATGCCCAGTAGGGCTTGCCAACCATCCAATCTAAATTAATCTATGGTTCCAATCATTCAAGGAATTGAGCCTGCATAGTGAAAATTCCCAAGCTCGAGAGTTCACGAGTTCACCAATTCAAACACGCCCCATATTTGGTTTCACTCCCTAAGAAGAATAATGAAGCAAGGACTGCAAAAGTGGATGGACATTGATACATCTACAAGGTTTGTTGAAATTGGATTTGTCATAAGTAGTCAACAACATGAGAGGTTTGCAAGCAAATTTGATTTCCGAGAGACCAGAGAATAGTGTTGTGTGAAGAAGGACAAAGCAAAATCTGATCACGAGGTTGCAAGTGGTCATTCCACAATTAATACTTCAGCCCTCATGAGTTGATAAAGTTGGTTGTTGAAGGCAATGGCCAGCATAATTAAAGGAAGTGCCTCTTGTATCTAATTCAAAATTAGACCTTCCCATGCCAATACAACAAATCAAACCTAATGGAATGTGCCTACTTCGAAAAGAGAATTCAATACTCAAGAGAGGTTGTTCCTCTAATTTAATAGAAAATGCCACAAGTATGCTCCAAGATTGTGGCAGGAATCCTACTAGTATGAAGAAATATTCTACTACTGGATTTGGTGTGGGTCATGATGTTGAAAAATTAACTAAGAAGCAATGCTGCCCATCAACAAAAGGCTTCAATTATGACCCAGAAAAACTCCCAGGCCACTAGAACCTGTAACCTTTTGAGGAAAATTCCATAGGGTAATATATTCCTCTATTTGAGTACAATATAGTCAATTACAGAAATGAAGGGAGACATTTCCAACCCGACTTTTGCCAGTTAAAAGTAAAAAATATATTCCCTCTTACATGTTGCAGGAAATTTCTATCTGATGCAACAGTGCCCACAAAATATGGAAGGTCACTCTTCCAAAGAGTATACATATTATCTTTATATCCAAAACATCAAAATGAAAAATATTATTCATAAAACTGTCTGTGAATTTTCCTTCCTGTAAACATTCCTGCTTCAAAATCTAGACAGAAAAGTTGTCCAGATCTATTACACTCAAATATCATTAGAATTGACCAATGAGGAGAACGGGATAAAAATGATCAAATAGAAAATGCACAACTAAATAATTTCATCATATGAATTCATAACAGAAGAGAGTCAACTGATTTTCTTAATATTTAATCATTATCGGTAATATTCTTTGATATTGACAAATAATAAAGTAGTAAATGATACAAAAAGCCAAGCCTGGGAAGAAAATCTGAGTAAAAAATGTGTTAGCCAAAAAAACAAAGCCGACCAAACTGCCTTAAGACAAGTTCCATACACTACTTTGCAAATCAAAATAGGTAAATATTGTTAAGATAAATAATAATTCATAAAATACAGTACTTCTAAAATCAATAAAATAACATAGAAGCTACAAAATACCTTTTAGGAAGCTTGGCCACCTCTTCAGATTGAATGAGTTCAGCATATAAGCCATCAGCACTGCACAATTCATCATGTGTACCCATTTCAACAAGCTGACCCTCTTCCATAACTGCTATATAATCACAATTACGGATTGGACTGAGACGACGAGCTATGATGATAGTTGAGCGTCCTAACATCAGTATGTCTAGAGCTTCTTGAACAGCACGTTCTGCCTCAATATCAAGTTCACCTGTCACTTCATCAAGCAGGAGAATGCAAGGATTGCACAGCACAGCTCTTGCGATAGCAATTTTTATTTTCTGTTCCTCAGTCAAAGATAGCTCGCTTCTGGTAATCTGCAATAAGACTATTTCTAAGTGTGTTGCCACTTAATGCAAAGCAAACCAATGTCTAATCTGGAAATTCATTTCTTATTTTAACATTTATTCTACCTGTGTATCATATCCATTAGGAAGAGAGCTAATGAATGTGTGAGCATGTGCAATTTTTGCTGCCTCTTCAACTTGATCCATGGTTGCATTTGCCCGTCCATAAATAATATTATCCTTGATGCTTAAACTTAAAAGAGCAGGCTCCTGAGTTACTAATCCTATCTGTTTTCTTAACCACTCTATGTTAAGATTTTTGATATTTTCTCCATCCAGAAGAATTTCTCCTGTAGAGGCATGCAATCATACTTGTTATCATCACCGAAGAAATTAACTAGTCCAAAATTATCCAGTGAAGTCTTAAGGATCAGATGACTAAAAGAAACATCTCCATAGGCAAGTTGTAAAATTAGAAATCTCACCTAAAGTAGGATCATAAAAATTCTCCATCAACGGAATAATGCTACTTTTACCAGAGCCATTCCTGCCAACAATTGCTACAGTTTTTTTGGCAGGTACAGTAAGATAAAATCCACTTAATATTGGGATATCAGGACGAGAGAGATAACTAAAGTAGACATTACGGAACTCAATAACTCCTTGAACACCATTTAATACTTTCCCATCTCGATTATTTCTTGCAGGTGACCGGCTTATCATCTCAAAAAGTCTGTGTGCTGCAATCCTGCCTTGTTCAAATGAATAAAAGTTTGTAGCTGCTTGATTCAGGCCTCTGTATCAATTACAACAAAACATAAGCCATAAAAATTTGAATTTTTTTAATTTTGCACACTAGATTGTGAGCTTCAACTATGTATTAAATTATTATGGATCAAGAGATTTTAATAACAATATGAAAGACTGGTAGGTGATTTCAAAATACCCTTGAAATACACATAAATGTAGAACTTACAGGCCACTCAAAATTATTGCAAAAAGGGCTGCAATAACCTCACCACCACTCACTTTCCCTTTTGAGATCAAATGCCTTCCAAACCAAAGCTGCAGTGCACAGGAACATATAGCAAGCCCATATGTGAAGCCAAGCCCAAGCCCTTGCACAAGACTTATTTGTACACCATAGCTCAACGTAGCCTGGAGTGAATTTGCATATGAATGTTTTCCTAATGTCTCATTTGTAAAGGCATACAATGTCCGTATGTATCCAACTGCCTGCACCAACCAGCAACCAAGTAGCATCAATAAATAACCAATTAAGTATCCCTGGACAAAAACTTAATAAAAGGCAGCAATTATCATTAAAACTAAGATTACATAATAGCGCATTGTCAATTCCTTCAAGCCCAACTGGGTTGGTTTTTGCTACTCCACAACTTAAGAAATGTTTGGCTCATAAATGAAAGAGAAGTATGTTGCCTTGTGACAAATATCACACTGCTATTTAGTTTATACAAATTGCAAACTACCACTTTCTAGTTGAAATATCATTTGCAAATTCAGATTATACTGTGGCTCCTAGGATTGCAGCACCAAATTTTTTGACTGTGACAATAGCAGGAAAGACCCATATATAAGAGAATTACACCACCAAAATTTTCAACCTTAGAGATTCATGACTCAATTTTCACTATAGTTGTGTATAGTTTCCATTAGAATAGCTTATATAATAGTCATAGATGTATGTCATATGCTCAATTACTAGTCTACCTATCTTGGATAAATCTATATAAAAGATGCCCAGAGATATCCACTAAACCACTACTGTTGCAACTTTTGTTTCCATTTGACAAGTACAAGATTGTGAATAATAATTTCCATATAAAATAAAATTGAAAAGAAGAATGCCCTAACTGATTAATTTTTTTAGAGCTTCTGCAATTCTTTCTGATTTAGTTTTTAAGGAAAATAGCCAGTACCTTAAATCTCCACTACAATATATTGACAAATTAAGTGATACTTAAATAAATAAAAAAGAATAAGAGCTGCTGGTTAAACCGTGGATCAGCAACGCTTTCAATTCTGCCCTCTTGATACACAGCTATATTATCACTTGCACCTGTTTAAGGGTATAAACTGAATAGAAATCGTCTCAAGTAATTAAATCTTTATTGGAAAATATTTTTGAGTTTTCTTCTCCTGTTAGATTTATTGCTAACTTTCTGATTATTGGAACATCTTTTTTATTTTTCTTCTGCTGACAGATTTATTGCTAACTTTCTGATTATTGGAACATCCTTTTTATTTTTCTTCTGCTGACAGATTTATTGGGAACTTTCGAACTGAATAGAAATCATTTCAAGTAGTGCATCTGCAAAATAGAGCATTTTACATGAACGAAAAAAACAAAAAGCATAATTCCATCTTCATACACTGTTATATTATCGCTTGCACCTGTTTAAGTTAAATAGAAATCATTTCAAGTAATCAATCTTATTCAAAACATCTTTTTTTATTTTTCTTCTCCTGTTAGATATATTGGGAACTTTCTAATTATTGGAACATCTTTTTGAATTTTCTTTTGCTGTTAGATTTATTGGGAACTTTCTAATTGAATAGAAATTGTTTTGAGTTGTTACATCTGGAAAATTAAGCAATTTTAGTGAATGACGAAAAAAATAAACAAAAAGCATAATTCCGTTATGTAACACCCTTTGGTTGCAGCATAGTGATTCTTTAAACCCGCAGTTAGAATTAAATTCTATAAAGTATAAGCTCAATATATTTTAATTTATCAAACCACCCTCTCATTAATCCTGTTATGGCAGCCGTGTAAGAGGATAGCATGCTCAAATAAATCTGGACCAATTTGTACAGATCACTTACCTTAAAGCCTTCATTCTCATCAATCACTATAGTGATATAGGAAGATTAACCTTGTAGGGTCATGCTCAGATTGTTTTGGTTGGTACAAGAGTAGAGTCTTTGTGAAAGGTACACAAAGTGAAATTTTGTACAAGGCTATATCGAAGTGTTACCACAATGCAGCACAAGCAAGTAAACCTAGTGATTGGCATAAATGTTATAACCAATGTGGATTTGAAGAGAGGAAAAGATGTTTTCATTGAAGGTTAGATTAGAATCAATGTCGAGCTTGTTGTTGACATAGGTAATAAGATGGACTTTTCTATTACTGAGGACTTAGCAGATTTTGCATTTATACCATGATCACTATAGCAACTAACATTAAGTGAAGCATATGATTACACTGCTACCATTTTTACTGTAGAACATATTCAGTAATGATTCTTTTCCTAATCAAAAAACAAATGGCGCAAACAAAATCAATATTGTTCATAAATATGTGATCAATTGAAGATAAAAGAGTGTCAATGCATGAGGAGATTACTCTACAAAAATAGTAAAATCGAGTATGCAGAGTACCCTTTCCAATAATGCGCAAAATCCAGAGGCTGTGTTAAATTTTGTTATATATCCGTGTGTACAAATGTACAGGAAGTTATCTCTTTCTTTCAAATGTATGCATCTAGAAAAACTACATAAACAAAATGCTTCAGAGAAATTTAACCTGCTCTGCAATACTGGCAGCTTCTGCATATGCATCTTGAATATTTTCAGCAAGTCTATGGAGAAAAATATTTGATATTCCACCAGCAGCCACAATGAATGGACCAGTAGCTAATGTCAAAAGAGCTACCTGCCAGCTATTTATAAATCCCACAGCAAGGCCTCCAAAAAATGTTGCCATGTTATGGACATAATTGCCAACCTGTTACAATTTCATTTTGCATAAACTCAAGTGCTAGTTGAATGCTGAGAAAAAGTTATCACACAACATATATATCTTGAGAGATTATAGCAATTGAAGGACCAATAGAAAATGAAATATACCTTCTCACTAAGTGCAGATTGAATTAGAAGCACATCCCCTAACACTTGGCTTACAATGTCTCCATTATTTCCGTAAGTATCAAAAAAACTCATGTCCTGATTTAACAATACTTGAACATACTTGGCTCTAATGACAGCTGTCTGTCTCTCTGCAGTGAGAATCCAGCAGGATACCTCTGTTTTCATAAATCAGGTTAGAATGAGATGCATCTGAAAAAGGAAAAGTAACGCAGAAACTAACAGCAAAGACCTCAAGCTAAATACAAGCTTAAAATCCCAAAACTTAGCCAGTATAAAGCATGATATAAATGAAAGTTAATCACCAATGATATTGGATTAAAACAAAACTGAAGCTTTCACATATTGTTAAAAAACTAAGGTAAAGATTTCAATCCAATCAATGATGTATTAATGAAAAAGGGCAAAAGAAAGCTTACCAATCCACCCAACAACAAAAACGCCTGCAGCTATATAAACAATATACAGAGCATGCTGCACAGAAATCAGGTATTCTATAAGTGAATGTTGGCAGTTTCTGAACATAGGTACACTTACGAATAATGTTTTCAAATCACAACTCTGATGAGAAATATTTTTTATCATTTCTAATGCAAGCAAATGAAACAACTATAGAAATATAATGCTCGTCTCTTCAGATATAAAAAATAAATTGAATTTGATAGTTCATTGACAAATCGAGCACTTTAAAGAAAATAAAATAGCAAGAATACCCTTCTACATTCCTGTGCAGTATAGAATTCTTCCATCCAATTTGGCAGAGTAAACTATTGACTAATAGACTAATAATAGAAAGAAATGACCATCATCATCCACCTAGTGGCCAGCAGACCTCCCAGCTAAGCAAATAGGACCATTTCATCTTCAGATGTCCAGTCTAGCAATTGTCTAAGACAGGATGATTTTCTGTCAACCTTTCTAAATTATGAGAGCTAAAAATGCATGGATCTCTGTTGGAAATAAGCCACACATGGACCAACAATGGACTGGCCACAACAGGGCCAGTAGCTCAGCGGTAGAGCACTCCAGCAGCAAATGGAAGGTCTTAGGTTCAAGTCCTAGCTGGTCCATGAGCAGCAACTCAACATGATATCAGAGACAGGGTAGGATGGAGCCCCAAGCACCTGCAGTGTAGCTTACAAGGGGGTGTTGAAAATAAGCCACACCCAAACGAACAATGGATTAGCCACAAAGGGACCAATATCAGTAATAGAGCACTCCAGCAGCAAATGGAAGGTCCTAGGTTTGAGTCCTAGCTGGTCCATGAGCAGGAGCTCAACAATCACTTCATCACAGAATTTACCCAAAATCACAATTGGGGTCATCTAAGAAAGTAGTCATTCGCATTGGAAAGATCAACACTCAAAACTGAAAGCACCAAATTTGAGGGCACTAGGAATGTATGGCATTTATAGATTCACAAGGCACTAAACTGTGGCTCATAGCCCATGATTGAAGTGTGTCCTACATTTTGAAACTATGGGTTATGGTAAGATTATTCTGCCGCACAAGGGTTTTCTTGGACTTTGAAGTCATACTTCAATGTGGACATCCAATTCGCATTCAAGTTATGCTGAAAAGTTGATAAGAGATTAGCAGATAAAGAGAATTTAACAAATTTTCAATAAGTGCAATCATTTTTATTCTAAATCTTGTATCTATTTAAGAAATAGATAGCATCATAATTCCACAAATGCACTCTCAAACACATATCTTAACATTTTTTTACAATTGAACCCCCTGTCAAAAAACTCTGATAATTCAAACTGCAATCACTGAAAAATGTCTGCCAGTGACATACAAACTTGAAAAAACCAACAACTTGCCAATAGATTTTACAATCCCAAGGTCAAAATAGGCTTGCAAAGGCATATAAATTCAATTTTAATTTTTTGGGGGAATCTATTTTTGGCACTAAAGATGAAATAGATTACTTAACTTCCCCTTTTGGTGGGTTTCAAGATGCAGTTCAATGATTTAAACAATTTTCTAGAAGAGATTACAAGTATGTCACTAGTAATTGGAAAACCTCAAGAGTAGAGAAGGTCAAAAGTCCTTTTCACAAGGACTGTATCCCCAAATAAACTTTTCCAACTTTGACCTACATTAGAGCATTGTTCTTCAATGTCCATGTTGGTCTTTCTCTTCTCATGACTACAAATTAACTCATCAACAAGCCCATCAGTCTTGGAGCTAAACACTATAAGATTTTTGGTATATATACACAGGCATTCAGATATAAATTCATCTCAACTATAGACATAGTGTTATGCAAAATACTACTTCGAATTGCAAAGAAAATATAGGGGAAAAAAATAGCTTCAAAGGGGTTTTAGAAGACAAAGACCTTGGTAAAATCATGATACAGTTGATGACTTCCAAGGGGAGGACCAAGAAGAGCGAACAAATCGATGATCTTTCCAAAAAAGTGAAGATAAACAACTAGAGCAGCACCATGTGCAGCAGCAGCCTGTTTGGAAAATCAAAATGGTAACAAGGTTATAAAAGGACAATTTACTAGAACCAGCTTGCAAAAAAATTATCCTACCTAAAATGTATGCTACTAAATTACATTTGAACTCCTAAAAGCACAATTTATCACAACGAGCCCACAAAAAACAAAATAATTAAGTATAGAATTATATCCTTCCAAATTAAATTCAAAACACAATCTACCACAACTAGCACATAGATTTGGTAAAAATTGTCTCCCACCAAATTAGGTTAAAACTATGAAAAGCATAACCTACAACTTGCCCATAAAAACACAAAGATTTGGTACAAATTGGTATGAAATCACAAAAGCATAATCTACAACTTGCTCACGAAAAATAAATATACCAAATAACATTAAAAATGTAAAAACTTAAAAGTCTAAACTATAACCTACTACAATTAACTCATGAAAACACAAAGATTTGGTACAATCCTGTCCAATTTAATTAAAAATATCAAAAGCAGCTTCAGATGCATCTCTTAATCATACGAAACCAAATAAGACTTGATACCTTTTTAATAAAAAAACTATAAGAGATAGTTACGTAGAAGAGTGAACATAGCCTATGTCTTTGAAAGGTACCAACCAAATAAGCCTCTACACCTTTTAATTAAAAATACATAACAGATGGACAAAATTGAACCATAAAGATACTACCTACTACAGATAGTTTACAAAGAACACACACTTTTACAGAATTGTATCATATGGAATTGAGTTGACAATGATATATCTCAAAAGTCACTTTGTATTGCTATGCTACCAAAGAAGCTTCAATGCTTTTTTAATAAATAAATGCTATGTTTACCAATAACTCAAGTTTATTCTTAGATCTAGGTCTAGTTTGTAACCAATCCAAGTTTTGGTACAGGCCCCCATGGTTTCAAATAGGATCCTCCCAAGCGCACCTAAATTCATCAAAATATGCTCTGCAACATACCTGGGTGTGTGATGGGATTGGCTAGTTTCCTGATGCTGTTTCATACTTTTTATCATTACTTTCTGCTAAACTTTAAGACATTACCAAGACCTTTCATATAATTTTAGGTAGTTTTAAGCATTTGGAATGGAAAAATGTTATGTTAATATGTATATGTATGATTTATGAATGTCCATAAAGTTTAGTAGGATTTAAAGTTTAAATTATGATTGTTGATATTAGGAATGCCTTTGGAAAATAAGACTAACATTTGCAGCGAGACATCTATCAACCCATAGCATAAGGGCTACAATTCGTTGCAAAGGAGTCAACTGACTGTAGCACAACCACTTTCAAAGGAATATGGAGGTGATCATTTAATGATCAGTTTGTGAATCACCGAGCATTACTTGTATCTTTCAATAAGACAACCAAGATAAGTCTATTTTCAACAAGATTGTGAATTATGACAAAGTTGTTTTGCTAAGCACGTTTTCTATTACAAATAGTTAAAACTTGTTGGGCATAGAGTACTTGTTTGATTTCCATACTCTTTTTTTGCATCAACATTTTGGATCGCACTCTGTGATCCATCATCAAGATAGAAGAGAGCATAAGGAAAGGTCTACAAACTTCTTAGCTAGCTTGATCCTTAGCAACTCCAATTGTTTTGCTTTAGCGCACAATTCCCTCCCATGAAGGGTATCAATTAGTGATACTAGATTTCCACAATCCATGAAGAATGTAGCAGAGTGTTTCTGGATTAGATTGTGTGTATTTTTTTGCATCAACATTTTGGATCACACTCTGTGATCCATCATCAGGATAGAAGAGAGCATAAGGAAAGGTCTACAAACTTCTTAGCTAGCTTGATCCTTAGCAACTCCAACTGTTTTGCTTTAGCACACAATTCCCTCCCATGAAGGGTATCAATTAGTAATACTAGATTTGCACGATCCATGAAGAATGTAGCAATGTTTCTGGATTAGATTGTGTGTATTTTTTTGCATCAACGTTTCGGATCACACTCCAACTGTTTTGCTTTAGTGCACAATTCCCTCCCATGAAGGGTATCAATTAGTAATACTAGATTTGCACAATCCATGAAGAATGTAGCAGTGTTTCTGGATTAGATTGTGTATTTTTTTGCATCAAGTGTGATCCGAAACGTTGATGCAAAAAAACACACACAATCTAATCCAGAAACACCGCTACATTCTTCATGGATTGTGCAAATCTAGTATTACTAATTGATACCCTTCATGGGAGGGAATTGTGCACTAAAGCAAAACAGTTGGAGTTGCTAAGGATCAAGCTAGCTAAGAAGTTTGTAGACCTTTCCTTATGCTCTCTTCTATCCTGATGATGGATCACGAAGTGTGATCCGAAATGTTGATGCAAAAAAATACACACAATCTAATCCAGAAACACTCTGCTACATTCTTCATGGATTGTGGAAATCTAGTATCACTAATTCCATACTCTTGTTTCAGAAGTTATTACTTTATGTTTTAAGACTCGATCCTCTTCCTATTCTTGAGGAAGAGTTGAAATATGTTTTTTAGTTTGTTTTTAGTTCATAAATAATTGAACTCCCTCACGGACCCTATATAGTGGGATACCCTGTCGCTTAGGAGATCTAGTGATAGAATGGTAGAAGATCATATGTGTGTTATTGAATAAGATTTCCAAAGATTTCCTATTAGACTTTGTGTAACACTTCTTTGTTTGGAATGCAATAAAGGAGAATTGATTTGACAATATGTTTTGCTAAGTAAGTGAGTGATTGACAAGATCTTGTAGAAGCAGCAACTCAAGCAAGGGCCACATGAGGTACTGTTGAACCACTTCAATTTAAGTTATTAGATTAGATTATGCATTGTGAGTTTAATTGATAGTTTCCAGTTTATGTGATTGTGAATAAATGTGTTACAATTCTTGAATTAGAATTTGTAGATTGATGTTTTGTTTCATACCGAAGGTTAACTAAGTTAGGACACACTGCAACATAATGGTTAGCTAGTTACAGTCTTAAGCATTAGGTACCTATTGCAAAGGTAGTAGTTTATATTCCTTTACTCTATTTTGAGAAGTAGCAGTTTATTTTGATTCAAAGCTTTTACTGCATTTGTATGTGTTTTGTTCGCCTATACTCAGTCGATGTAGGATATCCAAAATCCAAGAAAATGCATATACATTGCCAGCACTATCTAAAGTTTTCCAACTCCCTGATTGATGATTTAATGTAGCCCTCTTGTGAATGCTAAACTGCTTAGTTTAGGGATCCTCAGATCTGTTGAGCTGTGTGCATAACCGTTAGCACCAAGTTAATTAGACATTAGAGGAAGCTCAACAATGTGCTTGGGAGGGCATAGGGTGATTCAATGAAGGAAATGAGCCATAGACACAATTTTCAGCATTGCTAACAAAATATAATGACATGGTGTCTGATAATATGCCAAATGGATTAAAAGTGTTAGTCATCATAAGGATTTGATTCTAGGAGCAAGTTTGCCAAAGAAAGTTGCATATAGGATGATGCCAACAGAAAATGAAGAGTTGAATAGACAAATATAGGAGTTATTGAAAAAATGCACGATAAGAGAAAATTTGAGTCCTTGTGTGGCACCAACAATACTAACACCAAAGAAAGGAGGAGAATGAAGAATGTGTATAAATTCAAGAGCTCTTAATAAGATCACAATAAGGTGTAGATTTTCATTGCTAAGTATAGATGATTTGATGGATTGTTTGGCTTAAACAAAATATTTTAGCTAGATAAATTTGAAGACAGACCTATTTGGGTAAGTTTGTAATTATTTACCTGAATCATATTCTACTTTTTTTTTAGACCAAGGAAGAACATCTAGAACATATTAAATTGACATTACTAAGATTGAGAGAAGAGAAATTGTTGATCAATACCAAGAAATGTAATTTCTTGAAAGAAGAATGATATATTGGGGATTTGTAATTTAAATAGAAGGTTTAAAAATGGATCCAACAAAAGTGAAAACAATTTTTGATTGCCCTACACCAAAAAATATTTCAAAGGTAAGAATTATACATGGATTGGCTAGTTTCTTTAGAAAAATCCTTAAAAAAATTAGTAATATATGTGAGCCAATAACTAGAATGAGAGAAGATAAAAGATAGTTTAAGTGGACTATAGGAGCACACCAAAGTTTTGTATTGTTGAAAAAGAAGGTTACTAGACATCTAGTGTTAGCATTACCAAACTTTAATAAGGTATTTCAAGTTGATTGTGATTCAATCAATAGTGCAATTGGAGCAATATTGTGAAGAAGTAGAGGGTTTATTTGTTCCTCAAGGAGTTTGTATTGTATATAGATCGTCAACATTGCAATATTTGAATAGTTAAGGTAAGTTGAATTAGAAACGTGTAGAATGGATTGAGTTTATACAAAATCAAGCCAAATAGAGTTGTTGTTCATTGAGGAGACCAAATTTGTTGATTGAAATTAGAGTTGAAGTGGTTGGATTTGAGGAAATGAATGTTTGTGTTGAGACTTGATAAAATTGTGAAAATATTGGTGTTGTTCCTTGCTCTTGGAGTTAATTTGTTTATTTCAATTCCCTACCAAGCCCTGGGCCTTGACATGAACCTGGAATGTAAGGCTCCAAGTCCTTGTTCTTTTCCCTTCTCAATTCTCGCCCTTGTTCTTTTGGTTCCCAATGGGCTTCGAGCCCTAGGTGGAACCTGAAACCTTAGGGTTCCAATCCCAAGTCCCCACTCACACCTACACCCGCTCCCACTTCCTGCTCTAGTGTTGCTCTTTGGGCATCGAGCCCCAAGTGGAACATGGAACCTTGCGGTTATGATTCCAAGTCCACATTCACTCCCACACCCACTTCGTTGTTCTTCATCGAGTCTCGAGTCCCAAGTTGAACCTGGAACAACTTTCCAATTTTGTGTTCCTAATTCCTTCCCCGCCTTTTGATTTCCACTTGCTCTTTTCTCTTCTAACCAATCAAGCCTTGGAACCTGAAACCTTCGGTTCCAATTCCTCATTCTCTTCCACACTTGACCCATGCTTCATTGTTTCTTAGTTCCCTGTCAAACGCCAAGACCCAACTGAAACTTGGGACCTAAGGTTCCAAGTCCCTTTTCCCTTCCACCACCCAATCCCCATGATTTCTTTCCTTTCTTCCCTTCCTCCAGACTACAGATTTGGATTGGAAGTTGGAACCTGAAGTTCTTGGCTCTACCCAACTCCCACCACCTACCAATGCAAGTTTTCTCCTAAGTGCTCGCTCCTAGGTTCCACCTGGAACTTGGGACCCCGCAAGGCACCTCGATGGTTCCATGTTCCTAGTTCCACCCAACTCCCCACACCCAGAAAGAACCTAATCATTGAAAAAACATATTTTGAAAGCGCATTTTGGGTGCCAAGGTTCCAAGCGCCCAATATCTGCTCCTAGCTACCACCATTAATGCATGTCTCCCCATTACCAAAAATGAATGCCTAACCCATCATTTGATCTAAGATGCCCACTTTGAGGGATTCATCCTCAACCACGAATTTCATGATGCTACAATGCCATGGGTTAGGGTTTCATGCGCAGCAATGATTAAGTGCAATTTTTCGATCATTTTTTTTGGGAGAGGCGAGGGGGTTGGTTACTGATGGTTTACAAACGATTGTGTGCCCGCCAAGAATTTTTGGGGCACAAACTTTGTCAATCCAAATAGCCTTGATGTGATGTTGACAGTGCTCCCGGAGTTGTCATTGCTCGAGAACAAGCAATATTCAGGGTGGAAAGGCTGTCATGTCCCCTTCATCCAAGAGGAAAAATATTAATATTTTTAATCTAATAACAAGTGGCTTTTTAAAAACCAAGTTAATAATATAAATATATATTAATAAAAATAACATTAATATTATTAAGAATAATAAATATAAAATTTTGGGGCTGACTTGATTTTGAAATAGTTTTTGGGTGCCAATCCTTTGTGAAGCCGACCTGTCCTATGTTAGGGCATTCAAGCATAAATAGAAGTTCTTTTTTTCATTCAAGGAGGGCGGATCTTTTGGATGAATTTTCTCTCCTTGTGAGGGATTCAATCGATCACCTTCAAAACAAAAACCATGCTGGTGTGTTCAGGTTGGGGAGAAACTTCTAACATGTGCATTACGTTCAGTCATCTTTGCAAGTTGTTGATTACTTCTTCTAACTGTCGCATAGGCATAGGACTTGATGAACAAATCTCATTGAAGGCAATTGTTGGAAGGCGAAATCAAGCAATAACATAGTGGATTCTAGAGATATTATGAGTCTAATTTTGGAGCTAGCGCATTAGAGAGGACAAATTCTAGATCTGACCTCCATAATACCTGTTACCAGGGCATCTACTGACCAATCCAATCACCTTGTCACCTATTTATGGGTGTCTAGTGTCCAAAGTTGTAGTTAATAGCAATCCTAAACATCAAAAGAAGTGTGAGGAACCATTAATATCCTCTAGGACTGATCACACCACTACAAGGCAGCATTAGGGTAGCATGTCTAGGCAGCAGAAATAGTCAACCTTCACAAAAGGGCAACTACAGTCCAGTACTACTCCTATAGTCACCCACAACAACAAGCTAGCCAGGAAACCCTAACCAGGGGTCTGTGCTGGTATATTAGGCAATCAAATAGAGATCTATTCTCAATAAATCTATGCTATCATTTGTATGTTCCCCTATTGCACTTTGTTGTTAAATAAAATTGTGATAACGTTGATGTTCTTTCAGATTTTATTGATTTTCATGATCAGATTAATTGCACAGAAAATAATTCATAATCAGACAACATCACACAGCATATACCCTGGGAAAACCCTCCTCTTGAGGGAGAAAAACCCAGCAACAAAGATCTCTCTTTTATATATAAATCATGGCAACAATTTGCTTTACAATGAGGCCACTCACAAGGCCAAAATTCAGCATTGACACTAGATGCGATAGCAGATAATTGTAAGATATTCACACTGTATATATATCACTGTAAGATGTTCACACTGAATACATTAATAGCGCTGCATATTCTGCCCTGCAACTTGTGTTCACATTGGCACTTGATACTTATATTGCACTTGACAGATTCGCTCTTGCACTTGATCAAATTGAATTGAAGTGAATGACCGAACTCTCCTAGCTGTTTACAATAGACGAAACAAGGAGTAAATATACAGGTTGGGGACGTCGCGCCTCCTCATCTCATAATGTCGGCCCAAGATAAATGTTATTTACAAAACACAAAGGATGTCGGCCAGAAGTATATTCATGAAGAATGTCGGCCTTAATAAATGTCCTTTTAATAAGTGACCAAGACGAATTCATATTCTCACATGTCGGCTATAATGAATAATGTAAAACAATAAGTATAAGTTGAATAGCCAACGGCTATCATTCAACTTATGTTTCCACGAAGGAGGTGAGCTGGAAGGAACTACCAAAGCTGCTATAACATTAACACTCCCTCTCAGCTAGGGAGAGAACTTCCAGCTGCATAATATAAATCATCTCCAAATGAAGTCCATCTGCCATCATTTCCTGCAATCAGATATAAAGAGAGAAATATCACCTCAATGTGATATCAACCATCACATGGTTAAGTACTAGTGTTCATCACTTGCGTGATGTTGTCACCTCATTGTGACTTTCACCATGGCTCTCCCAGAGGGTGAAACACAAGTACACAAGAAATCATCACAGATTCTCTCACGTGATGCTGTCATGGAGTCACACACATGACATCCACCATGACTCAGCTCAGAGGGTGGAAACGAGGGCTTTCACCTCAAGTTCTTCCTGTCACAGAAGAAAGTGCAATAGTAAGTACGAGTGTTCATCACTTGCATGATGTTGTCACCTCAAGTGACTTTCACCATGACTCTCTCAGAGGGTGAAACACAAGTACAAGATATGTCATGGAGTCGCACACATGACATCCACCATGACTCAGCTCAGAGGGTGGAACTGAGGGCTTTCACCTCAAATTCTTCCGTCACAGAAGAAAATGCATTAACAAGGGATTTCACCTCGAACTTCTCTCACAGAGAAGAACTCATTAAGCAAGGCTCACTGATACTGAGACTCATACTCAATCAAGGCTGGATTCTCCACCATATCAAGCTTGTCTCGGAAGTACACGAACTTTACCCTGGAGAGAGGCTTGGTGAGAATATCTGCCGTCTGCTCATCAATGCTAATGTACCTCAACTGTACAGCCTTTCGCAGTACCATATCTCTGATATAGTGGTACTTGATCTCAACATGCTTGGTTCTGTCATGAAACACAGGATTGACAGAAGGCTTCACACAACTCTGATTATCACAATGAATAATGGTGGGCTCCATTGCTTGTCCAAACAATCCTGCAAGGAGCTTACTAAGCCACACTGCTTCCCGAGTTGCCATGCAAGCTGCAATGAACTCAGCCTTTGTTCTACTCAGTCCCACTGAAGACTGCTTCCTGCTCCACCAGAAAGTCATAGCAGACCCAACTTGAAGAATATCTCAATCCATATCCAACTGTGTCACGCAAGTATCTCAGGATATGCTTTGCTGCAGCAAGATTACCTTCTTCTTCAGGCTCAGTAGGCTCCCTCTGAATCTTCAAGCACTTGCATCAATCTTCTGACCTCTTCGTCCAAGATTTGCCTGCAACACTTTGACTTGGATAAATGTTTTTCCGGCGCACACCTCTGGTACTGTAGAGAGTTCAGGATAGTCCTCCTCGACCTCATCCCAAATCTCACTATTCTGAATAGGTTTGCAGATCCAGATGACAGACTTGAGCAATTCTGATCTCAACAGCTGAAGGGATCTTCTAAGGATTTAGCACCTAGCTTAGTACTCTTCACATCTTCTCAGTGAGTTACAAAACTCCCTCTTGACCCTTGCTTTAGAACTTGCAAAGAAGACTTCAGAAGTGAACTCCCTCTAGCCACCAACTCAGTCCCATGGTTGCAAGTTGTGACTTCGTGTTTGATCATTTCTTTGGATGCCTCAACCTTTTCATCGCTAGGCAATCTCTCATCACTTTCCTACTTTTAGCTGTTCACAAAGCATTTAGAGAGAGATTACTAACAGTTTATGACTATCCAAGGAAATATCAAGATTATAATCACACAAGGTAGCATGAACACATAAGGATTTATGCACAATGTTAGAACATGAATAAGTAAATCAACCTAAAAGAAAAAATACATCAAGGAATCAGAATGAAGGGATAAGGAAACTTATCTTTATTGAATTCTGATATGTCCTGCTTCCATCTTTTGCTCCTCTTGAGAGTGCTAAACTCAGCATCAACAAAATACAGTCTGCACAACTATAGATTTCTTACATGCAGCCAGCATGTTCCATATAGGACTAGCCTTCTCAAGGCCCCATCGCAGTCCATGAACACGGAGAAAGATATCGATGTGATCATCACAATGAAATTGCATTTCACTTTTCATCTCAGAGTCACACTCAGAGATCTGTACTACGAAATGCAATGAGTGATGACATCTACCAAAGATCTCATGCCAGTGATTACTATCACGAACTTTACCAAACATTCATGATTCAAGTAAACAATGTTAGACCTACTCAACTTAGCAGACTGAAAACATAAACAAAAGAATACTTATCTTTTTAAATGTCCTGATGGATGCAAATACTTGACACAGTAAGGAACACTGCTCTTGCGCTCAGATTAGTCCGCAACCTCCACAGCTCAGATCAGTCCGCAACCTCCACAGCTTGAGCATAGGCCCTTTCCAAGGTTAAATTTGAACAATTTATGATGTACTCTGTTTCCAGTTATCTCGATAAAAAAAAAGATCTCCTTAAGTGCTCAACTTAGACACTTTTCAGGCCACTTATCTTTCCTGAAATCTGAATTGATTTGTTCCAGAATACTGACTCAACTTAGTACAGCCCATAGAGACAACAGATCTTTCTCCATAGATTCCATTTAAATTCATTTTAATACTGCCCATGCCTTCCACGACAGTAGTATCCTTAGCCAATGAGAATGGAAGGAGGAGCTCTTAAAAAAAAATACGAATCAAAATATTTATTCGAACGGCATTTCACAGGAGCTATTCTAGATGAGATCAAACCCGATGAGAATGATTTAAATGACCGGGCTGGGCGCGAATCACAGTCCGTCTCCTTCTCGGCAGAGGAAGCATCGAAGGGAGGTCCTCTTTGCCTGACTATGGACGATATGCATTGATGCCTCAGATCCAATGACTGGAGCACATGAATCCGAACAACACCCGTTGCTACCCTGGCGTCACTCATTCGGCAATCTCACATTATCGGAATGTGACCATATCTACGATCTTCGATCTCTCACTTAGGGGAGGTGCGACAATCACCAATGTCGGAGGATCCATCGAGGCTCGATATTCTCTTAACCCGATATTTCCTTACTCCATCGTATCAAGATTATTGATCTCCTGAAATCTTCCCATGAGTTCAATACGATTCTCATTTATCAAATGACGGCTACCAAAAAAAGCTCTGATGCTTTGACGGCTTAAACCAAGGCATATTCAAATTTGAGAATATTAAGTCAGCTTCCTCCAGATTGTACACGACAATGGCAACCTCCAGGCTTGACGGCTCCTACATTAGCTTTATTCATTGTTAATTCTATATACAGCGCTCTCTGTAGCCTTCTACCAGACAAATCGATATTAATAGATCTGATAAGGAAGCGCCAGTATCAATTTCGTTCAAGGTTCATGTGGCTTTTCTTTGTCAAGGCTAAATCCCGACTCTTATTCATACTCGCCTTATATCGGTTCATCTTCAGATTATGCGGCTTGTCTTAAACTCCACAAATATCAATCTACAGATTGAGATCACCGACGCATTGATTTGATGTAGACTTGCCAAGTATTGAACACTTTTATGCTATTCGCCATGAGCAGGAAGAACCGACTTGAGTCCTTTAACTTTTCAAGAGTTCATGATACTTAAATTTCTTCTTCAAATATCGATACCTCATTGCTTTGTTTCTTTTGATATAGATTTCTGCCATATCTGATCAGATCTTGCATCAACCCGCTCTGATACCATATTGATTTTCATGATCAGATTAATTGCACAGAAAATAATTCATAATCAGACAACATAACACAGCATATACCCTGGGAAAACCCTCCTCTTGAGGGAGAAAAACCCAGCAACAAAGATCTCTCTTTTATATATAAATCATGGCAACAATTTGCTTTACAATGAGGCCACTCACAAGGCCAAAATTCAGCATCGACACTAGATGCGATAGCAGATAATTGTAAGATATTCACACTGTATATATATCACTGTAAGATGTTCACACTGAATACATTAATAGCGCTGCATATTCTGCCCTGCAACTTGTGTTCACATTGGCACTTGATACTTATATTGCACTTGACAGATTCGCTCTTGCACTTGATCAAATTGAATTGAAGTGAATGACCGAACTCTCCTAGCTGTTTACAATAGACGAAACAAGGAGTAAATATACAGGTTGGGGACGTCGCACCTCCTCATCTCATAATGTCGGCCCAAGATAAATGTTATTTACAAAACACAAAGGATGTCGGCCAGAAGTATATTCATGAAGAATGTCGGCCTTAATAAATGTCCTTTTAATAAGTGACCAAGACGAATTCATATTCTCACATGTCGGCTATAATGAATAATGTAAAACAATAAGTATAAGTTGAATAGCCAACGGCTATCATTCAACTTATGTTTCCACGAAGGAGGTGAGCTGGAAGGAACTACCAAAGCTGCTATAACATTAACAGATTTGTAATGCAATTTATCTCAGTTTTAAAGGTGATTTCAACTTAATGAGTGGATGAATTTATGTAATTAATCTATCTTTTCCAAGTTGATTTTGCCCATCAATAAATCTGGAACCCTAGAGCAAAGAAACCCTAGGGACATTACATTGGTATCAGAGCCAGAATCGAACCAGCCTATGAATCATCACAATTTTATTATTTTATGGTAGATTATATCCATTGCATGGCATTCTTCTGCAGTTGCATATCAACATTTAGTGTTTGCAGGCCAAAAAGATGAAGACAATTCAAGAATCCATATTAGAAATGTTAGAAAAGTTACAAGAATTGCATGAATGTTAGAAGGATTTTATCACAAAGATGGAGCATCGAGAGACAAAGAGAATGTTTTTGAAGGAAGAAGAAAAATCAGATTTCAAGGAGATGGCCAAGATAGAAACCAAGAAGCAAGAAGAACAACCTATACACCCACAACAAGAGGATGAAAGAGTGAGATATCATGCAGATTATATTGTCCTGGATCCTGCCATCCGTTGTGACATGTCTTTTGAAGACTATTATGATATGAAAATAAGAAATGGGTGAAGGAGGAGAAGGTGCAGAGAGCAAGAACCAAAAGAATCATTCTTGAAAGAGGGAGAACCCAAGATGATGGTACTTGAAATAGTGAAGGGTACAATAGAGACAGAATTACAAGAGAATTTCAAGAAAGAAGTTGTGATAGTCAACCAAGAAGAAAAAATGAAGTTATCGGACATCATGGAGCAAGAACAAGAGGACCCGAATCAGCAAGTTGAAGGTGAAGACTACTTACTGATTTCTAATGATTGTGTGTACCAGCAAAAGATCAATTAAGTGAAGGTGGGAAAGACTCCATTTGAAGGGTGCAAAGAGTTTTGAGTTAAAGGAAAAGGTGTCAATAATTGCAAGTGATGTCCAAGAAGCATCCACCCAATTTTCAAGTATGAAAGTAATTGAATCATGCAATGATGATTTGCTATATAGAGAAATGATTGAACCATCTAATGATGGTATTCAAAACATTAGTTATACAATTGTGAAGAATGATGCGACTAAAATTGACCCCCATGAGGAGGAATTGCAAGTATATCATGAAAACCCTAATTGGATCATAGAGATGAAGGTTATACCCCATTGATTAGGGCATGAGGCTCCCTTCCTTCAAGGCCAATGGACATTCATATGTAATGGTGTGGGATCCAAGCGATTTTCTAAGAGGTCTAAGGGGTAAAGTTTGTAACAAGTTCCATATCACTATTGTTGGCAATTTCATCACTCCATACAACCAGCTACGAGGGAAGTTCAAAATAACTTTGGATGAACATAATAAAAAAGAGACTAATGATATTAGAGTGGCTATTGTTGATGCTTGCACAAGCTTGAGTCTTTGGGATTACCCACTCATCCAAGTTAATAGTTTGGCTGCAATAGCAAATGTCTACAAGATTCTAGAAAGATCATGGGTTTTGCAACAAGACCATGCAGATTTTGTTTTTGAATGAAAAGATTACACCACCAAGTCGGTTTCCCATTCCTTGGTCTACTCAATAACTAAGGTGAGTGAGTGTGGAACATTTGGAAGGGGTAGTCTCAATATACGTTTGCTTTAGATCTCAAAGATTTGGTTTTGGTTTTAGTATTGGATGAAGTCCAAATCTACCACATGTTGATGCTCTGGGATGTTGTTTCCATCTATAGATTGCAAACAAAGTATGAATGCTATCAACTATGGAGTTCCTTTGTTTTGCAACAAACTGGGATTGGATGGCAAACACATTGGGGACAATATGCTTTGGATATAATCTTATCTCATGTGGACAGAAGACTACACCATATTTTGCAAGGTCAACGTCCTAATAATGATAATCTCCATGAAGTAGAGGAAATGGATGAGATGGTATTGTTATCACTATTGAAACTCACCATTGGCTCAGTTGCGACACCCCCATACCAAGAAGTTAATAGTCATGTAATGTCTATGAACTACAACTCAAGATTCATTAAATGAAGGGGTACTTGTTATGGTCACTGGTTCTATCCAAAGTAGGGACAGAGAGATCAAAAAGAATTTTGTTCAGGTTTTTTTCCTTACACTTAGGGAGAATGGTTACTATGTATTAAATGATATCTTTATATTCTCGAGGATGATTCTTATGTAGAGAAACAGTCTGATGCACTTTCAAATGGTGATCTTGAGCCTCAATTGAAATCAATTTCACCTGTGACTAAGCCAGCACTAGAGCCTTCTTCCCTTGCTACAATTGAAATCAAAAGGGAGTTTACTACTGCTACTGTTGTTGAGGGAGAAGCTATAGACGAGGAATACAATCTTTCTAATCAGCAAGAATTTCCTATAGTTGAAGATAAATCGAAGGATGTGTTAATGGAAGTCTCGTTGTGGCCACATCTATTGCTATTCCATCTATGGAAACTGGTTCTCCTTTTGATAAGTAGGAGGTATTTTTCCACAGCGTGTCAAATTATGATATTGCTATCAGGATTCAACCGTGTAGTTTCGAGTCAAACTCATTGACCCATGTTTCATGAGTAGTGGTTCAACAAGAACCCATCTCTCATGATTGAATGGTCATCTCATTGCATCTAGGTGATTTCAGACCAGTGCTTCACCTCTGTGAGCATCACCTAGAACTGACATCAATATCATGAGAGATGGGTCATGAAACAAACACATGGTTCTCCTTTTGTTTCAGCTGAAGTAACTACAGGGGAAGTCACCAAACATAATTATGCCTCCATTGCATCTAAGGCAATGAATAAGGCTTCACCTCCTACCACTTCACAATCTCACCAAGCACCATCAAATAAGCCTGTTGTGGTAGGTTCAGAGCAGCAGCCTACAACACAGCCTTCACAACAAAGTCAATCATTAAATGCCTCAATGGAAATTGATGAAGCACACCCCAATGCTTCTAATGATGTAGATGGCTTAGAAAATGGAGGCGATGGTAGATCAATTTACATTAAGAATCTTCCTTTGACTGTTGACGCTTTTGATCTCGAAATATAATTCAAGAAGTTTGGAAAAACTAAACTTGGAGGGGTTAATATGGTCAATAGAAAGGATATTGGAGTCTGTTATGCCTTTGTACACTTTGAGGACTCATCCTTTGTTCAAAGTATTGTAGGGGCATCTCCAATACAATGTGGTGGTTATCATGTGTTGTGTCTTGATAAACTTGATGTAGAAGGAAGACTTGATTGCAAAGTTTATAATAAAATGAAGTAGCTTACTGTATGTGTTTTGCAGCTAGATTTTTGTAATTATCTTTTATGTTATTTAATCCAAGCACTACTGAAGTCATGTCAAGCTCATAAATATGGATTGACAGCCATAAAGAAGTTGTTAATCACACAGGAGTGCTATGGATATGATATGAAGAAATTCACTTTAGGGAACCAAGCCACAAAAGAAGAGAGTGCACATAATGATGAAGCTTACACAAGTGACAATGAGGTCATTAAGAAAGAGGAATTGACTTATTTGAACCCTTTGCAAAACAATCCAACCTACTCAACTGTCAAGCAATACTTTGTCGATCCTAATAATGTGATTGCAAAGGATATTGTTGTTCATATAAACAGTCCAAGAGGACTTCATTTCAAGCAAGGGCATGTGAAAGGGTATGATTTCGATCAAATAAAGTGCATGCCAATGTAGTGACATGTGGTGGATTATGCCCAAGGCTGTATATCATCATTCGAGAAATTGAATGTGGATTATGGCTTATGTATGGGGTTCAAGATATCATCAGGATTAAGGCTGGACATAGAGAAATTTATGCTCACAGTACCATTCCTTTGGTAGCAAAGGTGGTTAATGATATTCAGAAGCATGGAGGCACCATTCTAGGCACTTCACATGGTGGTCATGAAACTTCAAAGATAGTCAACAGTATCCAAGACCGTGGCATTAATCAAGTCTATAAAATTATAGATGATGGAACCCACAAAAGAGCAACTGTTATTTGCGAGAAAACTCAGAAGTGTGGCTTGAAAGTTGCAGTTGCAGAGACACCTAAAAGTATTGACAATGATATTGTTGTCATTGGCAAATCCTTTAGTTTTGACATGCCTGTAAAGGAATACCAATGTGCTAAAAATGTAGCTCAGGTAGAAGTATAGAATGTTGAGAATAGTGTAGATCTCGCGAAATTTATGGGTTGCTATCATGGGTACATTGCCATGTATGCTACACTTGTCAATAGGGATATGGATTGTTGTCTAATTCCTTAACCATCATTTTATCTTGAAGGAAAAGGTGGCCTTTATGAATTCATTGAAACATGTCTGGAAGAAGGATTGGTGAGTTTTATTGCTAAAGAGGATAATTCATTTCTTGCAATGCCCAAGATCAATGAGCATGAATCCATGTTATGCTTCCATGGCATGATGTTGACGATGCTCCCGGAGTTGTCATTGCTTGAGGACAAGCAATATTCAGGGCGGAAAGGTTGTCATGTCCCCTTCATCTAGGAGGAAAAATATTAATATTTTTAATCTAATAAAAAGTGTTTTTTTAAACACTAAGTTAATAATATAAATATATATTAATAAAAATAACATTAATATTATTAAGAATAATAAATATAAAATTTTGGGGCCGACTTGATTTTGAGATAGTTTTTGGGCGCCAATCCTTTGTGAAGCCGACCTGTCTTGTGTTAGGGCATTCAGGTATAAATAGAAGTTCTTTTTTTTCATTCAAGGAGGGTGGATGTTTTAGAAGAACTTTCTCTCCTTGTGAGGGATTGAATTGATCACCTTCAGGACAAAAACCATGCTGGTGTGTTCAGGTTGGGACGGAACCCCTAACCTATGCATTGCATTCAATCGTCTTTGCAAGCTACTGATTACTTCTTCTAACTGATGTACAGGCATAGGACTTGATGAACAAATCTCATTGAAGGCATTTGTTGGAAGGCGAAATCAAGCAATAATAGTGGATTCTTGAGTGATTATGAGTCTAATTTTGGAGTTGGTGCATTAGAGAGGACAAATTCTAGATCTGACCTCCACAATACTTGTTACCAAGGCATCTACTGACCAATTTGATCACCTTGTCATCTGTTTTTGGGCGTCTAGGGTCCAAATTTGTAGTTAATAGCTATCCTAAACATCACAAGAAGTGTGAGGAAACATTAATATCCTCTACAATTGATCACAACATTACAAGGCAGCATTAGAGTAGTAAATTTGGGCAGTAGAAATAGTCAACCTTCACAAAAGGGCAACTACAAACCAATACTACTTCTATCATCGCCCACAACAGCCAGCTACCCAGGAAACCCTAACCAAGGGTTTGTGCTGGTATATTAAGCAGTCAAATAGAGATCTATTCTTAATAAATGTATGCTATCATTTGTATGTTCCCCTATAGCACTTTGTTGTTAAATAAAATTGTGATAACATTGTTGATGTTCCTTTAGATCTATAATGCAATTTATCTCAGTTTTAATGGTGATTTCAACTTAATGAGTGGATGAATTTATGCATGATTAATCTATCTTTTCCAAGTTGATTTTGTCCATCAATAAATTTGGAGCCCTAGAGCAAAGAAAACCTAGAAACATTACAATGCAACCAATCTTCCTTGACCTAGTGATAGTATTTGGGATCAAGTATTCAATTGGGTTTGGTTATAGTTATTCTTGGTTGTCCATTTGGTTTGATTCAAGGTTACCCTAAGTTTTTGGGACGGGGACGACAGGGGACGACAAGACGAGTCCCCAAGTTTTCAATTTTTTAGGCCAAATTTAGGGATGGCAGGGGACAGCTATATAAAATATAGAAAAATTTAAAATATATAGGGAAACATTAAATATTCATATGAAAACAAGGATAAAGCATGCATATATACATTATAGAAACTTAGCTTATAACATTTTTGTTAAGAATTCATTGCCAATATAGTTTTTTTTTCAATTACGATATGAAAATAAAAATAAAAAGAACATGCTACACTCTTGTCGTTTTCGGGACGGGGACGGGGGGGTTTAGACCCAGGGACATGTCCCCGGGTAACACTAGTTTGATTTGAATACCTATTAAGGTATACCCCTAGGAACACCATCCTAATTTTAAGCTAAGCTCAAAGTGTAGGAGTGAAAACCCTCTCTCGTAGAGTTGACCTTATACCCTCTATTGTTTTGTTGATGAACCAATTTCACCCACTTGACAACAACCCTGGCCTTATGAGTGGAATTTAGTTCTAAGACATGGAGTAGCAATTTTGGGACCCAACAATTTGTATGAGGATGATGATGATTTTGTTGAAGTATGGAAGGCATGTAAAGAACTACTAAGTATGGATAAAACTAAGTGACTGGATTATTTAATTCAAAATGATATGATATTCAAAGATACTCAATTATGTATTCCTATAAGCTCAATGGGTAAAATTTGATAAAGAGAAACGTAGTGGTGGATAAACAGGTCATTTTGGAGTTGATAAGAAAGTAGCAACGGTGAGGGAGAATTATTATTGGTTGAAAATGTACAAGGATATGAAAAGGTATAGTTGGTATGAGTTTTCCACAGTCCATATAGTTGGTATGAGTTTTCCATGGTCCATGAAGTTACAATATTTAGCTTTTGTGAAAAGGTGTGTTTAGAATTGCAGAAATTAACAACTTGTCAAAATGTTGGATTGTATTATTTTCATTGTCAATTCTAGAGAAACCTTGGGATAATATAAACATGAATTTTGCATTATTCTTGCAAGAACACAAAGAGGCCATGATTCAATATTTATTGCAGTTGATAGATTTTCTACAATGGCACATTTCAAGGTATGCAACAAATTTAAAATCTAATGATGCAATACATGTAGCTGATTTATTTATCAAGGAGATAGTGAGATTGTGTGATTTGCTAAGAAGTATAATTTCTGAATGGGATATCAAATTTGTTGGTTATTTTTAAAAGACATTGTGGAAGAAGATGAAAACAGAGTTGAAATTTACTTTAGCATAGCACCCACAAACTAATAGACAAACAAAAGTGGTGAATAGAAGTTTAGGAAACTTGTTAAGGTGATTAGCAGAAGAAAATACAAGTGATTGGGATATAGCATTTGCACAAGTAGAGTTTGCATAAGATAGTACAAAATAAATAGGAGTTAGAGTTTGCATAAGATAGTTCAATAAATTGGAATACAAAAAGAACACCATTTGAGATAGCATATGGCAATAATCCAGTAAATGTATCAGAACTAAAAGATAATATAAATGAAGATAGAAAAAGTGTTATAGAGGCAAAAGAATTTGCAGGTCATATGATGGTATTCCATGAAGAGGTAAGAAAACAGTTAGAGAAAATTAATACTAAATATAAGGAGATGGCTGACATGAAAAGGAGACATAAGGAGTATGAAGTTGGAGATGAAGTAATGGTATATTTGAGAAATGAGAGATTTCCACAAGACATACAAAAAATGAAAGATGAAAAAGTTTGGACCACGCAAGATCATCAAGAAGTTTGATTCTAGTAATGAATATTGCTTGAAGGTGTTAGTTTATCATCAATGTTTAACATTGCAAATCTATATGAGTATTATTAAGGTGAAATGGAAGAAGAAAACACAAAGATAAATTGGAAGAAGCAGATGCTAGAGCAACAAGCTGAAGGAATTGAAGAGATATTGGATAGCAGAATTGGAAAGAGTTCAAGGAGCAGAAAGTATGAAGAATAATTTGTGAAATGGAAAGAGAGATTGATTGAAGACTCAGCAAGGATAACCACAACTAGGGTGAACCGTTTTGGTTGTCCTTTGGCTGTCTCAAAGTGAAAGAATCAATTTTCAATTGCCTAAGGTGTCTAGTGCAAGAGCATCTAAGTTGTAGGAGCATCTTGCATCAACCAAACATATTTTCTTTCATGTTTGGTTTGTTTTGTAGATACCAACAATTATTATAGTCATCATATTCTTATTACAAAGGATTATTCATACTGTAAAGGATCATCCTTACCACAATCATCATTTCAACATATAGAATTGTCAATTGTATTTCTGCTATGGGGAATGCATTTTGTTCACAAAGCCTTCAAATTGATGCCAAAGCTTCATCAAGTCATAATCTATTGTGCCACATCATTCATAAGTGTTTTCTCACAAGCTAATGTGATGTAACTTGTCAAATTCAATAAAGGAATCCTAATTCTAATGTGTGCCACACATATGAATCTTGTGCCAATTGATAACATCATACATGAGATTTTTGGTCCCATGTGGGTTCATGGTTAGGACTGCATTGAGTTCTAATGCTTACATCTTACTACATTCTTCTTAAGGGGGATCAACTACGTGTTTCCTTATGATGATCAAAGGTGAAATTATTCTAGACCGGACCCAAGATTCCTTCTACATGTGCATAGGGTAGTGTAGCAACTTTCTTGTTCGGGCAAACATATTTCATTTGATCACAATAAAAGAAGATCAACTCTACAATACAAAGAGATCAATCATTAGAAAGCATGATAGTTTGATAGTTATTTCTAGAGTTCAGAAGATCAAAGAGCACATATCAACTTAGAAGATTTCATATGAAGGAATTGTGCATTGTTTATGCTTGTATTTCACTGTAATCAATGGCTAAAGTCTTATTCTAATTGTATGCCCTTGCAACAAAGACTATTGATGTATTTTAGACTCTAAAATAATAAATCATCATTCTATGTATTCTTGGTGTTTTCTTTCCACTGTGTGAGTTGTGTATGATTGTTGTGTTGGTTCCATGGTTGGATAGTTCTTAATTGAACTCTTTTGTCCATGATTGCACCACAGCCCTACTTCAAAACAAACCCAAATTCATTGTTGTGGAAATATGTTGGCATGATAAAACATGTTTCAAGTGATGGGAGATATGTTTGGATTTGTAGTAGGTGTATTGTTCAACTTACAAGCCCATATAGTCAAATGAATGCCTATTTGTGTGGTATTCCTAAAATTAGCATCAAACCTTACCCAAGCAAGAAGAATGCACCTATGCAAACATCTAAAGTGTTGGAATGTTGGAACATATTAGAGAGCCACCCATTTCTATCCACACAATAACAAAGGGCCCATTATCATAAGTGAATGAAGAGGCCATGGAAAAGGTATTTCAAAATGAACCCCACGTAATTGTTGATCAACATATTGCAAGATGTGTTGATACAAATGGTTTTTTTAAAACATTGTTCGATCACCATATCAGTGAGAAAAATTAACAAGGCTCCAAAAGAGTAAAAGGGCTTGGATATTAAGGAAGTTGGCAATACTTTATTGACAAAGGAGGTGAAACTTGTAAAATATTCATCAAAACCTAGTAGGGATCCATGGAAGGAGACAAAGGTGTCTATCATTTCTAATGGATGGAGGGATGCCAAAAATCAGCCCTCAATCAATGTGATTGCAATGCCCCCTAAAGGGGCAATGTTTTTGAAATTTGTCGAGTGTGTAGGGTAGGTGAAAGATGCACAAATCATTGCTAACATCCTCATAAAGTCCATTGAAAAAATGACACCTAATAGCATTCTCCAAGTCATAACAAACAACAAAAAATTGCAGAGCAACTGGATTGTTTATTAAGGCACATTATTCACACATGTTTTGGACACATTGTGTAATCCACTTGCTCAACCTTATGCTACAAATGATGGGCAGTAAAACTGATTGGATCATATAGGTGTATGTCAATGTTGAAAGATCCAAATGTTCATCACCAACCATCACATCTCTGCTAGACCTAGGAGGATGTTCCTAGAGGTAGCCTTAACAAGAATGATCACAACTACTGATAGACAAACTGAAAGTGCTGCAATAGTATCCAATGTATGCTTTGGCCCCAAAGGTTGTCACTAGACCAAAGACTAACCTACTACACATTAAACCTCTATTAAGCTAATAAAGACAGCATTGCATAGCTGGAAGATACAAATATGCCAAACATGATTCTTGAAGATGAGGACAGTTATGGCTCACTATATATGCTTTCTTGGATGAATCACAGATTCATGAGTTGCACACAAACTACTAACCTACTCCTAAACTATTGGTGAAAGATGTTTTTTGTTTTGAGTGTATAGTTGTATCATAAACTTCCAAGACCAATGCCTAATCCATTGGGTTACAGAGTCACAATTACCAAGGGAAACAACATGTAGAATCATAACAAAATATAAGTTGTGCATATGCATACACCAAAGATATAAATCAAGCAATTCAACATACTTGATTATCCCTTTCCAAACTCCAAAAATCCACATGCAATAAAGATGAGACCATTACAAACATGGCTTGCAATAACAAAACGCTGAGACATTTAACATTTTTTTATTACAATCATACTAGCAAAGGTGGCAACAGGAAACCCTAAGGTAGAATTCCTATCACAATCTATCACATAGAAGATCTCCTGAAGATCCACAAGTGGCCAAGGATACATTCAATTATACATATCAATTACAAAAGCTCCTTGTGATTGACAAAACATGTTGCTTTGTAGGTGACTAGACTTGCAAGAGTTGAAACCCTGGACAATCCTCAACACTTGCAGTCACATGAAAATGTAAAAACGACTAACCTTTTGTTTGTAGAACAAACCTATATATATAGTACTTTGCTTGGTCACTTAATTGCTTATAGATTTCAACTAAGAATAAGAGTCCATTAAATGTGGCATGCAAGAGAAGGGAAATCCCATAAAATCTATTGAATGGGCGGTCTAGAACTTGCATAAGGACCATCAAAAGATAGAACTCAACCACTACATTAATGACCACATGGTCATCCTCATCTTACACTATTGAATTTGCATATGAATCTACAACCTTGAGATGAGCAATGGTGTTTAGGCAGGGAAATCCTCTTGGAGTAGTAGTAAGAGTCAAATTGAGTCACTAGTGGCATCCTAGGAAGATCCAATGAGTGACAAAAGCAATCTAGAGGAAATGCGAAAATTTGGGGTTTCAAGCTTGTTGGCATTTCAATCTATGCCAAACTCCATCATCATTTTAAGGAAGTTTGGAAACCCATGGAGGTACCAACACTTTTGTCCTTTTAACAACTATTGGAGATTTTGAAAATTCTAAAACTTTGTCGATGCTTCAACAAATTCATGAGCTCGCTAACATGTCAACCCACAATTTTGTGGCCTTCAATTGGAACTTTGAGCCTAAGCTTTGTCGGATCTAACCATCACCTCCAAACCTATGTTTGACACTTTGGCAATTTCATGAACATGAGAAGTTGTCGATGTCAAAACTTGGTTGCCTTCATTCAAAAAAATTTGGCTTTAAGTGAACTTTGTCGATAATTTCAAAGGTTCACGAACCTTAAAAATCTCCAACACTTGTGTGTCAACACCTTGAAGAGGTTTTGAACTTTTGAAAAGTGCAACAAGTGAAAGGACCAATTGTCAAGGATCAAGGATTGAGAGTACTCCATAACCCATGCTCAAAGCAAACAAATAAGGGTACCTTTGCATCACCGATTCAAAAAAGATATATGAAGGGAAATAACAGGAGTCAGAACAAGGGATACTCCAGAATCCATATTGAAAGTATTCAAACAAGGACAGGTTTGAACTTGCAAACCTAAAAAAGTGACACAAAGCAAAATGTCAAGGTTTAGGAGTCGAGAAAACTTTATAACCCATGCCAAAACTATCATGTTAGAGGTACTCCCACATCATTGATTTCAAAAAACATAATGGTGAAAAGGATCAAGAGTCAAGGATCGAGGATACCAAGGAAATCATGCCACAAGGCATGCAAACAAAAGAACAACCAAAACTACAACTCTAAAAGATAACATAGTGTAAAATGTCAATGTATAGGGATCAAAGGAAAAGAATGTCAAAATGAGAAACTTTGAAATCATGAAACTCATCCTAGTCCTTACAAATTAACCAAAACACCCTATACTTCGAACTTTTTTCAAATTTTGCAACTTCTAGCACATGATAGGAACAACACATAGGCATTTTGACCAAGGGAAGACCCATTTGAAGACTTCTCAAATCAGTTATATATGATGGGTAAAATGAGGCCTAAATGCACAAAAGGGTTGGGACTCAAGCAATTTTTGTATTTTCATGTTGAGTCTCAACATAAGCCATGCTTGTTCCCCCCCCCCGTTTATGGGGCTCGAAAGGGTGATCTTCACACTAACCCAAGGGTGGATGTTAAGTGGCACATGCTGGATTTAGGATGGGTCAAAGTGAACTTTGATAGAGCAGCGCAGGGCAATCCGGGCCCATCTAGCGTGGGGTGCATCATAAGGGACCACATTGGGAAGTGGTTAGCAAAATGGGCAAAAATCCTAGTGGACAGTACAAACAATGAAGCGAAATTCCAAGCTACTTGGTTGGGGATCAACCTATGTAAACGTATGGGGATGAGGAAGATTCAATTGGAATGGGATTCCATGGTCACGGTTAATGCAATAAGTAGAAGAGCAACCCCTAATTGGAAATTGAATAAATGGCTAAGTCGAATTTTGGAGGAGTTAGTTGACTTGGACAATTTTTAAATCACTCATATATACAGAGAGGGGAATGTTGAAGCTAATCACACGGCGGTATGCTAGTGTTCAACATAATCGATCCCACATGAGCGAAGGAAGAAGGAGAGTTGCATGTTGTTGAGAGGTTTTATTGTGATGTCAGAGCCAATATCTACTCCTAAGTGCGGACGGTGGTGGATAACACCTTAAAACAACATCGAAGCCCAATGCCAATCTCAAATGTCAATGGTGTCAACTACCTGTTTAGGCACCAAGGAGCGGCAAATGGCCTTTCACGGGGCTGTTTCAGAGGTTCAGCTCAAGAAGGTCTTCAATGTTTGGGACAAGGAAATGCTAGGAGCGGTGAAGTGCATTCTGGGCACCAGATTTTTGTTGTCGGCCTACTATTTCAGGGTAAATACAGATATTGCTTCTATGTTTATGGCATGGCTTCTCCATGCGAGGGAAGAGATTGAAGTGGTGTGTTTCCTAATGAGTAGCCCGGTTGCAACAAGATGGCACAAGGCAATGGAGCTCTATTTGAGCATGGTTGTGTTGGGTTTGGGCTTGAGGCCTTCGAGTGAGGTGTGGCCCCTACTAACCCTTCATATCAATGGCCCATGGATACTATTTCTGCTCTAGAGTGTTCGGGAAAATCAAGAGGCTCGTATGACAGAGGTTGCTAGAAACATTGCCCTCCTCAAGGAGATAACATGGGCAAACACCTTAGCGGCCAGATTGGTGGTCTTGGCTCTCTCGACTACCTCAGGTGGAGAAGAAGTGATCAAGGAGCAAGGTGATGGTGTTGGGGATAATGTTGAAGGCGATGGTGAATAGTGACAAGATGGGAGGTGGTTTTTGCTCACAACTGTCATTTTGAAATTTTGTATTGGCAGATTCAAGGTTGGGCCCCCGTAATGCCCATTTTATATATATCAAAAAAAAACATAAGCCATGCTTGCAAGAGGCATATGATGGCATCAACTAAATAATTGAGGAGATGAAGACCATCATAAATGAGAATGAGCAAGATTCTAAGGAAAGTTCCTCCAAATAATTCCACAAAATTCTTTTTGAGTGAGGGAACAAAATGACCACCCCATTACATCTTCTTACCTTTGCATTGCATCCAAAATACTAAAGCGTTGAGATCCTTTCTTTGCCAAGTAGGATTGCACCAAACAAAGATTTGAAAGTCAATAAAGGGTACAAGCTAGTGTTTGCTAGACTCTTCCCTAATCCTAATTTAAAAAATGTACTTACAAATGAGTTTGTTGATTTTGTACACTCCAATGGTCAAAGTATTTCCTCTCTTCATGACAAGTATAAGGATATCCACTCAAGTGGTAACTCCATCACCAAACATTCCAACTTTTATAGCCTCATGTGATCAAAGTTCTATCCCAAGTTTTTTGTTAATCTAATGTTTTCTGAATTTAAATTTATTTCATTTTTGAAATGATTTTTTTCATGTTTGAAGTTTCATTTATAATTTTATATCTCGAACTCTCTAACTTTGCCTCCATAAGTTGCTAATCCATCTTCATCTAAGCAAAATTGGAGTATGTACTCCTTCATCCACTCACTAAAGCACAAATGATTGTCATCAAAAAAGACAAAGGAATTAGTTTACGTGCATTCCAACGTATGCCTTCCTTTGTGCAAACAAAATGACTAGAAGGGGCAAGGAAGTTACAATATGTAAAGCCAAAACAAGCTAACTTGGATGCATTTTCTAACCAACAATCTTCATTTTTTGAGGAGTCAAATAGCTAGCATACTTTTAGTGCAAGTCCCAATGGCGATCTGTGTAGTTCTTCTAAACTAGCTACATCATTTAATGTCAATGATGAAGATAATGCTCTTTATGAAAACCCACATGATGTCAATTGTTTGTTTTATTATTTTAATATCAAACAATGAATATCTATCATAAAATTCAAGTTTGAAAATTTGACAATGAAGTAGTAATTTTAATTTGTACGGTAATTTTATTTATTGTATACATGTTATGTAATACTGTAAACTCAATTCCAATTTTTAGGCTGAACATATGTATATATTTATGATTTTTATATGTTATGTGTACAAACATACCTGAAACAAACCCAACTCCAAAAAAATTGCCATAGCAACACACCTTAACCCCAAAACCAGTAGCGTGTAATAAATGCTTAAGAAATGGTTAAGGAGAGTAAACTGCATCTTTATCTCTCAATGGTACCAAACCAAAGAAAACTTGATCCCTTCTAATTTAAAAAAAAAAAAAAAATCATATAAAATTGAGTCATAAAAACAAAACCCATTACAACTGGTTGATAAATAACACGAAGATTTGGTACAAGTATCTTGCCAAAATAGAGTAAAGAATCTCAAAAGTGTCTTTGACTCTTTATAATACATCTCTCAATTGTATAAAACCAAATAAGCCTCGATAATTTTTTATTGAAAATGCATAAGAAGTTAAGTAAGAGAGTAAGTTGTGTCTATGCTCACAATGATACCAAAACCAAGAAGCTTCAATACCTTTTAGTAAAAATATTTTAAGAGATGGTATATAATTGAATCATAAAAAGTAAAACACAACCTACTACAACTAGCTCATAAAGAACACAGATTTGTACAGAATTATATCATGACAAATTGAGTTAAGTATTTCAAAGCAACTTTACAATGCATCTCTCAATTATGCTAAATCAAAAAAGCCTCAATGCCTTTTTATAAATGAAGGCATAAGCAATGGTTGGGAAGGAAAGTAAGCTGCAATTGCGTCCTTCAATGGGAAAAAATCAAAGAAGCCTCAATACCAATTTGACAGTACAAAATTGAATCATAAAAACACAACTTAATACAACTAGCTCACTAGCTCGTAAAAACACAAAGATTAAGTACAAAATTGTGTCTTGCCAAATTGAGTTAAAAATCTCAAAAGTGGCTATATAATAAATCTCTTAACTGAATAGAACCAAAGAAGTAAATAACTTTTTATTAAAAATGCATAAAAGATAGTTAAGTAGGAGAGTAAATTGCATTGTGCCTTTCAACGGTACCAAACCAAAGACCTCTCAATACTTTTTTATATAAAAAAATATAAGAGGTCATAGAAAATTGAATCATACAAACAAAATCTACTATAACTGGCTCATAAAGAATACAGAGATTTGATACAAAATTTTATCCTGACAAATTGAGTTAAGGATGTCAAATGTGGCTTTACAATGCATCTCTTGGTCATTCCAAACTAAATAACCCTCAATACCTATTTATACAAATGCATGCTGTTTGTGCCTCTCAATGGTAGAAAACCATAGAATCATTTTTCTATAAAAAATGGAGGTGGAACAAAAGTGAATCATAAAAACACAACCTACCACAGGTAGTTCCATAAAGACCACCAAGATTCAGTACAAAATTGTATCCTACCAAATTAAGTTATAAATGTCAAAACTAGCTTTTCAATGCATCTCTCAACCCTATCAAACCAAGGAAAACTCATTGCTTTCTGTTTAAAAAAAAAATAGTAACAGGTGACTGAGAAGAAGAATAAGCTGCTTGTGCATCTGTCCATCAAGCCAATCCAAAGAATCCTCAATAAATTTTTAACAAAAAGATGTAGATGGTATAAAATTGTATCCTGTCAAATTGAGTTAAAAATCTCATGAGTATGCATCTAATGTATCTCTTCTCAGTCATACTAAACCAAAAAAGCATCAATGTCTTTTGACCAAAAAAATTCGTATGAGATAATTAAATAGCAGACCTAACTGTTTCTGCCTATCTTAAGTAAACCAAGCCAAAGAGGCCTCAATACATTTTCATAACAAAATGCATAGGAGATGATAAAGCAGCAAATTAAGCTGCTTCTGCATATCTCAATTCAGCCAAACCAAAAAAGCCTCAACGTATAAGATATGCAGATTAAGCTGTGTCTATGTCCCTTAATCATACGGAACCACAGAAACCTCAACTTGGCCAAACCAAAGTTGCTTCAATGCTTTTTCATAAGACATGCGGCCTAAGATGTGTCTGTGTCTCTTGATTTAACCATACCAAAAAAAGCCTATATACATAAGAGACGATTAAATGGCAGATTAAGTTGCTTCTGCATCTCTCAATTCAACCAAACCAAACAAGCTTCAATGTCCTTTTACAGAAAAATTTATAAGAGATGCCCGAGTAGTAGGTTAAGCTGCTTCTGTGTCTCTCAATTCAACCAAACCAAAAAGGCCTCAATGCCTTTTCATCAATAAAATCAACACGTTTTCATTAAGAAAACGAATATGGCGCGGAGTATAAGCTGTGTCTACGTCTCTCGATTCAACCAAACCAAACAAGCTCCAATATCCTTCTAAGAAAAAATTATAAGAGATGACCAAGCAGTAGATTAAGCTGCCTGTGCGTCTCTCAATCCAACCAAACAGAAAAATTCTCAACGCTTTTTCATAAAAAGCAAAAAAAACAAAGGTATAAGAGATGCAGTTTAAAGTGTGTCCCGGGTTCTCAATCATCGTACCAAATGACAGAAGCTTCAATTGAATTAAACCAAAGAAACCTTCATAACTTTTGATACCAAAAAAAAAGTAAGACGAAATTTAAGATGCTTCCGCATCTGTTGATTTTAACAGAGCAAGGAAACCTCAATTTCGTTTTATTGGGAAAAGAAAGAAAAAATTCAGTAGATGGCAGATTACGCTAATTCTGCGTTTCTCGGTGCAATTTTATAAAATAAAAAATGCTTAGAGAGATGTTAAATAAGAAAGCACGCTTACCAGCGAACCGAGGAACATAAGAAACCAATCAAAGGCAGAGGCGTGCGCAAAAAGCCTCAAGAAAGGCACAGCCGCAGGGGGAGGGTCCATTTCTTCTTCATTGAAATCAATGAGGCCCTCATCGTCGTCTGGGATCTGTGCTCCCTCCACAAAATTCGGCAACGGCGACTCAGGTGGCTCCGACACCTCCGAAACAGGCGTTAATGGCTGTATGTGCGGTGGCGACCACCCGAACAATCCCTTGGACATCATTTTTCTCGTTGCAGGCCCTAAATTTGTTATGCCATCCGAGGGTTTTAACTAAGAAATAGCTCCAGCTTTAAGCTCGAATACGTCACGAGTTCGACGCCCCGCACAACCTGCTGACTACTATAGATCCTCGCCTGCGGTCAAAGATAAGCTCGGACTATATAGTTGGGAGTCTCTCCGCCCCTGGCTTTGTTGTTCCCGTTTTTGTTTACTTGCCCAATTTAAAGCGGCTTTCTGACAAACTGGCGTCGTTCAGACCAAGGCAACCAAATTTAGAGTGGCCTCCAAGAGTAGTGCTGGGCTGGCGGTATACAATATTAATGCCCAAAATCCAAAAACTAAGAATCTGTTACCGTCGGAATATATTGATTTGTCCAAATAGACAAATACTTCAAATCGAAAAGTTAGATCAGATCTTGGCTCCTGGGAATGCAAACGAGGAAATTTTTATTTTATTTTAAGAAAAAATATACTTCAATGATTTAAAGATATTACGATGCATGACTTCGCTCTTTGTCCAGAATATTCCATATTAAATTCCTATTAATAAAAATATTACGATACATATTAATAAAAATATTAAATTTCCAGATAATCTAATTTCATCTTATAATCTAAATTATTTGAGGGATTTTAGGACTCTACAATGTTTGATTTCATTTTTCAATTCAATATTCTTCTAGATGTAATTTAGTTATCAATCAATTTGGTAGGTTGTAGAATTCAAAATTGACACTTTAAAAACAATATTTGATGTGATAGATAAAATTAGAATTAAAAGTAAGATGGATTCAAGTTTAAGATATAGGGTAAAAATAAAATGAAACAAATAAAAGTTGTCAATATACATTTGGAAGTAATCATTTTTTTAAATAAAAAATAGGGTCATGTTTTTTTTGTAATTCATAAATGTGTTTTGTTATTCTTTGTGGATATGGTTGTTTCTCGTTAAATTTTACAATAACCACTATCTAAAAGGCACTTATTTTTAATTATTAATTGACTAGGCATTTATTAGAATAGAACAAGGGGTGGTTGTTGTGTCATTTACTAAGCATTAATTTGTAAAGCATAAGATTTCATCTTGACATTAAAGTGCCACTAAATATTATCTATATATACCAATAGAGTTGGTTGCAGTGAAATGGTTACAATTGTTTTGCAAAAACCAAATGTTTTAAATTGTAAATAGTAAAATCATAAATGTTGTCCCCCCTAACCCTCTCCCCTCCCCTCACTCATTTACTACCTACTATTAGACTGACTCTTAAGGATTCTAGAGATAAATATATGCAATGTGCTATAGAAATAATTTTTATAGTGAAAGACAAAATTTAACTAAAAGGTATATTGAGATTAGGTGTGCTATACACCTTACAAATCCTAATGTTTGAAATATTTAATTATTTATTATTTTATGTGTCCTCATAAATGGGATGTTCACTTTATTCCTTGACCATTATATAATGTGTAATTTGTTTTTATTTTTGTATTTACAGGTGTAAATAAGTTTGTAAAAGAACATCTTGTAATAATAAATGCGTAAGGGCATTTATGACAAAGATATGGTATGACATTTAAGAGTTTTGATGAAGGGGTTGTATAGTAGACTTAAAAGAGCATTTACTATTATTAGTTGGGCATGGGATGTAATTAGTGCTTCATGAGGGAGTGCTTGGAAGTTACATATGTTAACTTGCATAATGAAAGTCACAAGTGCTACTATATGAGTTATTTTTTATTCATGAATGGCCCCACACATGTGAGGGGTGTGAAAAATCATACTGTGATATTTTTTAATCTTGTTTGGCCCATAGTATTGTTATTTGGTGGTTTTCTAGGCTCCCTTAAGTTTGTATATTGGAGGCATGGGATAGAGGATATAAGAGGTGTTTTTGCAAGGTTATGATCTCAAACTTCTAATAGAGGAAGATGAAGAGGATGTTGATCTCTATGGAGGCAAGAGCATGATATTATATTGTAGCATGTTTTTTGTTGCTAAATGACATATTGGTTTGGTGCTTTGGAGGTTGGACTTTTCTTAGAATGGTTTTCCCAAGGAATGTCTATGTCATTCTCTTTCTTTTGGTTAATTTCCATTCTATACCCCTCGTTCTTTTTTTTCTATATGATGTTTACAAGTCAGAATGATGTTAAAATTTCTATAGAACTAATTAATGTGTTAATCTCCTCAAAGGGCTAATGTGAAAATATCTCCAATGCTTAATAATTACATTTAATCTTGTTTAATTGATAAGGATTTTGTGGGTACTTTTCGTAACAAGGAGGGTGATCCCACAATACTAGTTTATAATTTTTGGCCAAACTGGACATTGAACTAATATTTTTTAACTAAATCTTCACTTTTAGGCACCTATAGCTACTAAACTATGAGGAATTTGAAGATGATGCAAACTAGTGATTTGTGACATTTTGTTTGTAGATTCTTTTTTTTTTCAATTAGATTGCATTTCTTTTTCCATCTCCTTTGAAAACTAGTTTTTATTAGTAAACACCATTTTTAAGGAGTGATGCTCGCCGTAAACAACATAAATTTTTTTCTATGAAGGATAAATTTTATTTTTTTTAATTTAGCTTTGTAACTACAATATCTAACAAGTCCATTTGGTTTCATAGTGTTTTATTGATTTTTTTTCTTAATCAAGATTTGAAGTCAAACCAATTACAATTCAAACATAAGTGGACCGTAAACAACATAATTTTTTTGTATTTATCTAAATTCATTTCTTTTACTAGATCAAGGACATCAATACCTAGCCCAAACATATTTTTTAAATTTTTTTGATAATATATTATTTTTCCACATGTGCAGAACAGAGAACTTGATTTTTGATGAAAAACTTATGTTTAATTAAACTCAAAAAATACATAATAAAACCAAAATATATTAAAAGTATATTCGATGGATAGCTTATTTCGAGGACTACCATCATCCAATTGGGTCTATGAAGTTTCCTCCATTTTCATTCTCAACCTGAGCTTCGAAAGGTAATTTTTTGTAGAAATTTGGTGCAAGAAGGGGAGAAGGGCAAAAAAGGGGGTTCGCTCGAACCCCCCTTTTTTCAAAATTTCTCTTTGTCTCCATTCTAGAAAATGTGCAAAATAAGGGTCCCATCATTAAGTAGGGTTCACTCGAAAGGGGGTTAGAGCGAACCCCCCAAAACCCAAAATTCTCTTCATGGGGGCATTTTTGTAATTTTCCTTCCTTAATGGAATTGTAAACCAATTTTGTGGGACCACCCAGTGTAAACTCAATTCATGTTCAAGTATGTTTTGTGAAGCTTAAAATTTTATATTTTATGGTCACTTTTTGATGTCATACTATAAGGTTCTAGGCTTTATTTATTTAACACTATTTCTCGTAGTGTTGCCCCCAAATCACTTTGTTATCAACAAATATACATCACAAAAACTTATACTCACTTTGAGGTAAATATTTGTTGCAAAGGCTTTTAGGTCCGCAACCTTTTCTTATATTTAGTTACTTTCTCTTTAATGTTATATTCGATTGCATTGAGCCTTCCCCTAGCCTATTTCTTACTTTTAGCTACTTTATCTCTTATTAATGTTATATTTGTTTAAATTGAGCTTGCTAATAAGACTTTACTAAGTTTCTCCTAACCAAGACACTTCACAACTATAGATTAAAATTCCTAACTTGTTAATATCATCAAATATGTATGAGCCAATGAAGATAATTTTTTAATTTTACATCAAAATAGTTATCGTGGTTCCTAGCAATAAAAGCACTTTAATGCTTAAATTCCTCATGGAGTAAAATAAAAACTAAAAAAATATAAGAAAGAGCTTGAATATAGAAATTGGGACTAGAGCTATCTCCATTGAGGCTATGAATATTTGACTAGAAGTGGAGCAATGTTTGACTTAAAGAAATATGTCTACAAGTTAACATGTTAAACTAATTATAGATCAATGTTTACTTTAGATGTCGAATCATCCATAATCTTGAAACCTCTTTCACTTTGTATAACACCAACCCAAATGGTAAATATAAATCAACTCACACATACACACACAACTTGGTTATTTGTTACAAAAATATAAATCTCAATAATATCATGTTCAAGTAATGTTCTATTAGAATAAAATGAGGTGGTAAGCATTATGCCATTTAAGAATCATTATTTTTTAATGTTTTAATGTATAAAATTTTATCTTGATGCTAAAGTGTAGTTAGATGTCATCTAGATATCTATCAATAGTGTTGAATGTAGTGAAATGGTTACAATTATTTTCCATGGACAAAATGTTTTAAATGGTGGAATCATATATCTTGTCACCCCCTAATCTACCAACCTACTACTACATTAACTTTCAAGGGTGCTTGGGAAAAGATATAAGACTTTGAAATTGGAAATCTAATGGAGACAAACTTTTGAACATTATCGTGGCTCAACTCACTACAAATCACATTTATTTGATAGTTAAGTAGATTCTTTGGACAAACTGTATAGGAAAATTATTTACACAATAGTCAATTATAAAGTATAATTTATAGATTACACACCCATTTAAATAAAAACTAAAAACTTATTCAAACTCCTCTTTTATGAGAAACTAACCTCCTAGGTTATAACACATAAAAATGGTTGCCAACCTTCCATAACCAAATTTCTCATAAGAAAATAGGCTACCTACTTTATATAGCCAAACTTCTATGAAAGATCCACAAACTTGGGAATTAGAAAACTCAATTGACAAGCATTAATTAATTACTCTTTAGTTCATTTTAAACTATAAATAAAATAATTATTAAATTTGCAATCATAACATCTTATAATGTCTACATGATAGAGTGAATGAAGTGAATAGAGTGGGTGCAGGCAGCGAGGAATAGCAAGGGCAAGGGTGCAACAAGGAAGTTAGGTCGAAAGCAGCAACAAAACACTTCCAAGGCTTGTGTTGCAAATGAAGTAGAAGAAGGAGATGTTGATGGCAACGTGGAGGATGAAGAGGTCAGCATTGGTGCTAGAAAAGAGGTCTTTGTGGGAGGAAATGTGTTCTCCCATTCCATGGTTGGTTTCTCTAATGGGTTTGTTGGCAACACAGGTCTTGTTGCTATGGAGGTTGTTGATTCTGAGGATTTGAGTGGCTCTATTTTTAGTACTAAGGGTTTGGCTACAAGCTTTGATGGCTTTGACGTGGAAGCTGAAGAGGTGGGTTTCCAAGCTCATGAGGGTTGGGAGATGGAAAATGTTGATGTTTTATATGAGGATCTACGAACCTTGGATGAAAAATTTACCCTTGGATACTGAGTTTGAGTATGATCTTCTTGATGAGGAAGAGGAATTCCTACTTGATATTCTCTTAGAAGCTCGTAGGAAGTATCAGGGGTGTGAGGAGGTTGGAAAGAACATGGAGGAGCCTCATTCTCCTTTCTTTGGGATATGTAAGGGTTTCCTTACTCAAAATGCTCCTATTCTTTAGGAATGTTTGTTGCAGAGCATTTATGGAGTGGAGGATGTTTCCACTCATGCTACTCCTATTTCCCCTTATCTGAGTGGGAGGTTGCTTGTAGTTTGCAAAAGAACGATGGTTTGGTTTGTGATGGTACTAGTGCTTAGGAGTAGGTAGTTTCTTCTCCTATATGTGAGGTTGTTTCTCCTAGGGCTTCTACCCCTTCACCTATGGTGGTTGTTCCTACTCCTAAACCTATGATGGGCCTTAAAAAGGGATTTCTTCTCCCTACAATTGAAGAGGGTGATGCTACTTCTCCTCCTCTTTTTGAAGCTCTTGTTGGTTCCCACTTGACCGCTTTAGTTTATGAGCCTCTCTCTGATGGGTTGGATTGTGTGGCTAAGAGTTTGTGCAAGACTGCTTCTGCTTCATCTCTTATTACTGCCCCCACATCGGAGGAGTTTCGCGCTATGGAGGTATGTTACTTGTCTAAATAGTAGTTAGAGGTTGACTGTAATGTTACAATTGAGTGTTTGGACTAGCTTAAGACCTTGTTGGTTGGGATATTTTGTGGTATTTGTCCTATATTATTATAAGATGGGCTCTTTGGGTTTGGAAGATTAGAGTTGAGGTTATTGCATTGTGTAATAGCTTCTTTCTATTTTATTGTCCCTATATTGAATATTGTTCTAGGGTCCTTCATGAAGGCCCCTGGTTTCTTGGCTCGAATGGTCTTTGTCTCAAAATGTGGTTCCTTGGTTTCAACCCAATGAAAAATACTTTTAAGTTTCCTATTTGGGTTTGTTTGCCAGGGCTACCTTTGGAATTTTGGACTAAACATATTTTCATGTGTGTTGCTAATTCCTTTGGTCAATATTGTACTAAAGATAAGATCACCAAATCAATGAAGTTATGTTGGCTGCTAGATTTTGTGTGTTAATGGAGAATAATTGTATTCTTCCCACTATGAATACTTTATCTTCTAAATTTGGTAAGTGGGTGTAGCAGATTGTTTATGAAGACTCTCTGATTATTTGTCTTTCTTGTGGTAAAGTGGGTCATGCCTCCTTTACTTGCTTGAAGAAGAAAAAAACACACATCGTTTGGAAGAAAAAGGAAAAGGTGAAAAATGTTGTAGAAGACTCCACTATATGTCAAGAGCTTCAAAATGATGTTGTTAATGATCTCTCTACGTTGGACCCCTTTGTTGATTCTTTGGGCTTGGTTATTTCTAGTGGTGGTCTTGTTTCCTCTCCTTGTAACAAAAAGTTGACAAGATTGGTGGAGAGGAATCCCTATATTACAATTAAGCAAAAATCATTGGAACAATTCTTTAAACCACCTTGACTTAGTTTTGGTGGGGTGGTATCCCCTACTGTTTTTCGCTCTATTTTTTGGTTGTCTTTTGGTTGTGCCTTTTGGGTTGTCTCATCTGGTGGTTGTTCCTTGTCTTGTTGGCCTTGTTGTTGAATATTTCTTGATGTAAAATGGATCAAGGCCCTTTCAAAATCCCTGCTTACCTTTAAATCAAAAACATCTTATAATTTGTTTTTCTTGTCATGTAGGTAAAAAAATACAAGCCTTCCCCAAAATATAATACCCCAATTTTGTTTTACCAATTACTTTTAATTGTTCGTGTTAAAATGCATTTTGATATCTAATGATGATTATATGTTATCTAACATTATGATGATATTAAATGCAATGCAATTTATTTTAATTTTGATGATTATTAATGTTATTGAATCGATATTATGATGATGATGTGACTAATAACAACTAACTATTTGATTAATTTCTAAGTGAAATGCAAGACCAATTTCTTACCCTCTAGAGAGAGAGAGGGAGAGTATCAGTGGAGAGAGGAATATAGACTTCAAAAATAACAAGCTATGTCAATTGAGTTTTCACACACACACATGTAGGTCTACCTTAATCCTATCGTTGAGTCAATTTTTTGTGTTTATCTAAGTTGAGTGGAAGGGTTAAGTTTAACCTAGTTGAGTCTTGGATTATTTCTTTGTCGTTAAAGAAAAATAAAGTGATTTATGTTATGAATCAAATGTTTGTTGATTTGCTAATCTTGTTAATATATCTAGTCAATCAACTATCATTAAAATATGTTTATATAAATATTAGATAAATATATATAATATATATAATACTGATAAAATTGAGTATATATAAATATATATATTATATAATATAAATGTTATACTTATTGGCAAATTTTGTCATGCTTGAAAAAGCAAGGTAATAAAGTAAATTAAAAATTATTAAATGTCAGCACTTTGTGGCCATGAGAACCTCAATCAAAGGCTTAAATGTAAGCATATTTTTATGGCATTGAAACCATAATTAAGGCCACCATAGTGGCACCAATTGAAACATCTTTTACAAGCCACTAAGTAGCGGTTTAAATCATTAATGAAAGGCATTTATATTTGCCACTGATAACAATAACAAAGAGGCATATTAGGAATTACTTGTTGAGCCACTAAGTAGTGATGTAAACAGTTTATGAATACAATTTAAAACAGCTATGAGTAAGTCATATGGTATGGCATAATAACTATTGTTTGAGCCTTATTATGGAGGTGTCAATTACTATTTTTAGCATGCCATTAATAAAGAAGAGTGGCACCAAATATTGATGAAGTTGTTGGTAATTAAAACCAATGCACTTACTGGTTAAGTCATGGGAATTAAGCAAGGAAAAAGCATCATTTGGTTCAGTCTTTCTTTCTTAGTTTTCAAGAGCAGGGATGAGTTTTTCAAGAGGAAGAAAGACATATCATTTTGGATTATTAATGTTGCACGATTCCTTTTTGGAGAGGGCAGCAACATGGGATAGCAATTTGAAATTAGTTTTCATTGATTATTTTGGGAATTATCTGGGAGTAAAGGAAAGTGGCCACAACTCTACGAGATAAAAGTTCTCTTTATATAATTATTTGTTTGCTTTGATTCTTTTCTGAGTTTAGTTCAAGAAAGAGGATGAGCAACACCTTGGGGGAGAAACTCATTTGCTATCCCTGAGTTTTTTACATTATTCCTTGGTTTTACTCATGACTTTGTTAGAGAAGCAATTGTATTAGCATATTGGATATCTTTTATCTTTGTGAGTTTGAAGCCAGCAATAGGATATAATTATCATTATTCTTTGTATTTGTTGTTTGAAATTCTCCAAAGAGGAGCACATAACTATTAGAAGGGAGAGTTTAATTATTATTTTACTCCTTTGCATTGTTATTCAAATATCATTCTAAGTTTTGAGGGTAGTGATTGGCAGTGTGAGCTGCATTCTTGTTATTATGTAGTTGCATTGTGATTTTACTTTTGGCCATTAAAAAAGGTAGGGACAGAGGTCTGTGTTTTCAATTTGTGCAAGATGAGCTTCTTGGGAAATATTGTGCCAACCACAGTGACTACAAATTGGAGTTTCAAGAGTGCAAAAAAATAACATAGGCATGTTTTTATATTTATTTTCTTTGTGTAAACTCGTAATTTTATAATTTCGAGATTAAAAAAAATGGAAGAGTATTTATTTTTTTAAGAATAATATAAGATAAAATAGAGAAAGATTGGTCTGATTTTCCAATTTGAAACAATCACTTAATTTATTATTCTTTCATTCAGAGATGAACAGTAGAATTGAAAGATAATTTTATATTGTATTATAATGAAAGGTTAACTTCATTTGTTCAAATAGAGAATAATTTTAGTTTAATATATGAATAACTATTGTATATATAAAAACATATATTCATTTATAAGGAAAAATATATGAGAATATATATGTTTATGTATAGATATATATAAGTTTATATAAAGAACATATTATGATATATGTTTATGAAAATAAGAAATAAGCTTGATGTTTTTTCAACTAAGTTAACTAAATAAAACCAACTTTGTAAACTGATTTATTGAAGGATTATCAAACACTTGAATATAGTATTCCTTCAAACAAAACAAGATGGTATTTATATTATATGTTTACCAAAATTATTAATGTGTTCTCAAGCATAGAACCATAAGGAAAAACATTGAAAAGTTTGAACTAATTTAAAGAAACTTGATCTTTTATTATTATTTTTAATATTATAATATTTTACTTATTTTGATGAGTAGTCAATACCTTAAATACAAGACCAAGTGTTTTGAGTCGATTGATGATATTGTGTTATCATTGTTAACCATATATGCATGAAAATAGGAGAGTAGTTACTCTCAAGGTTTGAATGCAAGTACTTGAACAAGTGGCAGCTGTCAAGTCCCAAGTTGTTATGAGAATGTAATATGGGTGTTCAAATTCAGGAAAACATATCCATCGTAGTCATTACTGACTTAGTGAGTTAATATTTTATAATGAAATATCCTTAAGGAAGTTCATTCAAGTAAGTCAAATAGTCAATTATGTGGTAAACCTTAGTCGGACAAGTTGGTTTCCAAGTTGAGTTAGAGGTGTGTGAACTTATGAATTCACTTCCTAGGGAAGTGTTTGATATAATTCAAAATGTTGGCCAAAGTAATGCAAAAGTCTTTGCTTGCATTAGTCGATTCCCCGTGATCCAAATTGCATAGCCAATCAAATTGGTCATACTTAGTTAGAAATGTCTAAAGTTGTATGGTTGATTGGTTATGTAGGACACAATACTAGAAACTCAAATGACATATCTTTGGCTTCCTTGGTCTATTCTCTTCATGAAGGGTAGGGCCACTTCCAGTTGGAAGGTGTGCGGGGAACCGTCAATCTATGGTTGGAGGTAAAGCACTTGGGTGATGCTCCCCCTCTTGCAACGACAATGCCAAGGTTTGTGAAATAAAAGCATTTTCTAGATATGGAAGACTTGACCTTGTAACATTATTTTATTTTGTAAACTTGTATGTACTTTAAAGTTTTACATGTATGATTTGTAAATGAAAAATTTATATCTTATTTCAAGTTAAAATTTAATATAGTTCAAATTCAAAATTCAAGTATTATGCAATCATAATTGACCATGTGCAACAAATGATGTATGAAAAAGAAAAAAAATTTAAAAAATTACATTCCTATTTTTAAGTAAATGTTTATATTTACTTCCATGGTAAAAACCTAAGTATTTACTATGTAGTATGAGTGAGTATGTTACACAAATAAATCAATGTATCAAGATAAAAAAAATCATGGATTACAAGCTAATATGAAAACTATCATTGTTTACTTCCAAAGTAAATGCTCCTCAAAATTTTTGAACTCCAAGTCTCTTATCTCCACAAAGACAAGATGTCAAGGATATTACAAGGGTATGGAGAGAGAAATCCCTATGTATTGTGATGAAGTCTTCAATTTCAAATATGACTTTAAAGTTGAGATGGTTCTTGATAACCCTAATGGATGTGTCAATAGTCATGTTCAATAAATAAATGGTCTTATAACTTATACCAAGATTATTGTCATGCATCTGCTTGATATGAGAATTTTAATATAACATGAGAACTTAGTTTGTAATGTTATATCTAAAGTTAGTGTTCAGGTTGATGAAAAAGAAGGAAAACAATACGTCCAAACACAAAAATCGCTTTAACGCCATATTTATTCCAACCACTATATAAAATTTTACATATTTTATAACATTTCCATTAAAATATTACATGAACACATAGGAAATATCTCTTCAAGCAATCAAATCTAGTATCTAAATCGAAATCATTTTTTCTATGATATCAATTATGAACTACCACCATTAGAATAGGATGATAGAAATGGAAAGCATCCATTGCAAATGTCATGTATTGTAATAGTATTCTATATGTTGATTCTACACATGTTATTAGAATATATATATATATATATATATTTGCTTGATAAATGTTTGTTGGACAATAATTATGGAGAGCACTTATTATAAATTTTAAAATGTATCTTTAGCATTGTTTCATGCTTTTATTTTCTATTTTTTATTGCTAATATTATTTCATCTTCATTTCAATAACATTCACTTTTACAAGTGTTTTAATATGTTAAAATAAGACTCTGATGTGTAACTATACAATTTGGTGTGAATAGAAAGGAAATTTGCAGCAATATAAATCATTTCCACATAACCTCATGAGAGAAAAATATTCAAAATATAAATTTAGAATCTAAAAAGAAAAAAAAAATCATACCACAAGATAACACCAAATGTACCTTGGGAAAATCCTCTCAAGGGAAAGACTCAACCTCTAAAAGCACCTACATAGCTCAATATATTATCTCAAGAAACAAGATTACAATACACATTTAGATTCTATGCAAGGTCGCTAAATCATCAAGAACTCTAGTTGTATTTATCCACACAAGCAAGTAAATGAGAAACATGTCACCACATATCCCAATCCATGCTTCCTCTACTCACATATACAACCTACAAGAGATGTTCAATCCAACATTAGCCAAAAAGCAAACGGTTCACAAGCCAACATTAATAACTAATTATATGCTTGGGTTGAAGCCTAAAGTTTTATGATGACAGCTAATTATGGATGGAAAGCAATTTCAACAACAAACTATAAGAAGCACTTCATTTAAGGGAAAAACACAACGACATTCCACAAGATAGAGCAACCACAACCAGATCACTATAATGGAATTCAAACAACGTTCACCAATATCTCGAGCTTCATCATTCAATTCCAATTCTCAACAATGATTAGGAGAAACTCAAACAAAGCCCAATTCTTCACCCTTGAGTCAGGGACATGCATTTCTCATTCAATTTCATTGCATAGGTTACAAACTAACAACTCCACATGTTGTTAGGTACAGATAACACCAATCTACCAAGTTGCACGATGATGAACAACAATGAATTCATTTCAAAGTTTTACAATTTGAACAACACAAAAACTCAAGCAACTTGGTTGTTCTTGCCTCCCACATGAAAAACCTTTCTAGATAATCTTTTCCCCTACTCCAACCATCCATCGAACTCCTTAAAAGGCTCAATCTGGTTTTGAACCAAAAACGGTCTCCACTAAAGAGAATGATCAACTAACTATAAACAAAAAAACATTAGTAAAAACAAACACTAACAAATCTAGAATGGGGAAAATGCCCCTACATCAAGCTCCCCCACTAATTAGGATTCATGAGCTCTTGCTCATGAGGTCTTCCACAAAATAACCCAAGTTGGAGATAGTAGATGCAGATAACCATGAAGCATCCTCCACTGGATAGTCTTTCCATTTTACCAAATATTGGAAATAATCCCTACCTTAGGTCTTTCATACCAACTACATGTCCAAGATGCATTCTATTTCCAATGGAATTGGTGTGGTACCTTGCTACTCCACCATAGTTTTAAGTTTCATCTCTACTATGTCAACATCTACTCGATCTTACTAAGGAAATAAGTCTACGACATTGAAGATGCATGAAATACCCAATCTAGAGGGAAGGCTAAGTTCATAAGCATTTGCTGAAAATTTTCTAAGGATCCTACAAGGCCCAATCTTTTTCATTTTCAGTTTGTTATAGGCACTAGTAGGAAATTTTTCCCTCTAAAGATGAGCCATTACAAGATCCCCTTCTTGAAAGTGCACCTCTCTCCATTTCTAATCAGCATATCATTTGTATTCATGATTGCTTCCTTCAATATGTCTTTTAACCTCCTCATGAAGGTCATGGATGGTCTTAGCAAAGTCTTCACCATATGCACTTCATTTTTCCATATCACCTAGATTTCAAAGGTCAAAAACACCTCTAGGATGCATGCCATATACAATATAAAATGGGTTGAAACCTGTACTTCAATTTGGAGAATCATTATATGCAAAATTTTCTTGTGCCAATGTCATATCCCAATGGCTAGACGTGTTTCCAACAAGGCGTCATAACATATCACCAAGGCTCTAATTGACAACCTCAATTTGGTCATTCATTTGGGGGTGATAGGCTTAACTAAAATTGAGGTGTGTGCTCAAATTTTTCCAAAGAGTTCACCAAAAATGCTCCACAAACTTGGTGTCACGATTAGATATAATACTTCTTGGGATACCATGCAACCGTACCACTTCCTTGAAAAACAAGTTAGCAATTATATTGGTAGCATCACTAGCTCTCTTACATGGAATAAAATGAACCATTTTAGAGAACCTATCCCAAAACAAAATCCCTACTTACTTAGCATTTGGCCACATATTTGGCCAATAATAATGGTTGCTCAACTGCAAATAAGTTTTGTCTTTCCTAAAGTGTCCTTCTAGGCTGCCATAATGTTCCTCCTTCAATAAATTGTCCCTCATTGATCCTCTAGGGATGCACAATTTGTTCCCTTTGAACAACAAACCTTCTTGTAGCATAAAGTCCATTCATGGCTCTCTATCTTTTCTGGTAGGACTATTGCAAGCTTCAAATGCTTCCTTGAAATTTGCATCATCAACATACAACTCCTTCAAACTATCAGTGCGACTATCAAAGCCTGCACTGTTAGCCTGAATTTCATGAAACAATAAGCTTCACCTACTTAGTGCATCAACAACCTTATTTTTTTGTCCACTCTTATGTTCCAACACAAAGTTAAAACTTTGAAGATACTCTACCTAGATTTAGCATGCCTTTGGTTCAACTTATGTTGGTTTTTTATAAATTACAATGAATGATTATCCATATAGACAATAAAATCCTTAGGAAGCAAATAATGCCTTCACTTCTTCAATGACTGAGCTAATGCATAAAACTCAAAATCATAGGCTAAATATTTCTTCTTAGCATCATTTAACTTTTCACTAAAATAAGCCATAGGTTTTCCTTCTTGACTAAGAATATCCCATATTTCCAATCCAATAGCATCACATTCAACTTGAAATACTTTATTAAAATCAGGTAAAGTAAGAATAGGATGTTCACTCACCTTTTTTTTTGAGAAATTGGAAACTTCTTTCAGCCTCATGTGTCCATCCAAACTACTATTTTGTTCCCCTTAACTATCTCAAGAATTGGAACAAATACATGACTAAAATTCTTAATGAACTTCCTATAAAAACTAGCAAGGCCATGATTTTTTTTACCTCCATTTCACTCTTAGGTGTTGGCCAATCAACGATGGCTTGAACCTTCTCCTTATCCATCTTCAATCCATCCTTGGATACCACAAATCCCAAATAAACCAGTTTGATCTACATAAACACAGTCTTCTTAAGGTTAATCTGTAACTTCTCCTCATGAAACCTTGTCATAAGTATTCTCAAATGCTCCAAGTGCTCCTCTTTTGACCTGCTAAACACCAAAATGTCATCAAGATACACAATAACAAACTTCCCAAGAAATGGTTTCAAGACCTCATTCATAAGCCTCATAGAAGTACTAGGGGCATTAGAAATCGCAAAAGGCATAACCAACCATTCATAAATTCCATCATTAGTTTTAAATGTTGTTTTCCATTCATCCCCAGATCTGATTCTAATCTAATGGTAACCACTTTTCAGATCTATCTTAGAAAAATACATTGAGCCACTCAAATAATCCTTTAAATCTTCAATTATAGGAATAGGAAATCTATATCTAATAGTTATCTTATTGATGGCTCTAGAATCAGTGCACATTCTCCATTCACCTCCTTTTTTTGGCACTAGAATTGTAGGAACAACACAAGGGCTAAGACTCTCTCTTATCAAACTTTTCTTGATTAATTCCTCAACTTGCTTTCAAATCTCCTCATTCTCTTTAGGAGTCAATCTATAGGCAACCTTGTTTGGAAGGCTAGCCCTTGGAATCAAATCCATATGATGATTAATTATCCTCATCAATGGCAACTTATTAGGAAGATCCACTGCTACAATATCCATATGTTCATTCAAAATACATTGGACTTCATTAGGCAAATCATCTAATCTTGTAGAGGTAAACACAGTAGAAAATTTAGAAACCAAAGCAACTCCTACTTCTTCCTTCTTCATCTCATGTAAAAACTCTTTTCCACTTACCAACATTACCTATATGTTGCTTCCACTACTACTATCCCCTTCTTGTTCTTACATAGGAAAGAGGGTATGCTTGACCCCATTCTTCTCAATAGTGTAGGTATTATCTCTCCCATTATGCACCGCTTTCCTATCAAACTGCCAAGGTCTACCAAGAAACACATGACACACATCCATGGGCATGATATCACAAACAATATTATCCTTATAACTATCAATTTGGAATTCAACCATAGCCTATTCATTATCTAGCAATTGATATCTTTTTTGTAACCAGCAAACTCTATACAGTGTCGAATGTTTGGTTCTTTCAAGACCCAATTTCTCTACCATTTCAGTAGGCACTATGTTATATGTACTTCCACTATCTATAATCAACTTACAACAGTTAGCTTTTGCCTTATATTTTGTTTTGAACAAGGCTCTCCTTTGTACTGGTTATTGATTCTCCTTGGGTGGTTTCAACAACACCCTTTTGAGTAGCAATGATTCTCCCGATTCAGGTTCTTCTTGGTGATGTGTCAATGATCCAACACTCTCTAGATCTAGTTGCATGTATAATATAATTACTTCTTTCTTTTGCTTCTTGTATATCCTCCTTGTGAAGATTCTAGACACTTCCAACTCTTGTGACCAATAGATTGATTGCATTTGAAATATTTCCTAGTAAAGCCTCTTCCTCTTCCTTGGAAACCTCCTCTTCCAACTGATCTACCTCCTTTGTTTTGGTATCCAACTCTTTCTTGATTTTTTGTCCCACTTGAACTTCCAGCCCCTTCTTTTTGTCCTCTTCCAATCTGTTATCCCTTTCCTTGACAACCTCTTCCTCAATTTCTCCCTCGCTGATTTTGTCTTCTTTGAAGCTTTTCTTCTACCTTGATGGCAAGTTGATATGCCTCTTCAAGAGTCCTAAGTGATACTAGACTCAGCTCATCTTACAAACTATACTTCAAACCATTAAAGTATCTTGCTACCTTCTCAAGATCCTCCTCACTATGGCCTAATTGAATCACTAACTTGTAAAACTCCTTCGTGTGTTCTTTGATCAACATGTCTTTTTGCTTGAGATTTTGTAATCTTTTAAAGAGATTTGTTTGATAATCTCCTGGAATGAACTTGGCCTTCAACTTAGCAACCATTCAATCCCATGAGGTAATATTTTCCTTGTTCTTCTTCTATCTCTCATATTGGACATAGTCCCACCACATAGCAGTGTGGCCCTTGAGCCTTCTGCGGGCAAACTTCACTCTTCTTTCTTTTGCAACTCCTTCATACTCAAAACACTTTTCTAAAACATTGATCAAATCAATGAGTTCTTCATTGTTTAAACTTTTGGAATATGTAGAGACTTCAATTTTTGGTTTGGATCCCACACTCAATACTGTCCTCAACAATTTCTCTTCAAATCCCTCTTGTTCTTCCTAATTTTATTCACCATCTCCTAATTGTTCTTCCTCATCAACTTCACTCACATCATTTATGACTTCCCCTCTTTGTTGGGCTCTCTCCATAGCATCCATTCTCACTGTTAGGTTCTACAACATCTCATAGAGACCTTCATCATGGCCTCATCGACCTCTACCACGATTGCCTCCTCGTCCTCTCAACAATCTCAGTGGCATTCTGCCCACTCCTCAATAGCCCTAAATATTAGGGCTCTTATACCAAAATGATGACAGCTAGTCATGGATGGAAAGGAATTTCAATAGCAAACTGCAAGAAGCACTTCATCTAAGGGAAAACCACAACAACAATCCATAAGATAGAGCAACCGTAGTAAGATCTATATAATGGAACTCAATCAATGTTTACCAATAACTCAAGCTTCAACATTTGATTCCAAATCTCAACAAAGATTAGGAGCAACTCAAACAAAACTTGATTCTTCACCCTTGAGCCAGGTATGTGTATTTCTCATTCAATTTCATTTTGCAGGTTACAAACTAACAACTCCACATGTTGCCAACAACATATAACAACAATCTACCAAGTTGCATGATGATGAACAATAATGAATTCATTTCAAATGTTTGTAGTTTCAACACAAAAACTCAAGCAACCTGGTCATTCTTGCCTCCCATGTGACAAACCTTTCCAAAAAATATTTTACCCTGTCATCCATCGAACTCCTTCTTCAAAGGCTCGATCTGGTTTTGAACCAAAAATAGTCTCCACCAAAGAGAACAATCAACTAATTACAAACAAAAAAAATATTAGTAAAAACAAACACTAACAAATCTAGAATGGGGAAAATGCCCATGCATCATTTTCTTACACATTTGACCAACAAAATAGTTTGAGGTTTAAAAATTTCACCCAAAAATACATGGTCCCTATGTAGCATAAAGAGTTTTAATTGAAACCCTTTCATCCAAAAATAGTAACTTGATATAAATGTAAAATAAAATAGAAATGGATATCAAAATTTATAGAATTTTTTTTATCAATTCACGCTTTTGATTGGAGCTACAAACTAGTGAGGCCACAAACAGGGGACCTCATCCCCAACATGAACACAAGAGAAAGTCACTCCTACGAGCACAGTAGCCTAGCAGGGGCACAGGGCTTGCGAGCACACTAGCCCAATGAGGGAATGGCCTATAAGCACAGTAGCCTAGTAGGAGCACAAGGCTCATGAGAACACCAACCCAGTGAGGGAGGGGCAACCACTCCCATGAGCATGATAGCCCAACAATGGCATAGGGTGTGTGAGCACATCAACCCAGTGAGGGAGGGGCCTCAGGCCTTAATGCCTGGCACATGGCATGAATGCCATCAACAACATCAATATTATGGGTCAAGCTCGAAGACTTGAACCCTGGTGGCCACAACAACAGTGCCACAACTTAACCATCACACTATGGGATCAACCCCCCAAATTGTATAGAATATTTTGATTAAAACTATTTTGACCAAAAGATTTTTGATTGAAATTGTCTGGTTAGTAATCCATGTACTTGCTTAACCCCTCTTTTAAGGAAAATTCAACAAAAAATGAACTTAAACTCTAGATTTTTCTAACCACTTATAAAATCTAAAAAAAATGATAATTCTCAAAGCCTAGAATCCAATAATATATTATTTAATATTTTAGTTCATTTTATTGTTTTTTTTTTAATTTACTACAAAAGGTCTATAATCAAACATAAGGTTGATTGGAAATTAAAAATCTAGTAAAATTTATTTTAAAAATTTAAAACAAATATGATGCACTGGAAATAAAATCCTCCCCAAAAGGCTATAATTATTTTTATAATAAATAGTATAAAAATATGCTACATCCCATAAAAACTATGACATTTTGAGTAAATGCGATTTTAAAAAATTATTACAAAATAAATATTCATAAAAAAAATACCCATGCACTAGATATCCAAGTTAGCTAACTAAAGGAAAGACATAAAGAAAATACTATATTACGAGCATGTCCCATTGATCTCACTTTTTGAAAAAATAGTGATTAAAATAATCTTTTAGATTTATAAAAAATATATCTAATTATTATTTTTTAATTACAAATATAAACTACACCATGAGTTCCACATTTAATTGGCTTATATCATTTTAAAATTCAAAACATACATGTCACTTTTAAGCACCCCAAGTTGAAAATTTGTGTTTGTGTTGGTCATTTTCTTTATAAAAGTGGGACATAGTTATGAACTTTCACTTGCTTGGTTTTATAGAACAAACTTTGTATAAATCCACTAAGTGGTATTACATAAATCATATACTTCACAACTATGAGCTCACTAAACCATGACTCCAAATTATACATTTAGTATCAAGTCTTCCTAATATGAAATATTTTCTCAATATGCAACCCACATTAAATATTTATCTCAATGTCTATATAGTGTCCCCACAAATGCCTAACTCATGTGATGCATACATCCTTGGGATGAAACATAATTAAATATTTATTCTTATTAGTAGTAGTATTATTTTATTATTAATTACAACACACCTTTCATAGCATAAATTAAATGTTCTCTTTTTGTGAAACTTAAAAATAGACTAAAACCAAGTTAAAATTTTAAGGTTACTATGGTAACCATAAAAGCAAACCTAGAGGATCCACTCACTCTTCTGTACAATATTCTATATAACTTACTCTCTAGTTGGTATGTTAATTGATGGCTAAAAAAGAACTAGACTCTCATATTCAATAACTTTAAGAACTCAACATTCAAGGATATGAGTATTCCATAATAGAAAACTTGGGACTAGAAGAAGCTCCCTTCACTATTAATATAACGACCACATATTTGTTGGAAATATATGCCTAAATCATCACAGGTTGTAACCTCTATTGGAGCCAAGTCGGTGTGACATATTCTATATCTGGCCGACGAGCAACTTTGAAACATTGTGTTTTGTACAGGTCGTTGTGACCTTGCTTCTATCTCATCGAATGATCCTATCACTATGAGATGTGTTCAGTGTGACCTCTTACCGAATGGTGACCTCTGGCTGATAGTACATTCATATCGGGTCTCGGGGAGAAGTCTCAGCGACAAACGTTATTCTTGCCGACTGTTGATCACTTCGGAGAAAGTCTTAGATCTTGATATGAAGTTTGGGCGATGTGTGAATGTATCACCGACCATTTTCACTTGAGGTAACTCAAAGGGCTTCGAGAAGATGTCCCAGCAAGAGTGGAAGGTCTCACCGATGGAAAATCCAACATTTCGGTATGACTTGAACAGAGTCTTGCTGATAGTAAATGTCATCGGTGTAACACATGTGACTTTGATAAGAACTCTCGGCGAAAGTAATAGGTCTTGCTGACTATTATTTGGCGCTCGGTATGACTAGAGACTTTAGAGTAACTTTGAACCTTCGGTGGGATGTCTCAGCAATAGCGATATGTCTTGGTGATAGATGTGCACTTCGGAGTAACTTTGAATCTTTGGTGGGATTTCTCAGCTATAGTGATAAGTCTCATCAACTGTTGGATGCTTCGGTGTAACATAATGAATCTCGGTGTAACCTCTTGGTGAGTGGTAATTCTTGCCGATAGCAATGTTGAGATCGGTGTGACTTGTGAATAGCGATATGAGGTCTTGGCGAGAGTGAAATGTTTTGCCGACAGCATGACTCTTCGATGTAACTTTTGAGCTCGGTAAAACGTCTTGCCGATGGAGAAACTCTTGCCAATAGAGATGCAATGGATGTCGATGGATTCGGTATGACTCATGGTGCTCACTATATCATCTTGTCGACTGGTGGAATCTATATCGATATCAATATGAAGACTTTGTGGCATCGATGAGACACTATTAGTGTCTCACCGATATGCCAACAAAGTTTGAATTCTTTTGACCGAGTGATGACCATCTATGTGGCTTGTGTTGGACCAATAGGAGAAGCCGAATGGGAACCGCTAGTAGTTGGACCGTTGTGGCAGTTCTGTGAGGAAGCTCGACAAACAGGAACGACATGAATACATTCTGTAATGTTGCAGAGGTTCGGTTGGTTCGAAGAACAATTGAGTGAATAGTTTGAATTGTATCAAAGTGATTTCTATTCTATAAAGATTGTAACTTGAAGGTTCCTATACAAGTTTGATCATTGAGAAAGCTGCTATAATCTGACATCAGAAAGATAAGTCAGAAACTCTGTATGTAATTTTTGTTACTGTAATACAAAGTGACTTCTCTTGGTGTGGTGGGTTTTCCTCCCGTAAGGGTTTTCCCACGTAAATCTGGTGTTCATATGTGTGTGTATATTTCTCTGTTTCTATTATCTATTTCAAGTGCATCTTAATTGGACTGTAATTGTAAAATTTAAATGAGTATCTGCATTCTTCCCTGAGGTTTTGACGTTAGGAGAGTTGTTTCCGCACCTTGGCTTTCCTTAAAATATTATATAGATGTTATGTATTACATCTTACTCTATGATGACAAACCACGTAAATCAAAAACAAGATTTAAAATGTGTGTTTAATAGGAATAATAAACAATGTATATTTTGCTAGGTATCCTCTAGCTAATTATGTAGATCACTATTTCCAATTGTCCTCAAAGATGATATGTGTATATTTTTCAACCATATTAAAACTAGATTTTCACAAAGAATGACTAAATGCTTAACAAATTACCCCACTAATCTAGACTATTATGATTTGTCAAGGGTTGAGCTTTACCCCTTTGTCAAGATGTCTATCTAAAGTGATAGTAAAATATTCTTAATTTGTTATCACACATAGAATCATTGCTTAGATATTTGAATGGGATCAAGTGATTGATGGTGTATTGCATCACAAAAATTCTTGCTTTAAGCAAACAACCTCAAGGAAGACCACTCTCGTGTGTTGTTCCTATTGCTATAAGAAAGAACTTAGGAAAATCATATAAAAAATTGATGGATACCTCTCTCCACTCATATTGTAACCATAATTATTGTAAATATCACATGACATTATATAAGTTATATGTTTATTTTAGTAGTCATGTTCTTCATATACTCCACATTGTGTCTCAATGATCAATTTTGTAGAATTTATAAATAAGCTTCAAATAGTTGACTAAAGAAGATGTTTATCCTCCTTTTGTGTTATTATCTTTTTCTTTGGGTATACATATGATAACTAAGGCATACTTTACAAATGAACTTCTAAGATTTAAAACTAAAATAAATAAGATTAAGCTAACAATTTATAAATCAACTTCAAATAGTTTACCAAAGAAGATGTTTATCCTCCTTTTGTGTTATTGTCTTTTTCTTTGGATATACCTATAACAACCAAGGAATACTTTACAGATGAACTTCTAAGATTTAAAATTGAAATAAATAAGATTAAGCTAACAAATTTATTTTTTTTCATGGAAAAGTTTAATAGATCCACATGGATTTTAATAGATGCATATAAAAAAAGTGCAAAACACCTAAATTTATTGTTAAAAATTAAAAAAATATATATCTAAATTTTATACCCATTCCATAATAAAAGAAGAAAATATAGAGATAATACAAACATCATATGATACCAATATATTTGTCTAAAATATTTTTTTTTTCTTGATAAATCACTACTAAGGGGCAACACCCTGTATTACTTTCCAAATCAAGGTTTACATTGAAAGTTATGCTCACAATCCTCTACCCATTGCTACCTTGTACATTCACCCCCTATATTGCATATACCTTGATTTGTACGCCTATATTTATCAAAACCAAGATTCCTATCAACAAGCCTCACACGCCATATACAAGTTTGCCCCTATTCTCATATTTGCTAGCAACCTCAAATCTTGTATAGATTTTGCATTGAATTTGGAGTGGGAGCATAGACACTTGTTCTGGCAAGCAACCAAACCATTGCTGGGATTTTTATTTTTCATCTCCACCCAGGCTTCATCTTCTTTGGGTTATGGATTTCTTAGTGTTGTAGGGGGAGAAATGGAATCCCCACCTATGCATGAGTGTGGTAGGCAATCAAATGAAGTGGCCTCATCCAAATTTTTCCCAATAGCCGAGGTGTCCACCCAATTGGGACAAGGACTTTGGTCAACCGTTGACATTTGATGTGCCTCCAAACAGTCCTTGTGAATCACATGTTCCTGAGGGAAATTTGAAGCAATTGCATAGTGCTTTGGAGCAACATCTTTCCATCATGTGGCAATGTGCAAAACCTTGGTTTTGTAGTAAGGGCAATGTACAGCAAGGTGACTGGTATTGAAGCATCTCTGACACTGAAAAGGGATGCCTCCATATCCAGTTGTTGAACCCAACACTGACCATCCACCCTAAGGGTTATCTCTGTTGGAAGATCCCTTGAAGTTTCCAAATCAACCAGAATCTAAGCATATGTTATGTGCATGAAAACAGATGATTTTGTGTCAATCGCCAAATGTTTCCCCAATGCGTTCCCAATTGCTTCAAAGCAAGAATCACTCCAAAAATGGAGTGGGAGATTTGGGAGATGCACCCAAACTGGATTGACATTGAAGGCCTCTGTCACCGGGTTGAAATTGGGGTGCCATGGTTTGGACAATAGAAGGTGTTGGCCCCAAGCCCATGAATTGCACAAGAGTTTTTCGGTCCTCCTCATCAAATGCAACAATGAAAAAAGCCCCCGCACAAGGGTAAATTTTGAGATCATGCTTAAGTGTTGATTGCTAGGATTCGGTGATCCATTGATGGAGTTTAGGAAGACTTGGACATAAGCGCCAAAACCTACAGATAAGCCCATGCACAACAAATTAGTCCTAGTTTTTTCCAATTGTTGATTTAATATCACCATCAAAACTAAGATCGATAGGTTTGCCAATGGCTTGGATGGGCCCTCCCCACTCACGATCTATGTTGAGATCCTTGTTACAAAGTTTCCCCACCACATATTTTGGTTGTCTCCTTATAGTCTCACATGAGACTTTCAAGGGGGGAGATAACCCAAACTTGGTTGCCTCCAAAAATGAGGGTTTCCATATGGTTGCACCCCACCTAGAAGGAAAAGCCCCATGCGCTAGAGAAGAATGTATTTGTCCCTACACAACAGACCCACCGGAGCCATCATGTCTAGTGTTGTTTCCATTGGGAAAAGGTGGAGAGATGGGGGTAGAAGGGAGCAATTCTGATCCATTCACATCACCAGGAGAAGCCTCAACACCCTTTGGAGAGGTCGTGGTAGCAGCCAAAGAACTAGGAGATCCCTCAAAGCAAATGCACCCCACTTCAATGGGCACCATCGATGTCACTAGCCCATTCCGCGGTGGAATGTTGCAATACTTCGCCAAGGTTGTTCCATTGCATACCCGACTATTTGAAGCAATTGTGCCAGCAAAAACCCTAGAACCTAGAGATTTCAAAGATTTTGAATTTTTTTAGCAAAGCTACTTTTAATTATTTAGATATTTTTCTAAAATATTATAGCAATACAACAAGGCTATATTGACCATTTTGCAACCATCTATAGTGATTAAATCCCAAATGCTTGATCTATTGAATAAAAGTAGCTCCTTGCATTTGATCTTATGATTATTATAAATGAATATATGCAATTTAAAATTATTAATTGTTTGTCATATTCCTAGTATAAAGATAATTTTATATCATACTATTTTTGTATTTCATCCTATTGACATAATCATTGTGCTCAATATGGTGTGATTAGTATTTTAATATTTTAGTTTAGCATTAAATAGATGACACACTTATATTTATGTTTCATAAGTTGAAGCGATCAATCCTTATCACCCAACCAAAAAGTATTGTAATATTTTTAAAAAAATTAAATTAAATTCCAATATATTGTAAAATTTTGGGGTAATGTAATTTATAAGTATAAAAGGATAAATAAATGTAAGTCAGTAATAATACATTATTTTTTACGAGTAAGTGTAGATTGTATTACTTTGTATAAATTTATATTACATATATTCATAAAAGAGAGTGTGAAGAAAAGTCATAATTCAAATTCAAAGTAAGTTCAAGCCTTAAATAAAAAATCCAAAGAGGAAAAAAAGAAAGGTTGCTTAGCTAAAGCAATATGAAGTGGAGGAGGATCACAATCACCTATCTTTCCCCAAACATCAAGGATGTCTTGGCCATTAATAATAGACTCCTAGCAATAATTGTACCTTCCTTTTTTTCTTCTTCAATTGGGGGATAAGTGTCATGAACAAGAGAATTAGTTGAAAAGCTAATTGAGGAAATGTTACACTATCCAACCATCTAGAGACACCTTGGTATCAAGGATCAAAAGAGGTTAAAAGTGATTAAGAGGGTTGAGATCAACCACAAGAAAACCAATCCATAGCTCTTCTCAAAGAGAGTTGAGAAGAGTTTGGCTAAGAATCATGTCTTCCATAGGCATTGTAAGTACATCCACATTGGTGTCCATGAGGAGGGGACCATCCCCTACTAAAATTTGGAGTCAACAAAACTCTAGTAACTATACATGGCGCATTCCCTAATCATCCAAAAAACCTAAAGGTGGGCCAATTCAAGTGTTAATTTATTATTTTACACATAAATATGTAAGATAGCATTAGAATAAATCATATCCTTAGCATAAAGAGAGAATTGTATATCAACATAACAACGAGAAAATAAAGCAAAATTTTTATCTTTCCAAATTTCCACCTTGAAAACATGTCAAATTTAGGTGAACTTAGCCAAAATACTAGGCTAATATCCCAAAAGAATCATATCTCATGAAAAGAGCTATGGCTTGGAAAGCTTAAAGAAGTCATGAATCCAATTCCAAGTAACTTGTGCTATAGGACAAAAGCAAAAAATATGATACGTCTTAAATAATCCATAAAATAAATAATAACGATTAACAAAACCTAATTGATTTGACTTGGTACCAATGGGGAGCCTAGTAGAGAAGACAATAAGCAAAATGAGTAAGTTTTAGCTCAAGGATAGTCAACCAAATAGTCTAAAATCTATGTTTCTAAGTTCTCAAAGAATATTGAAGAAACCATTTATGACTAAGCTTGGAAACCACATGCAAATGTAGAGAAATCTAAGTATATTTTTTGTATAGTTTATAATTACAAAATGATGTGTTTGGGCACTATTTATAATATTTTTATCAAGATTTAAATATTCTCACCACAATATTATGAATCATATGAGAAGGAACAAAAATAATGATGGTCTATAATGATTCAAAATCCCAATTAGAAAGCATATACTTTAATTTTTCCTCTAGCTAAGAAATAAAATTTGTGTTAGTCTTAGAAAGGAAGTGTCTTGATATTGATGTGAAAAAGCTTCAAAGCATGAACCCAAAGATTCTCAATAAGGGGTTGATCCTAGCAAGAAATAACAGGAGACCACCAAATAGAGTGTTGATTAATAAACAACCCCTTGCACAAATTATTACTATCCTACTCAAGTCATGACTTGATAGATTCCCAGTATTTCCATATTCTTTTGATGACAAACCATGTATCTAGATAGTTTCTTTCATTAGAACAAAGCTATGAAAACCATACAATTTCTAAACCTAATGATTATTTGGATCTCCTATAGAAATGTAATGTTGAATCAAAACCTTCCAAGCTTTATTTCCCTCTTTTTTTTCTGATAACTCATATGGCACATAAATACATACCTTGACTCTGGACTAAAATTAATCCAAACCCATAATAACCATGAGGGAGGCAATAAAACTCACAAGCCAGTCTATGAAATGCTTTGTCATCATCAGAGGAGGCTCATAAAAAATATTATAGGAGTTTTTAAAGCCTTTGATGTATCAAATTAAGTTTGAAATGTAAATAAATGTATCTTAAAGTTGGAGAAGAGGAGATTGAAAAGATTGTAATTGAGAACTATTAATTAAAATATATTATAGGAGCTTCGTAGTTATTCTTGGAACTAGAATGCACAAAGTTTCTTGAATTTACTCTAGTAGGGATAAATTTTTGGTACACACCACAAAAATTGCACTATATTAGAAAACGGTAATAATTTACTTTGCTTTGATTTTTCACTCTGAATTCAACATCTACATAATTCTACAAATTACACTTCAAATTGTATGCCGCAATAGCATTAGTAAAATCCCCTTTAATAGTCATGTTCTCCACATAAGTTTGTATATGTAATAACCCATTCTAAATCATTACTTAAATAATATTATTGCAAATGACATATGAATATTCAAATTAAAAAGACATAACTAAGAAGCTATAGTCAATCGTAGCAACACATGTCTAATTAAAATAAGTCAAGATTTATATATTCATTTTGAAAGTCAATTACAATATCAAGTTTGAATTGGCTCTAAAGGCCACAAAGTCAACACAATGTACAACTTTTACATCAAGGTTACATCAAGGATGTACAGCAAGGTTACATCAAGGATGTACATCAAGTTTACATCATAGACTAAATAGTCATGTATACATCTAAGGTTCCTCTTGACACTCGCCTCCATTGGTGGACAAGAACATGGTTGAAGTGCTTTACCGCCCAACCATGAAGCTTACACTTCCCCATAATTCTTCCAACTTGAAGAATAACTGACCCTAAATGGAATGTTTAGCAAGAGAACAATCTACAAGGTGGAATATAGTACATTCCCATACATCAACATGCATTTCTATCTACAAGTTAGAAAATAGAATGCAAGATCTATGCTAGGAATGGCAAAGAGTGTCATCACATTGTCCATACATACATAATGAACTAAATAGCTTGGCCAAGCATAATAATAATGTTGCAACAAAAAACAATAGGTTTTGGTAAAGCAAACCTATAATCTTTGAACTCCATCTTGGCACCCATCCTAGAAGGTAACTTTCAACATCAAGTCATCTTATAACAACTAACTACCCTCTAGTATCATCTACCCTTCGACGCTCTAGTCTACTAGGTGTTGTTCTATTCAATTATTAATTCAGAAATAAATGTAATAAAAACTTATCAAACATTATCCATTCATTGAAAGCACATGTCTCAAGATTACTTTCACTACAATTAATTATTCATTTAAGAATAAAGGAAAATAGGAAACAAAATAAGGTATGTCACAAGTATGTGTATGTACGTAGACGAAGGTCTACATGCATACACATATGTGCCTACTTAAGTTATGAATTTTTGCATACATTCTGAATTTTAAACCAATAGATCAAATTTCTACCATTCAAATAATGTTTCAGAATATCATAGTCTATCAGTTTACATGGAGTAAGAATTTTAAGAACAAATCTGATTGAATAGTTTCCCACATAATGTTATGTCGTTTGTATCAACCATGTTATGATAACAAACCGCTCTATTGCAATCACACAGTTACTGTTTAACATAATGATGTTGTCTACAACTAACAATCATAGTTAATAACAAAATAATGTTGTTTACAAATGATCACATATTGAACATTATAATAGAACAATGTTGTTTCCAACTAAACAGTTACAAAACTATGTTGTTCCAACTAAACAGTTACAAAACTATGTTGTTCCAACTAAAAAGTTACAAAACAATGATGTTTTCATATAATACATTCAATGTTTATAACAAAACAATGTTTTTTTAACTAAACAATTACATAACAATGTTGTTTCAAGCTAACAATTATAGAACAATGTTGTTTCAAGCTAAACAATTACAAAACAATATTGTTTCAAGTAAAACGTTCACAATTTATAACAAAACAATGTCTTTCACAATAAAACAATCACTGTTTGCAATAGTACAATGTTGTTTACAGCTAAATAGTTGTAGTTTATAACAAAATGAGGTTGTTTACAACAAAACAATCACTATTTACACTAATGCAATGTTGTTTATAGCTAAATAGTTACAGTTCATAATGAAACGATGCAATTTGCAATAGTTTATAGTTATAGGTCCAAGTTTCCATTGCTTCATTAATCCAAGCTTTTCATTCTAAAAAATTGTATATAAACTTTCAAGTAAAAAGGATAACCCAATGAAGTTGTCATTAACTTTTGAAAGGTATTTAAAAAAAAAGCTCGAACTGCATGTTAACTGTTTATCAACAATGATAAAATGTTTAGAATCAAGAATAAATCTCTTTTAGGCTTGGGTTGAAAAACCTCATTCAATACTAACATACATACTCCTTTCGTTCTAAGAATGACCCATAGTCATTGATAGTTGTTCAATACAAGGTGGCCATGGCCATAACCAAGAATGCCTTCCCTCGGCTAGCAGGTATTCGTCCCAAGGACATTTGGGTGTCGTCCATAATGAATGATGGTTTACAATACTGAACATGCAAGAAAATTTAGAGAATGACTTAATCATTCATCCTTTATCCTTTAAGGATCAAGTGACATGAAACGAACAATACCCCTGCGACATAACAAATAATAGCAACTGCAAGGAAATAATGAAAAACCCATATTACAAAATTGACGACATAAGCCCCATGTTGCTTACTGTGAAGAGGCACATGGAATGATAAAGACAACCCATCAATACCTAATCAATGGTGATGGATTCACACCATAATGGTAGCCATCAAAAAGAATCTAACATGCAAAATAAAATTGAACAAAACTATTGTGAGGGATTTCACTATCTACCCTCAAGGGTGACAGTGACTTAAGAGTTTTTTATCTTCACTTTACAAGCTTATGGTTTTCCCTTAAAGCCTTGCATTAAGTTCAAATAAACATTCATAACAAATACACATGGGTGGTGACACCACCCCAACTCATAGTGAAGAGAAAAATAAACATGATCAGCTATTGAGCCATTATGTAGCTTGCATGAGACATAGTCGACATGGAACAGGGACAACATGGCCATTCTTACAACATCAACATCTATTAAATTCGATTCATACAATTTTGCATAAGGAAATCGATAACAATATCATTCGATTCTATAGAAACAACAACACAAAACTTCAGATTGTGTAATTTCAATAGATGAAACAATAAAAGAATTGAACATGCAATGTAAAATCACCAAAATACCTCTATATTACGAAAATACCTTCCTTTGACTTTTTCCACTATTGCTCATCCTAGAAACCCTATGTTCACTGACTTTCTGAGTTGATAATGATCCTCATAATAGCATCTTTCTTTGATTTCTTTGTGTCTCCACTATCGGCCGTTTTGAAAGATAATGAGCATAAATGTTTTTAGCCGCCCACTCTCATAATTCAAATATTTCCATACTATCAATGGAAGTCTATGACCTTCATGGGATTTCCTCATGATTTTCATTTAGATTATAACAGTTTAATAATGATAATATCACTTTTCAAATTCAATAAAAATATGTATGCATATATACATATATATGTGTGTGTGTGTGTGTGTGTGTGTGTGACATTCATTCACATTCACTTATATTTGTTCTTTGGTTTTTATATATATTATTTGTTTGAAGAGGTTTGTGTATTTCATATACCAACAATTAATTAAATAAAAAACTTTTATTTCATTTCGAGCATCAATATATTTGAACAAAAAGGGACTTTTACTTAATTTCATATAATGAAATTCTCATCCTTTTTAATTGTACTTTAAAATAAGTACTTTCATTTTCTTCCAAATTCTCAAAACACAAAATTTAGGTAAACAATTTAAACATGAAATCATGGGTCCACGTTTTTCTACAAGCCATTCATTTTCAATCTTTGGAATAATTCAAATCATGTAATTGCATTCTTCTATCTATGCAAAAAGTTCAAATGCAAGTCATCATGTCATTTGTGGTGTGTGCACCCAGATTCCATCTAGCTTATCATTCAATCTAGCTAAACGATCCTACTTCAACTGTGTTCTCGTCCTTCAACCTGTCACCTTGCAACTGCACACACTTGCACTTGCCAAGATTCATCAATAATTTTCAAATCATAATAATATATAAAATAATTGAAAAGATCACATAGTCAATGATGGTCAACTTCTTTCAATCTTTTCAAAAAATATCAAAATTTCTATTCAACATATTGAATTTCCTCGATAATTCAATTTATCATATTATAATTAAAAATGCAATAAATTTGGGTTATGACATCCTTCCCCTCTTCGAAGAGACATCATCCTGATGTCTATTTAATCAAAATTTAAACATATATGTCTATTTCAACATCACATCAAATTGTTCCAAATCAAAACATCATAATATTTCAATCCAAAAATTTCAAGCAAAAGTTATTAAAGTCTCTTTCTCATGAAAACAAATATGGAAAGGAGCGTTCTATTTCTTTGACATCCTCCCAAGTAGCATTGTCTTTAAAGTAATGGTCCCATTGGACCTTAAATTAAGCAATATCTCTACTCCACAACTTGATGTTGTGTCTATCCAGTATTCTAATGGGCTCCACTAGCACCACTCCTAGATCCTGTACCTGCAAGGATTGCCAATCAAACACATGAGTTGCATTAGGATGATATGGCTTAAGCAAAGAAATGTGAAACAAATTATGAAGTCGAGCCAAAGCAGGTGGTAGAGCTAGTCTATAAGCAACTGGGCTAATCACTTCCAAAACCTCAAATGAGCCCACATATCTTGGGGCCAACTTGGAAGAATTTCCAAAGGCAATAGAACTTTTATGAGGCCTAACTCTTAAGATAAATTTTTCCCCTATTGTAAACTGTCTAAAGTTTCTATTCTTGTCAGCATAACTCTTCTATCAGTCTGCCACCTCTTTTAGCCTACTCTTAATGACTCTCATTTGTTCTTCCATTTCCTTAAGCATTTCAAGTCCTACTATGATCTTGTCCTCTAGTATATCCCAACTGATGGGTGTACGACACTTTCACCCATAAAGAGCTTTAAAAGGTGTCATACCTAGAGAGTGTGATAAGAGTTGTAAGAAAACTCTACCAATGATAAATATTCTTCCCACTTATATTGTTGGTCCATACAATACATTCAGAGGAGGTCTTCAACTACCTAATTCAACCTCTCTATCTATCCATCAGTCTGAGGATGATAAGCCAAGCTGAAATTCAATTTGGTTCCCAATGCGGCATTCAGGGTTGTCCAAAATCTTGAGGTCATTCAGGTGTCTCTATCAGAAATGATAGTCTCTGGCACTCCATGCAATCAAAAGATCTCCTGTACAAATTTATTGGCTAGGGTCAATGATCCATCCTTAGGGTTTCCTAGAATAAAGTGTGCAACCTTGGTCAACTTATTGATCACAACCAATATAACATCATGTCAATTCTTGCTCAATGACAACCTTAGTACGAAATCCATACTGATCACTTGCCATTTATACTGATGTATGTCATGAGGATACAATAGCCCAACTATATGTGCATGCTCAACCTTGACTTGCTGGCACTCTAAGCATCTGGCTACATACTCCACTACATCCTTCTTGAGTTTAGGCCAAAAATATAAAGTTTTCAACTTTGCGATCATCTTGGATACTCTGAGGTGTCCTGAATAAGGTGCATTATGAACTTTCTCTAAGACCAACTTCCTTAGCTCTCCAAAGTATATAATATATATTCTTCTCAGGTATCTCAAAATACCATCTGGTTTGATCTCATACCCATTGAATTGATGATCTGATGAGTTCTCTGCTAGGGAACTCTTCACTCTCTCATAGTGCTTATCCCTTCGTAGATGTTGTATCACCTGTTGTCTCAAGTTAGACCTTGTCGAGGCCATGGTTGCTAGATGTATTCATCTACAAAGATTATCAACCACTCCATTCTTTTTTCCTTTTATGTACTGAATCCCGAAGTCATACTCACTAAGGAATTCCAACCACCTTTTCTCGTGTATTAAGGTTTGGTTGAGTAAAAATATATCTCAATCCCAAGAGTTATATCTTGAGTTCAAATGGCTTCCCCAAGAGATAATGCCTCCACATCTGTAAGGCATGGACTATTGCAACCAATTCCAAATCATGTGGTGCGTAGTTTTCCTTGTGCTACTTAAGCTTCCTTGATTTATGCACTACCACTTAATACTACTCCCAATCCCTCTCCTAAAGTATATATGATTACTGTGAATCTTCCATTAAGATTAGGGATGGTCAGCACTGGTGTTGTCATGAGCCTCTCATTTTGGAGTTGGAATGCTTGCTCACATTTCTCGATCCATTCAAACCTTATTCCATTTCTTTGGAGTGATGTAATAGGACATACAATTTGGGAGAACCCTTGCACAAACTTCCTATAATATCCTACGAGGCCCATGAAACTATGGACTTATGAAACATTTTGAGGCACCAACCATTCCACGATCGCCTTGATCTTTTCAGGGTCTATAGAGACTCCTTCAAATGAAATAATATGGCCTAAATAATGCACCCTATCTTGATAGAACGAACACTTGGATAGCTTCCCAAAGAGTTTCTTTTGTCTTAGCTGTTGTAGAACTATCATCGAGTGCCTATCATGCTCTTCAAAAGACTTTGAGTAGACTAGGATGCTTTCAATGAAGATTAGAACAAAGTCATCTAAACAATCTCTGAATACACTATTCATGAGGTTCAAAAATTTTGTTGGTGCATTAGTCAATCCAAAAGGTACCACAATGAAATCGTAATGTCCATACTGAGTTTAGAAAGTAGTCAAAATATCTTCTTCCTTAATTCTCAATTGATGGTACCCTAACTTGAGATCGATTTTGGAGAACATTATCATTCCCTTCATCTGGTCAACCAACTCATCGATCCTTGGGAGTGAATATCAGTTCTTGATGGTAGCCTTGTTCAACATCTAATAGTCTATACACTGACACAAGGTTCCATCCTTCTTTTTCACAAAAATAATTGGTTGGAGACACACTGGGTCTAATGAGCCCTTTTTTCAACAATTCCATTAATTGGGCCTTCAACTCGTAGAGTTCAGTGGAGGTCATCTGATAAGGTGCTTTAGATTGAAGTTCAACTCCTGGTACAAGATCAATAGAGAAGTCAAACTCTCATTTTGGAGGCAACTCCATGAGTTCATCAAGGAATACATCCTAGAACTCCTTGAGAATAGGATAGTCATCTAAATGTGGTTCCTTGCTATTAGGGTTACTGATATGTACAACATAAATTGCACATCCCTTTCAATGAGCCTTCTTGAGCTGCATAGCAAAAAATTGTCTAAGCTCTAAGGGTCTTTCATTCCTCAAATCTTGACCGGATTTCCATAATCATCCAAATAATTGACTATCTTATCCTCATAGTTCACTATAACCTTACGTTCAGTGAACCAATTTATTCCAAAAATTACATCATATGAGCCTAAAGGTGCCACATATAGGTTGATCTAGGTTTGGAAGGTTGGAATCTCTAACTCACTGCAAAAGAGACAAGTATCTACCCTCCACTCTGCTTGATTACCATATTGGACTATCCATGAGTTTGCCATGTATCTAGGTCCAATTGGTATCTTAGAAATTATTCTAGGATCTATAAAACATTTAGTAGCTCCAATATCAATTAAAATAGAGACAGTTCAACCATAGAGCTTACCCGTCAGCTGAATTTGCAAAGCCTGATACTCTACCTATTTATTATCCACTACAACGTGGATTTGGTGATGCTGAGTCTGTTGGTAGTTTCCTTCCTTCTGCGACTTTGTCTACTGTGGATAATTTGAGGCATAATGATTGCCTCCACAAGTATAACACCCATCGCAAGGCCTTTTGTGACCTCTTGGCTTGTCCTCTCTATAGCCCTTTTGCTTTTGGTCATCTTTACCCTTGTTTAAATGTTTTCCTTCTCATTCTTTCCACCATTACCATCTTCACCTTTCTACTATGACTCACTTCCTCTCTTGAGCTTTCAAATCTGATGGTTCTTGTCTCCTTGATGAAATTTCTTGTTGCAAACCATGACTTAGGATTTGCATTATAGCAGAAATTGGATAACTACTACAACTTTTGTTCTTGTTTAGTAGCTTTTTGGAAGACTTTGTTCATGGTAAGAGGATTATGCATATCCACTTTAGCTCCAATGTGGGGTCTCAGTCCCATTAAGAATTTTTAGATACAGAAACATTCATCTCCCTGATACTAAGGCACATACTTCAATAGGTTGGTGAAATTTTCCCAATACTAGATCACAGTCATGTTCCTCTAGGTTAAATTCTGGAACTTTGTCACCTTCTTGTAAAAGAGAAGTTGTGGTAATCATCTCTTCATAAAGGATTGAAGGAAGAGTTCCCAAGTAATTTTAGTTGGTTGAAGATTCCTTTATGATTTCTCATTATCCCACCAAGTTGTTGCTTCACCTGAGAGCTGATATGTAGCCCATGCTGCTTTAGTCTGGTCAAATAGGTTATAGGTCCCAAAGTATTTTGCCCTATCAATAATCCATGCTTCCACTCCTATTCTAATAGCCTTACCATCAAACTTAGGCAGTTCCACTCTTTTAAGATCTTTTCCAAGCTCTTCCTCAATTCGACCTCAAGGGCCTACTCCTGGACCACTGTCTCCTTGATTGACTTTTTCATTCCTACAGTCCCAGTCCTCACATGCCACTCGAGCCTCATGTTTTATGTGATCCATGCAAGCCTCTTGCCTATTCAAGAGCTCTAGAATTTATTCCAGCCTCTTGTTAGTTCCATTATCTAGCCCACTTCTACTAGCTCTTTCTTGGTGGTCACCATGTTGTCTCACACTTAACCTGCATCACATTTCACGTCTATCACATATGAACACTGGGTTCTATGAATAAGCGTTCTGATTCTACATTTCATTACATAGCCATGCATATATCACTCATTCATCAAGGACATACACAGTCATGCATTGAAAACATATTTTGGAGTCCTTCGTTTGAACTCACCAAAAATACCATCTTGTTTTATTTATAATTGTTAGGAAATATTGCATTCAAACCCATAATCTTAAATCATTTCCTACATAACCCATGAGAGATTAACATGCACACAAGTTTGAAAAATGCATAGATCAAATAGCCAAGTCACAAGATAACACAAGATATACCCTGGGAAAACCCTTAAGAGGGAAAAAACCAGCCTCCAAAAGCATCTGTACTCCATCATAATATTAAAAAATAAAGCAATACAAAAATTACAATGAATACCTCTAAAGCATCAAGCCCTCCAATGCATTCCCATGTGTCCAAGCATGAATCCACACATCCCATGCCATGCTTTACAAATGCACTCTACAAGAAGACTCAATAATGATAGCCAATCCACTCAGCCAACCCAAACTAGTACACGTGTTTGCTTTTATAGACACAAGCTCATACACAATAGAACTAGTGGTAAGGTGAAACCATGTACCACAAAAACTATGTGAATACAAAACCACTAACCCCTTATTTAATAATGGGTACTATGACATCACATTATTTAATATTTCCCCAATATTAAATTATTCACATATCTCCCACACATTAAATAATAATACAATGTTACAATACAACATCAAGTGGTCCCCAAATAATTACCTAGTGTGACTATCCACACCACCAAGGTGCATCACAACTAAATTATTATTTAATTACAATATTATGATAAATCAATTTATTCAATGATGTACAACACCATATCTCAACATTCTCCCACTTGTTATATATATTGGATAAAGGACCAATGACTTAAATAAATCATCAACTCCATCCATGAAATCACATGAATCTATAACATGCTCTCGTGCTCCATCAAGATACCTACAATAAGAACCAGGTGACCACCATCTCAAGCAATAACTCCTCTCATCCTCCAACATGCCACCTATGAAAGAAAAGGAACATGCCAAGGTGAAGATGCACCAATCCATGAGCATAAGCATCAAGTCCAAGTGGTAACAAATGATCTAACCAAGTTGTTGTCAATTGAAAAACCCGCACGATCAAAAATAGCATCCACAACACATGATAATACATCCAACCATCCATACCTCAAAGGTATTAATACATCAACAAACTCATGCCAAGAACATATGCAACCCATAAAATACAATCAAGCTCCCTATATCAAACCTGTCAATGAAGAACATACATATCTAGGAACTCCCACTGCATAGGTAATGTCAAAGCATATCAAGTCTACCGATAAAAACTATATCAAGGTGTGCTAAGTAAATCAAAGCATGAAGTACCAATAACAATATCAATGATCCACACATGCAACCCAAAGAGCTGAATAATCTCTCACAATATGTTGCCACCATCCTCCCAAAATCATAAGCATAGAGGAAGGAACCATGAAGAGAGAAACCCTGTAAATCGTAATGTATTACCAACACCTCAAAAGTGTACTTCCGTGTCAAGTATGATCTCCTAAATAACTCCAAATGAAAAGCCTCAACAACATCCATAACACCCAATCTCATTGATCAAGTACAACATGTGAATTAATGTAACAATGCCAACATGGATGTAAGCCTCTATAATAAAGAAGATCAAACTCATAGGTAACCATCCCCATACACTGGAAATCAGCCCATAAACCATCTCCTAACAATCCTCATAAAATAATGATATCATAAACTCAATAGCACAAGGAGATAACCATGCCATAACATTCCTCAAATGAATCCTCAAGAACTAACTAACATAGTTCAATATCCCTATCTATGAAAGATAAAACATATAAACTCATGCTAAACCATCATCAAATGAGTATCCATAATCAATCACCATGAATCAACTCAATCCCATGAGAAAACAAAGCACGAAACATATCACATTTGAAAGATATAATGGGAAAATACCTCTCAAATCATAACCTGCCGAGTAGACCAAGAGTGGGAAATGAGAATTCTCCTCCAGGATAACCGTTGGCCTCCTCTGATGATTTAACAACTAAGCCCTTACAACTATGATTCAGAGATTGGACATCTAAACTAAATAGTCATTCAATCATCATGAAGGTGCATTTAACTTGTCAACCCAGGGATGTGAACTTGAAATGTGTTGACACAGTATGTGCACTAAGGATCCCAAGTAGCCATATTCATTCTACAACCAATAAAAATAGAATGTTGAAGGTAAATTGCTTAGAAGGAAATAAAATAAGTATTGAACATCAACCAACATCTATGCTACGTTGAAATGCATGATATAAATGAAAATTTGAGCAAAAAATTAGGAAACTACTGTGTCTACTTTGGCTGCAAGAATAGTCACAAAATGGAATTCTAGTGGCTACAGGAATAGTCAGTGCCAAATTCTTAACTAATTACTGAACAAAAAGTAATAACTAAACTAAACTAAAGATGAAATGCTCACCAAGTGGGCCCCCTTGGATGAGTATCCTCTAAAACTAATGTAAACTCAGATGTATAGACTTATAACTAATTACTGAACAAAAAGTAATAACTAAACTAAACTAAGGATGAAATGCTCACCAAGTGGGCCCCCTTGGATGAGTATCCTCTAAAACTAATGTAAACTCAAATGTATAGACTTATAACTTCATCTCATTCATTGGAAAACATGAGTACAATAGAGCAATGTAAATTGTATTGATAAAAACTAAGAATGCAAGTACATCTTCAGATCACACAACCTCCTGAGAAGGAGCATCTGACTCTTATTTACAAGGAAATAAGTGACTAACTAAGCAAGGCAGTCAACTCCATGAACTGGGAGGACACCACTTTAGGAAAAGTAGAGAAAGTGGACGGGCAGCTATGCGTGCATGGAATTTGGTCAGGTGTGCCTGCCTCAACACAAATTTAGCATAATAGTAATGCCTATATTCACTCAACATCAATAAAGATCATTTACAAGGTAGTTACAATTCGGTTTGCAAGAGGAATCTCCCACCGTCGACCTCTTTAAATGATTCCCTTTGTTGACCTTTGCATGACCACTTTGTTAGTTGTTATGGTGAATGACCAGCTGGAATAATCTTCTCAATCTAGTGGCATCAAATCATATATGCATGGCATTATTAGTATGCATAATAATCACATATCTATAACTACCTTAAAGAACATTCATTAATCCACATGTAGAATGAACACAAATAGTCCATATAACATGTCAATGTCATTAAAGATTTGCAAAGATAAAATTAGGCCCAATGTCTATGGTTTTGAGGAAATATCAACATTCAAACATCAAGGTTCATAAAAAATTTGACAAATAGATCATAAATTCTACCAAAAGTAAACCATAAACTAGACTCATCAATAACCAAGTCATCATGACACACTCCAAGAACAACCTCCTCTATCGATCCATCATGAACTTACCTCCATATCCAGGTGAAGGCTCCCTTGGCCTTCCTACTAAAACCTCCAAAGATTAACCATCTCAAGAAATTGTCTCTAATCACAAGAGAACTCCAACCATCACCTACATCTCTAAGTATCCACGAGCACCTGTAACTGATCAATACATGCTAAACTCCAAATACAACATAACACCATCATGAAGTAATCAAGTAAATGATCAATGTACTCAATACAAAGAAAATCACACATGATCAATGTCAAAGTTCCAACTGTAGAATCAGGAACCTATCATGACAGTGTGATCTAACCATCTCCTCCTAGGAGATAACATGCACCATAACATACATACATCCTGGTATCAAGAGAACATGTAATATGCCAAACTCTAATCTAGAATCAAGAGTGTACCATGAAAATTATAACAAACACTCTAAACCAAGAAAGCATATCCAAAATCACATGAAATTAACCATACCAATGATGCATCGATGTCACTACCAACAACTCCCATTGAATCATGATACAAGCTACACATGGCATCATGAGTACCATCCTCTTCATGAAGATCATCTAGGTCTACACATGCTCAACTTTAATGTCAGTAACATACAAGTAAACCAAGATCTCCAATCCAAGAAGATACATACAACCACCATCAAAACATCACAAACCAAACCAAACCAACACCACTAACTCATCATTGTCAAAATCTCCCACTGAAAGTGTATAACTAATGAATGTAACAGGGAGTGTATAACTAATGAATGTAATAGGCTATCATGACATCATGATCAAACCACATGCTACAAGTCCCATGAACCAACTAATCAAGTACTCAAATCATCCATCCTCTCAATCCCAAAACAACATACCAATGCACAAATGATCATATACAGGGCCAACTAACGAAATATGCAACAACAATAAATCAAACCTGATGGATATAGAAAATACACATCTGAGTCATCCCACTGCAATCAATAGGTTGCACATGCCTACCAACTATTAGATATTACACCATTGCCACCTGTGCATAGTTTGTTTTCATTTATTATTGTCTACTAGTACACCGTAGGATATGATTTGTTTGGTTGGTTTAATTCTGTTGTTGTTTCATAGCATAATTTTGAATTTGTTGAACCCACCATTATTGGAATTTACATGGGTTCTCTCCATCTTATTATATATACAAATGATTTCAATTCAATGGAAGATAATTCAGATGCTCTACCAAATCTATTATGGTATTAAAGCAAATAGATTATGTGCCTATCATGTAGTGGCTTATGGTCCATTTGATCAAGGGTTCGATTTGTCTGTATTGATTGCATTTTTAGATCATTGTGACATTTTTTTTTCTATCTCATTGCTATCTCTTTCATATTCTTTTGTCATCAAAGAGCTCCAGAGTTCCAGTAGAATTGTGTAGATTGATTTTCTTGCAATATATGGGATCTTTGGTATGTAATCTTTGTGTAGTGTGTAGAGTAATTTCTGCGATAATCTTTGACAAATGACACATGTTGGGCATGAAACCTATGAAAAGAAAAGGCTTGAGCTCTACTTGTTCTATGTAGAGTGTAGATTGCAGCTGTGTGGATGTCTACAACTTCTCAGTAGATTGTCGAGGATATCACACCGATTTGTTATCTGCGCTATTGTTGACACTCCAAAGAAAGCAATGTCTATCTATTCATATCAGATTGAGTCACCCTTCCTTGCACACTCAATTTGGAGAGTTTTGATCTCATTCAATTGCTTTCCATTCAAAGGGTTGATTTGGTGTCTTAAGGCAGGCTGATTTGTAATGTTTTTTTTTAGATTCTTGATTCTTTTGATAGGCAATCTGCACATATTTTGTTAGCTTGATTCTTCTAAGAATATCTTAATAGACTCCTGTATCTCCATTGTGGAGGATCCGATAGGAATTTCAGAGCAAGCCTTCAAAGTGTAACCAAGTAATGATTTCTATGTGATCGTTGGTGCAAAGTATACAAGTGTGCACAACAATCAAGATTTGAGCATACTCGATGTTCTTCATGTTAAGAGAGCCAAGGCGAGGAATATTTGATAGGAAGACTTGCTGAGAAAACAATCCTTCTTCAAATAGAGGTGAGAGAGCTCCAGGAAAAAATCAACTATTGATAACTATTGCTCATCCATGTCATTTGTTATGTATGAAACCAAAGTATCAACTCTATGTATCCCAATGTCAAAAGAATACAACTTCACTACTTGAGCATTCCTTATCAGTTAGGAATTAGTCTCCAACCAAGTTACTAGGACTGACAAATCCCTATTTGTGTACGCAAGTACATCAAATATGCGTGGCTCATCAAGGCATGGGTGGTACATGATGCTAGATGTAATTTGACACATGAATTTCTGAATCTCTCTCATTATTGATTATTCAATATGAATTAGATAGCAATTTGTGCTAGAAAAGTCAGATAAATGGGTTTTGGCTTATATATGTGAATTGTAGCAACAAGTTAATGCTATCATGACATATTCTGTCAAGAGTCACCTTATGAGCCTGATTTTTTAGTCTGAATATTTATTAAAAAAAAAATTTAAAGGGGGGATTCTAATTGGCATCCGACTTTGTCAATGTTAGTGATTTTGTAAGCCTATATTTTCTAAAACAAGCTATGTAAATCTCAGCTCTTAAAAGGGGCTATTATTTTTTTCCTTTTCTAAGACAATGGCAGGAAGCTCTCCAAAGTTCCTTCTCCCCGATTCTCAGCTCCTGCGCGAAAATAATTATTCCGCCTGGAAAACCAAACTCAAAACTCAACTCGAGTTTGAAGAAGTTTGGGATGTGGTTAGTGGAACCACAACACGTCACAAGATAGATGCTGGTGAACAAAAGAAATTTGATCAAGCTAATAGAAAGGAAAAATTGATCATTTTGTTCAGTGTGTCTGATGATGTTTAGCCCTTTATCCGTGACTCATCCACAACCAAAGATGCATGGGATAAGCTCAAGACGGTGTATGAGTCAAAGAATTAGAATCAGATCCTAAATTTGTAGAGTCAGCATAGCCTAAAGATGAAGAACAAAGAACAGTTGGAATCCTTTCTCAAAAGGATTGTAGAATTGAGAGCCTCCTTACAAGCATTGGGAGAAATAATTGATGATGCAGTTTTGGTTCCTATTGTTCTATGACACTACCTTTGAGGTATAAAGTTTTTGTGATGAATTTGAATGTCATAGAGATGAAACCCACTTTTGAGAAGCTTGTGAATCTACTCTAGAAAGAAGAATCTTTAACACATGAACATGAGGAGGAGGATCATGCCATGACTACTCGTCATAAAGGCAAGAAGCCTATGAAGCAGTTTCCAATATGTGAAAGAGTTGGACATGATGTGAAAATTTTTTGGTACAATTCCTTCAACGAAGGATCATCCAACAAACCACATCCAAAGAAGCCACTTCAAAGTGGCAAATCATAATGGGAGGAGAAGAACAAACATAAACAACCAAGCAATGTTGTTGAAGCAGAAGATTCTCTAGATGAGGAATACGTGCTTTCAACCCACACTTCAGATGAAGGTTCACAATCAACCTCAATATGGTATGTGGACTTAGGTGCTACAAAGCACATGGCTAGACAAAAGGAGTGGTTTCTCACATTGAAACCCCATCATGGTATAGTCACTCTTGGAGATGATACCACCCATGAAATCAAAGATATTGGTGACATCTCTTTGAAATTTTGCATCAATCATTGTAGGCTTACTAATGTCTTGTATGTGCTAGGACTTACCAAAATCTCCTTTCTGTTAATCAATTTCTTGACCACAACCTTAGGATTGAGTTTGATAGCAATCAAGATAAAAAGATTTTTCTTATCAAAGATAAGTCTAAAAATGAAAATATTGTTGCTAGTGCTATTGAGATTGGAAAAATGTTCAAGCTTGATACGATCGCTAATAATCAAGCCTTAGTGACTAAAGATGATGATCTATCTATGCTTTGGCGTCATAGATTTGGTCACTTAAGCACTAGTTATTTGCTAAAGCTTTGTAAGAATAACATGGTCAAAGGGCTTTTGTCACTTGAGAAGTCAAGTACTGTTTGTTCTAGCTGTCTTTGGTGTTGGATTGGACAGACTTGATTGTCTGAACCAGGTAGGAAGCTAAGCTAAAATTATTGTCTGAACCTCTGCATGCGCAACATGTTGCGAACAAGGCTATGATCAAATTTTAAGCCACCCACACCTCTATCACTAAAGAAGAAATGTATTGTGCTGAGTTGTTGGAAGACGAGGAAGTGACTAGAAACCAAAGTGATAAGGATGAGGCTCTTCTAAATGAGTTCATAGAAACATATTCTTTTGGAAATTACCATGCCACTGGACTAGGCACATATGTCATTTATGATGAGGAGCAAGAGATTCTAAAGGTCACAAATGAACCTATAAGTAGCCCAACCTCTGAGCTATGGACGTTGTACTTCGACGGAGCAAGATGCAAGGTAGGCGCAGGAGTGGGGATATGTTTGGTATCCCCACAAAATGAAAATACACTGAGGTATTTTCACTTCCAATTCACTTGTTTGAAAAATGGAGCTGAATACGAAGGACTAGTACAAGGTTAAGCCTTGCGGAGCGGATGGGCATCAAGCAACTAATGGTGTTTGAAGATTTTGAACTGGTGGTCAACCAAGTCTAAAGAATTTATGTGGTAAAGAATGTTTGCATGAGATCCTATTGACACTGGGTCTAGGACCTGGTTGAGCGTTTTGAAACCTTCAACATCCAGACCATCCCCTGAGAACAAAATAATGACGCAAATCGCATGGCAATAATTGGATCCTAGTTTGATCTTGCCTCCAACCTCATCCATAACAAGCACTTTGTACGAGTGATAGTTCAATCGGTGATTCCTGATAATGATCAAAGTTAGCAAGTGTTTGAAAGTGATGAACACATTGCCTTGTTCATCCAACAGTCAAGAGAATTCGCCGATCAACTCCAACCAAAGGTTGCTGAGGCCTATGAGGAAAAAATCATTTAGCTCAAATCTAACAAGCTTCTGAAGGGATTGGTCACTCTCAAACAAATTTTCGATTGTGATGATGCAAGAAATGACAAGAGGAAGTTTGTAGTGGACAAAAGTGACTACACAGATCTTCAGGTCCTAGATGGGAGAAAGCTTTGAGTTGCGAAAGATGTCCCACATTATGATAAAGAAAGGTTCATCAACTTCTGTAAGAAGTATGAAGGAGTAGTGGCTTGGTCCTATTATGATCTAAAGGGATACAATCCTTACATCATCTAATGCATAATTGAGTTGGCGAAATGTGCAAAACTAGTATGAAAAAATTAGAAGCCGGTGAACCCCAAGATTGAAGTACTAATGGCGTAGGAGCTAACAAAGCTAATCTAGTCGCATATTTTCTTTTCAACCAAGCATAACATGTGGGTATCCAACCTGGTCCCAATCTGAAAGAAGAATGGAGATATATGCTTGTGTGTGGACTTTAGAGACCTTAATAGATCATCCTTGAAGGATCATTATCCACTGTCTTCTATGGAATCAATCCTGCAAACGGTGGCAGGATCGAAAATGTTTTCCCTGCTAAATGGCTTCTCAGGTTATAGTAAGATTCAGGTTAAAGAGGAGGATCAACACAAAAATGCATTCACTACAAAGTGGGGGACATTCGCGTATGCTAAAATTTCTTTTGGCCTATCCAACGTAGGGGCAACCTTCCAACGGGCAATGGATATCGCTTTCAGTGTATTAATCAATAAGATTATCCTAATCTATTTGGATGATCTTACTGTGTTCTCTAAATCTAAGGATGATAATTTTGATCACTTAGAAATGGTTTTTCAAAAATGCTAGGAGTTTGGGGTTTCCCTTAATCCAAAAAAATGTGTATTCGGAGTGCTGCAAGGCAAGCTATTGGGACATGTGGTGTCCAAAGAAGGAGTTTCAATTGATCCTGAATGGGTGAAAGCCATCAAGGAGCTTCCCCTTTCAGTTAACAAGAAAGGCTTCCAGTCTTTCTTGGGGAAGGTAAATTTTGTTAGCAAATTTATTTTTGACTTCGTAGGAATAATCAAGCCAATCACCCCAATGTTAAAAAAGGATCAAGCATTTAAGTTGACAAAGGAAGCCAAAGAAGCCTTTGAGAAAGTTAAGGATGCTATTTCCTCAGCTCCTATACTGGTTAATCCAGACTTATCTAAGGACTTCATAATGTATGTATTCAATAGCAAGTCAAGTATAGCTATTGTCTTAACTCAAAAAGACAATGAAGGAAAGGGAGAACATCCAGTGGAATTCTACTCTTGGACCTTGAAGGAATACGAGGAAAATTATAATTTCGTTGAAAGGCAAGCATTTGTAATAGTAAAGGGACTTAAGAAGTTCTGCCATCTAATCTCCTACAATAAGGTGATTTCTTATGTTGTGCATTCCAATGTGTGTGAATACATCATGGAGGGAGAAATCATAGAAAAAAGAGCTAATTGGATCACCAAGATCCTTGAGTATGACATCAAAGTCAAACCCACGAAAACTGTCCGAGGTAGAGGACTATGTGAATACCTGGCACATGATGAAGAGGTGGACGCTGAAGAAGAGCAATCAGAGCTTGTTTTGACGAATGAGTTGGAGTTCGAAGGCTGTTGGCTGACGGAAAGAGTAAGATTTATGCAAACAAGGAAGTATCTATTAGGTCTTTCCTCCCAAAAGAGGAGATACTATTGACTACAGAATTGCAGATATGTGCTAATTTAAGGGGTCCTTTTCAAAAGGAACTTCAACGGTATCCTCCTACAATGTGTTACCACAGAGTAAGCAAAGAGAATTCTCAACACTTTCCATAGTAGCGCTACAGGTGGACACTTCTCCGTTAAGACCACTGCCCTCAAGATCATGTGAGTGGGTTACTTTTGGATGACACTTTTCAATGACACACTCCTTGGTGAAGGCTTGCAAGGAATGCCAGTTCTTTATAGGGAGAAGAAAGAATTCTGCAATGCCTCTCAAATCTATAGTGGCAGACGAGCCATTCACACAATGGGGCCTAGACTTCATTGGGATGATCAATCCCATTTCTAGCACCAAACATAGGTGGATCCTAATGGCTTCAAATTACTTCACAAGGTGGACAAAAGTTGCACCGCTTAAAAATGCAATTGAGGTAGAGATAGTAGATTTCCTCGAAGGACTAGTGACAAGGTTTGTCCCTCTAAAAACTATCATTTTCGACAATGCCAGAGCTTTTCTAGGTGCAAAGGTATGTCACTTCTTACTAACAAATGGCATATTCTTTAAGACATCATAAAATTATTAACCACAAGGGAATGGCCCAGCTGATTCGACAAATAAGAACCTGGTCCGACTCCTCAAGAGGATTGGTTTGGAGCACCAAAAAAAAGGCCTAAAAACCTTTGAGCGACACTCTGGGTAGACTGCATAACTCCTAAGCAAGTCCTTAAGACTTCGCCTTATGAGCTAGTGTACGGAAAAGAGGCACTATTGCCTATATCCATGGAGATTCTAGTGCTCCAATTATTGAAGTCTCTCAAGATAGAGCAAAATGGTGCCATGGAGGTTTGGCTGGCTGAATTATTGGAAGTACACAAAAAAAGGGAGAAGTCCCTAATAGCCATGACTAACCACTTGCAGGTGGTTAAGTGATGGTTTGATAAAAGGGCGTCCAACCAAGGCCTAAAGTGTGGAGACTTCATAGGGTCACGAAGCAGGGTTAGCATGAGAAATTTGATAGCCTTTGGGAAGGCCCCTTTAAAATAATTAAGTTACAAGAGCATAATTCCTTTGAATTGGAAAACATGGAATAGGAGGCATTGAGAATTTTGGTCAGCAGGATTCATCTTAAATTGTTCTATTAAGTTGCACACTTTTACTAGTGTAAATATGCTAATAGTGTTTTTTATTTTTCTTTTCTTTTTTTCTATTGCCCAATCTTTTAAATTAATGTCTTTTTGAGAAGAGAAGTAACCCGTCATTACAGAGAGTAGGATAGATAAATTCATAGCAAAGCGGATGAAGAGAATAATACTCGAATGCAAAGAGAAATCAAATACATATGCTGAAAATAATGAAAATTCATATTCCAGAATACCAAGAGTAAAAGAAGTCAAAAATATTATAAAGCTATATTTCATTATATATATGCTTTTGTATTTACATGGAAAAATGGCTAAGGGGCTATGATTCAAAAAGTATATAACTATATGTTGCTTCCTTTTTGTATATGCTTTTGCAAACCTTTTTCAGGCATATGTACAAAAACTAGGAGATGGGTATTGTATTCTTAAGAGTAGAAAATGATAAAAGAGGCATTCTCAACCAAAAACATGTGCAACAACAATAGATGCATCAATTGCAGTGTCCACTATCTCTTCATCAGTAGGTGCACCACGAATAGCAGTAGCGATATCAACAATAACAACGACCAGCGGCGGAGGGAACACCAAGTTCCTGAAGTTTGTATACCATTCAATGTCGCAGAACACCACCACATTATGGATGTGAAAGAGGAAATGGCATGCACAAGTGACCTTTTGACAGTGTTCATTTTGTGACTAAAGGAAAAATCTGCTTAGGAACGACAGCCACGGGATGACCGCTTCTTCTTCAATGTAGCGCTTAAGATCACTTGCTATGGGCAAGCCTACCCCATATGCAGTGTTAGTGACAACCTCGCCAAGATCGTTCAAATACTTCTTGGGGAAGATTTCTTTAACCAGTTTCAACACCAATGGCCTAGGGATGCCAATATCCAACATGGGCGTGACAAAGTGTGAGAAGATGTCGGTATTAACCTGATACTTGTCCTCATCCTCCAAATAGTCCCAACCCAAAACCCACTTCATGGCTATTAGAACTAGGGAGTGTTTGTTCTTTGTCATCCTTTTTAGATGTTTGGTGAAAATATCACCAAGAAAGGTCATTTGTGACTTGTGCGACACTAGCCTAATGGGGGTGTTCATGATAATGACACTGCAACTATCTACTAACTACTCCTAAATGCTACCTAAAGCCTAGCCTATGAAGATACTTCACTAATTACCAAAGCCAAATGCTAAGTCAATAACCTATTACTAAAGCTTGCTCAAATGCTAAGTGTGATTTCGTTATCGCTTAGATACCTATTTATATAAAAACTGAGGAAAGACGTGGTAAGAGGCTTTCCAAAAATGTGATGATAATCAAGTGCTAACTTGAGAACTATGCCTAAGTTTTCTCAAATTTCCTAACCAGTTGCACCTACTAAGTACAGTTCAATATGTGCAAAGTTAATGAGATCTAATTAATTAGCTTAAGATGGTGGCGTTCATCGGCAATGACTTGCATGGTCTTGAAGCTGTTGTGTCACTTCTCAAGCGTTTCTCAAAACCAAAGGCAAGATTCATATCTTTTCAAGCACTGATTGTTTTCTTTGGCTTAATCATTCTATTCGAGATATTAATTGTCAGCGCATACGAATGCTAAGCTAAGAGCAAATCGCCTACCCAAGTTCTAAGGAAATCTCACCATATCACACAGTTTCCAAATGCAATTATGAATTCTTGTCACTTCAAAATGACAAGTAATTCATTTTTGCATGAGCCAAAGGGTGGGCGATACATGCCGAATTAAATGCAAAAAACCTGTTTCATCTACCACCTTGAGAAAAGACAGCTAAGTGTTGCATGCAAAAAATTTAAATTCCTAAGAGTCTTTTCAAATACACTAAGTCGAGTGAGTGAAGGTTTTTAGCATATCCAGAGCCAAGGAAAAAGTTATAGATAATTTAGGCCTAGCAAAAGCTTTCACCAAAAGAGACAATGGCATAGAGTTCACAACCAAAGATACAAGGGGAGGCAACAAAATCTTTGCTTAAGACCATATAGGCATGACATGTTGTTAACATCTTTAAAGGAATTTCATATGCTATGCGTGGTATGCCAGACAAGCCAAAATGGGTGAACACGCTAGAACTAGAGAAGTCCAAAAATTATAGAAACCAAGTTCAAGTCCAAGAGGATTGGGACAATATTCATGACCCATGCCTCATAAAAACCCCAAGTCTTTGAGAGAAAGGGCCTGTGAAAGGATGAAGGTGTCCAAGAAACAGATGTCAGCAACATGAAAGATATGGTTCAGCGGGCTCCCATAGTACATGGTCTTATTAATGCACTATTTCCTAGAGTTGGTTGATGTGGCCATTCAATGTTACAACTCAAGCACCCACAACATTGAAGGCTGAACTTTAACGGTTAATATCAACCCGCAAGCTATCTGGAATATGCTACATATCCCTGAACCAACCACCAAAAATCAGAAAATTGAGTCATTCACTCCTGCAAAAGGAGAAAAAACTAAAAGGAAATGAGGAAGGGTCCTTAGTTTTTAATTAAGAAAACCGATAGGCAAGGAGGAACAAGCCAAAACCTACCAAGTATCCTGGTGCAACACGGTTTGTTTGAGAGTAATGACTTAAGGGATTCCTTTTCAATGCTAGCATTTGTTTATGGCCTGGACACAGACTAGGAGGTGCATGCTTTTCAATTAGGGTCGGGTTTCCAATTTTGCAAGCATCATAATTTCTTTTGGTATGATTTTGCAAACTTCTTTGTAGAAGAAATGATAGGGCAAATAGAAAATTACCCGATTGAATGAAAGTTTAGGTTCCTCTCTTTTCTTGCCCATATGTTTTTGTATCAAAACCCTGATTTCTTCAATAAGCATGTGGGTTTATCTATTTTTGATGAAAAGGGAAAAAGAAAGCCAGTATCTACATGGACACCTCTCCTCTCTGCAACATTTGACTACTATGCATTTTTAGATTTCTTTCTAACTCCAATTTTGCAAGATTTACAAGGAGAAGATGGCATGGTCCAACTCAACACAGATCAAATAGGATATGTGCAAGTCTTTACTCCCACATGTGACTGGTTCTTTGGCATGAATTTCATGATCATCCGAATGTGGGGTTTCACTAACCAACTATTCCAAGTCCCGGCTTGTGTCACAAATAGAGTTTTGACTCTTGAAATGTATCGAAAATCATGCATTATTGATTACAAATTTTGTGGAGGACCTCCCAAGAAGAAGGGATTCTTCCAGTTACCCATAAATTTCAAAACGGTGACCCTAGCAAAGAGGCAGGCACACCTACTATTGCAAGATAAGCAGGCTCATTTAGGGTTGGTTTTAATATGCGATAAATGATAGTATAATCCTTTCAATGATCTGCCACATGTGCACATAAGGGTTACTCACACTCCTCGACCCTACTAGGAAAAGAGGTATAACCCGTGGGAGGATAAGGATGAATATTTGGTTGAGCTGGTGCATATTCCCATAGAGGATCATAGGGAACCATGACATAAGTTCTACTTCATTGTAGCAGAGGATAATGAGAATGTCAAGATGGGGAGCACCATGTGCAACAAGTTACGACATACAGAGAGATGAACTCTAGAAAAAATGAGAGCCTCTAGGTTTATCGCCAGGAAACAAAACAACTTGAAGCCCCTTATGAAAGCTTGAAAGTTGATGAAGAGTTTGAAAAATGGTGGGATGATGGAAATTCATCCTCTGACTCAAGTTTTGGAGGGAGCAACAGTCTAGGAGATGAATCTGAACAACAAGGAGAAGAAGAAGCGGAGACCCTAATGTCTACTCAACAAGAGAAAAGCTTCATGGGGTGGCCCTCCTACACAACTTCAAATGTGCAATTCAATGTTTCGAGGGCCTCACAGTCACTCACTTGGGCCACTAAATCAACAAGAGTATTGTCGCAGCAGCCAGTAGAGACTGCTAAGGTTGGAGAAACCTTTCCCACAAAGTGCCAGTGCACATAAACTATTGTCAGAGAAGGTTTACAAGAACCCGTTGCAATCCAAGTGCTCACAGCTAGTCAGGAGCTCGAAAAAGATGTAGAACCAGCAACAAGCTAGGAGCCGCCATCAACCAGTCAACAAGGAACATTCACCCCTGCTTTTCTTGCTTCTCACTCTTTGGTATCCTCCATTATCTCTGCGATGCCCCCAACATTAGTGTTGGCCCTTCTTTTCCCACCTTTGATACAATGATTGCGAGAGGTTTCTCCTAGTTCACATGGGAAAATCAATTCGCCTTTTCTCCTCTACAAACTCTTACACTAGTCACTACTACTCAGTCCTCCCTTGTCTCACTTTTTGAAGGCTTACCCGCCATTGGCACCCATATTGCTACTATTGTTGTAGATCCTCCATTTTTCTCACAACAAGCGTACTCTACAATGACTACTCCCTCGCCACTGCAACTCATGAGTCCTCCCACCAGTTCACCAATGGAACCTTGCCAAATGACAAGCCCTTTTGTTGGTTCACAAACCAAGCTTTGGCATGTGTCTCATTTCTCCCCGCAGACCACCACTCTCCAGAAGAAGAAACTTCCCATGCTTATTAAACTTACCTATCCATATGCCCTACCTCCCAGTGCTCCTTTCACAGGCGAGCTAGTCTCATTGCCAACCCATTTTATTGCACAAAATGATGCTACAAAGGAGGCACACACCAGTAGAATTCAAAAGCAAAAAGTTAAGGATGATTGCAAGTCGATGGAATTGAAGGTGCATACTATCTATGATGAGACTCAACAAATGCTAAAATTTGCAACCATGTACCTGATCATGGAAAAGTAACAAAGGGAGATGCATCTAGAAGACTATGATCTATATGCCATGGGGCTTGATATGAAGGAAAATTGTCTATAGGATAAACTTGAGCTCATGGAGGAAACACAACGAATGGTCACCTCTAATTTCATTAAAACTAGCCGCTAGCTAAAGAAGATGGATGAGCAGTTGAAATCCTTGAAAGAAAGAGCTAGTTTCTTGGAAAAAAGGAGAAATCCCTAGGAGTAGATGTTGTGCACTTGATAGAAAGAGCACTAATATCAGAGGTGGAGAAGAATAGACTTTAGGAGGGGCTTGTAAAGGTTCAATCCATTGACCCCACTGTAATAAATGAGCTGCGTGCTAATAATTAGGAATACCATAGCCAATTGACTCTGGAGGAGCAGAATCTGCAATTGAGGAATGAGGAGCTTGAATGATAGTGTGTTGAATATGAGCAGGGGATGGTGAAAAAAGATGAGGTGCTACATAAGTAGTGGGCTCAGTATGAGCAAAGGCTATAAGAGAAGGATGTTGAATTTGAGGGTCGCAGGGCCCAAAAAGAAGAGGAGCTTTGGGAGGCAAAGTCTTCCCTTGACATAGAACTGGCAAACCATAGCCATTCGAAGGAGAGTTGGACTAAAGAGTTAGCTCATGTTCAAGAGCAATTAACATTCTCCAACAAGAGGATTGCGAAGCTAATGGAGGATGTCAACACAAGGGATGTAGAGATCACCCTTTTAGAGAATGCACCCCAGGCTCCTGTTGCCTAGCCAGATCTCATCCCAATAGCACATCAATTGTACGCTTCATACTGGGGGAAGGTTAAGTCTTATTGCTTGACATTATAGCCAATACTTCAGTACATGTCTCAGGTGACAAGTTTGAGCCAAGAGGTTCATAGAACTATGGGGGAGTTCTTGTAGTTCATCATGGAAAAGGTCCCTGAGGTACATGGGCTGCTAGCCAAATTGTACTTAGTATTTGATGAAGACCTAGCTAGAGCAGGAACCAATGATCGAAAGGCTGCTGCTAAGACGACGAACAAGTTCATCCATTTCCAGTCAACCATAAAATGAGCCAGGGCATGCATGACCACTTTGGGTGCAACTCTAGATAATGGGTAAGAAATCTTCTCCCAGATGATTGTGATGGGCCTTCCTCCCCCATTTCTTGAGGATGGATCTGTGACCACTGCTAAGCAACTTGCAACAAAAATTGAAGAAAAGTGGTAGGACACAATTTCTTTACAAAACTTTAGCCAACCTCCCACAGCAGTAGATATCGAATGGATTATCGATCCAGTTGCATAGCTACTCTTCCTATGTGAGTCCGGGGCCGGTCTACTGGTAAAGCTACCTTATAAATAAATGCTTGATTTTAGCGAAGCACAAGAGAATCTGCGCGACATATCAAGGCCATCCAAGGCTGATTGGCTACCACTGCAAGATGCCCTCTCTAAGCTCTAAATTCGTCACCCAATGGGTAAGACTTTGGTCTACAGCCAGAAAATTTTTGGGTTATCCGTTCCTCATGAGAAATGCCCCTGATAGTAGCCAAAAGTTGTGAATAAATATTCATCAAGCTCCCTGTAGGCTTTATTTTGTTGAAGTATCGGCCCACACATTGCATTGAAAAGTCATTTGGCCCTTTTTGATAAACGTCGTTGCCTCTGCCACATGTCTGCCCTGCGCTCCCCGAAGGATCTCTTCCCTTCACATTTCAAAATAGCCCCACTGTGCTACCACGTGTCTGCTCTGCACACAATTAAAAGCTGCTTCCCTTTGCTTTTGAGTCAGGCTCCATCTGCACATCACATTGCTTCGTCTTCACATATTTTAGTAGGCCACACAGTTGGTACAAAGGATGAGGTAGGTTACACGTGTCTCCTTAGCGCAAGATTTCAATAAAGATGAGCATGGGATGCGTGATGTTGCCACATGTCTATTCAGCGAATGTTTCTTTTAAATGATGGATGGAGCAAGCCAAGGACCGTGATGTCCTGGCATGTGTCATAACTACTTTAGCAGGGTAAGGACACTTGTCTACATGACCTTGCTAGGACCATTGCCATCATTTGTAGAGGATGCACCTGAGCTTGGAGCGACCAGATGCTTTGGCTGGAATCTTTTCTGTTGCAATGTCTGGGAGGAATTTTTGATTCTGCATGACTACCAAGGATTCTCAAATATTTTCTGTTACTGCTCCCCAAGGTGGTGGGAGCATTTGGCTATATATACTCCTCTTTGTTTCAAAGGAGGGGTTTTAGGATTTTGGTAGAAAGAACACAAATTTTAGAAAAGACACTAGGCCTTTGTTATTGTTATTTGATTATTGTAAAAGATTCATAGACTGTGCCAATCATTCGGCCTTTCTGCTCTTCTTATGATATTTGATTAACTTTAGATTGTGCTGCTATTGTTTGGATGATTCATTTGCAAAAATTCTATAAATTGAATGCAATTTTGTTGTCTTAGATCATGTCATGTGACTCTTCTCATCAGTAAATATGTGTGCAAAGTTATTTTATGTCAATGAATGAATTGTTTATACTTTAATCTTGAATTTATGCCATTTTGGGACATCTCAAATTGTTTATTGGGCCCCTCGATCTATGATTTATCATGCCTATTATCTATGTTTTGGTGCATCACCTTAGATTAGACTTTTATTTTATATATGTTTCCCTTTCCCTTTTCAAACCCCAATTATAGAAGCCAACTTCTTTAAAATCTGAAGGTCACTTAGTTTAGTGCAATAGGTCCCCCATAAACCGAGTTTCCCACAAAAGGGTTGTTACCTTGCCAAATTTTGACATCAACACTTAGAAAGAAGGGATAGACTATGGGGAAACATTTGCTCCCACTGCAAAGATAAAAACCATTAGAATGATTTTTGCTTTAGCTGCCCAATTTGGATGGAAACTATACCAAATGGATGTTAAAAGTGCATTTCTTAATGAAGACCTTAAAGAAGAGGTCTATATGACCCAACCAGAGGCATATATTGCACCTGCTAAAGAAGAAAAGGTATGCAAGCTTGTCAAGTCCCTATATGGTCTCAAACAAGCTCCTAGAGCTTGGTATATCAAAATTGATGAGCATTTGCTAAAACATGGTTTGACTAAGCATCCAAATGATCCAAATCTCTACCTCAAGGATCAAGGGGGGGATATTGTGATAATTATTGTATATGTTGATGACTTGGTTATCACAGGAAGCTCAGAAGCATTGGTTGAAACATCCAAGAATGATCTCAAGAAGACATTTGATATGACAAAGTTGGGGCTATTGCACTATTGTCTCGACTTAAAGGTATGACAAACAAATCACCATATCTTTATATCATAGAGAAAAGATGCCAAGACACTAGATAAATTCAGAATGATGGATTTCAAACCCATGTCTACACCTATGAAATCAGGTTTGCATTTATCTATTTCTAATTCTTCTCCTCAGGTGAAAGCAACTCTCTATTGACAAATGATTGGAGGTTTGATTTACTTGACTTATACTAGACCAGATATCAGTTTTGTAGTTAATTATCTCTCAAGATTCATGCAAGAACCAAAGACGTGTCATTAGAAAGCAACGAAAAGGGTCTTAAGGTATATACATGGTACAATGAATCATGGTTTGGAATATAAAATAATTATCAATTCTTCTTGACAGGGTATATAAATGCAGATTATGCAGGTTCAATTGATGATAGGAAATATACATTTCGATATGCTTTCTTCTTAGGATCAAGACATATTTCTTGGGGGAGTAAGAAGCAACCCACGGTTGCTTGTTCTTCAATAGAGGAAAAATATCTTGCAACAAGTGCAACCGTTTGTGAAGCATTTTGGTTATGTCACATATTAGAAGGATTGGGGGTACCACAAAACTAGCCTACCGTCCTCTATTGTGATAATTAGAGTGTTCTTAAGCTTGTTCATAATCTAGTATTTCATGAACGAACAACGCATATTGAATTTGATTGTCACTTCATATGAGAACATGTTCTACAAAACAACATTCAACTTCAATTCTGCTCCACATAGGAACAACGTGCAAATATCTTCACCAAGCTTCTTGCATGTGTGAAGTTTAAAAGTTTTTCAGGATTCTCTTATTAGTACTTTAAAGGAATGATGTAATAAGAGGGGAATGTTGGATATTCCACCATTTCCACATGTGCATAGATTGTTTTCATTTGTTATTGTCTGCTAGTACACTGTAGGATATGATTTGTTTGGTTGGTTTAATTTTGTTGTTTCATAGCATAATTTAGAATTTTTTGAACCCACCATTAGTGAAATTTACATAGGTTCTCTCCATCTTATTGTATATATACATGATTTCAATTCAATGGAAGATAATTCAATTGCTCTAGCAAATCTATTACCACCCACATAAATCATAGATCCAACCACTGAAACATGCAGAATCATTATCACATTAGTAACCACAAACTGAGATATCAAAGAAGATAATCCTGTAAACATAAAGACTCAAACACCAAATCAACCACTAATTTTATTTATCAACCATGTCCACAAAAGAGTAATCATATTCAAGGAACCAAATAAGCATCAAGAAGATAAAATCAATCTCCTAACATCAAACCATATCACCACCAAACACCACATACATGATCATGCCATGCCAATGCATCAAATGAACCTACATATCCATGATACCATAACCATAGCCATCACTATACCTACACTCAACTATCACCCATACAAGACTCCAAGTCTGAAACCATGTCCAATCATGTCCTCAAAATTGAAGACAACCTATGTACCTATCACCATCAAAGTCCCAACTTTGAAAATCACCTGTAAACCTGTACCAGGAAGCACCAATATGATAATCAACTATAATCATAAATAACATATAAAAACATGTACTCCCTCAAAGTATCACTTCTTGACTCATCTGGATGCTCACACAATCACACCTTGAATCTCAACAACCTACAAGCAATCAAATAAGTACCAAAAATTCCCAACACCATAAACTAATAATATGACTGAACCACTTGTAGTACACTGCAAATTCTCTCCAATGCCTCTTCGAAATTAAAAATTTGATTATGTATGAAAAAGTTATGACCAAAACCGTGCAAACGAGAACATCTAAATTTCAAGCCCCCAAAACATGTCAAAATAGAGAAATCAAGGAACCAAACCTATACTAGTGTGCAGTGCTCAAAACTAGCTTTCCAACAACTACAAGAAGTCAAAAATCCAACATCGTGGGCGAAAGTTATGCAAAATTGAAAAAAAACTACTAGAAAATGTCCAATTTGTCCCCCTGGTGGCTTTGTGGTGGCCTACCGGCGGCCCACAGCTAGTGGTGGCCAGCTAGTGGCGCCTTGGTGGTAGACCCTAAAGGGTTATTAAATTAAATTAAATTTTTCATTTAAAAAATTTCAAAAACTCCTCCCTCCGAACCCGAAGTCAATATTAATCGAGCTTAGTATCTTTTATTGGTGAACTTTGATTTTAATTTTAAAACATTTAAAAATAGAAAATAGAAAAAATAATTTTTAAAGGGTGGTTTTAATTTTTTAACCCCCGACGGGGGTGGGGCCGGCTTGCCGGCAGCGACCCTACCAACAAATTGTCGACGATACCTTAAAGGTACTGTCTGCAGCCTGTCAGTGCAAGTTGTCAACTGCACAGGTGGGTACAGGGGGGGAGTTTGCAAACCCCCTCACCCCCTTTATATATATATATATTTTATTTTTATTTACAAATTACTAACTCTATTTTATATAATTTTTTGCAAGGTTTTAATAATATTTTTTCTACGAAATTTTACAAAGCTGAACCATAGATTTTTAAATTTTTATTTTCTTGCACATGTAATAGGCCTTTTACTAATTTTTTTCCCCCCTTTTTTCAACTTTTCCAAAATAGGTCAAATTTTATGTCAAAACTTGTCTTTTAGCCAACCTGAATCCAACCATGAGATCCATTTTGTTTCAAGAGGTCATCTATGAAATTTCCCCTACAAAACCCTCATTTTTAAACTCAAACCAAGAAACCCTTTTTCACCCAAATTTGGAAATCTTCATATCTACAATAAACCCAACAAATCTTGACAACCCAAAAGCCCAAATCAACAAATAAACACTTGCAATATGTGTTCCATATATTGTAATTCCTCAAACCATACATGCATGTTCATGGCTTCAACTTTGCAAAACTCTCAAACTAGGGTTATAACAAAAATTCTTCAACAATGAAAGCTCTGATACCACTGTTAGGAAATATTGCATTCAAACCCACAATCTTAAATAATTTCCTACATAACCCATGAGAGATTAACATGCACACAAGTTTTTCAAATGCCTAGATCAAATAGAAAATACACAAGATAACACAAGATATACCCTAGGAAAACCCTCAAGAGGAAAAAACCCAACCTCCAAAAGCATTTGTACTTCATCATAATATTCAACAATAAAGCAATACAAGAGTTACAATGAATACCTATGAAGCATCAAGCCCTCCAATGCATTCCCATGTGTCCAAGTATGAATCCACACATCCCATGCCATGCTTCACAAATGCACTCCACAAGAAGACTCAATAATGACAATGAACCCACTTAGCCAACCTAAACCACTACACATGTGTTTGCTTTTATAGACACAAGCTCACATACAATAGAACTAGTGGTAAGGTGAAACCATGTACCACAAAACTATGTGGATACAAAACCACTAAGCCCTTATTTAATATTGGGTACTTAGACATCACATTATTTAATATTTCCCCAATATTAAATTATTATCACATGTCTCCCACACTTTTTTTTTAAAAGGGGTAAAAACTTTATTGAATATTAGAATGAAACATTACATCAAAGACAAGGGCGAGAGCCCAAAGGAACCTAAAAAATGACCAAACATAGCACATACACAATCAATCAACACTCATGTTGTCCTCAACAAGAACCTTCTCCAAATCCAGGCAGAGTTCCAAGGGGATCTGAACCCTATCTTCAATCTTCTAGCCATCCAAATGCTCAAAAGCCCATTTTTCTAGACAATCAGTTGTCCTATTCCATTCCCTTGGAATATAAAAAAAAGACACCATCTCCATCAAAGAGCCAATCTATAAGATTTGTTGCACCATCATTTCCAACTGCCAACTAACTTCAAACACCTTCTGTGCATTAAGCAAGTTGACCAAAACTTGAGAATCTAATTCACAAATCACTCGACGCCATCCCAACTCATAGGCCCGTTCCAAAGCATAAGGATTGCCAATCCTTCCATAAGGTTGATAGTTTGCACACCTTTATGGATAAAGAAGAGGAAAACCACAGAACTAGAAGAGTCCCTACCAACCCCACCAACTCCAGTTAGTTCTAGATTTCCTTTGGAAGAACCATCAGTATTGACCTTCAAAGTGCCAATTGGAGGGGGTTGCCAATGTCCCACTCTTTGAACTCGCTGAATCTCATGCCTACCTCTTTTACTACAAGCCGAGGTTGAGGATAACCTGAGAATGCCTAGCCTAGCCACAATCTCTACATCCCTTTTCTCCAACGGAAACACCACATCCCCCTTAGCTTCAATCGTCTCCTAAATCATACCAAGGATTCTGAACCACACCTGCTGAATCCACAAGCCCTCCCCTCTAAAAATTCTCCTATTTATTTCTAGCCAAACCTTTTAAGGTATTAAGATAAGCCCAAAATTCCATGTATCCTGCAAAAAAGGAGCCAACGAGGGAGGTCTTCCCAAGCTAGTCCAAAAATCCACTAAGGAGGAGGCATGAACATAGGGACTGTTCCACACTCCCCACCAATAGTGCTAGAGCTGCAAAGTGAAAGAACACCTAAAAAATAGATGAGAAGAATCCTCCTCACCCCTTCGACAGAGAACACATCTGGAGGGGCCATGAAATCCATGTTTTTGAATATTGTCCCAATTCAGACACCTATTCTAGGCCAAGATCCACACAAAACAGTTGCACTTCAACGAAGAAAACTTATTCCACACTCTCTTCCACCAAGGCACCTCCACCCCCTCAATCTTTTGAGCGAGTAGCCTCTAGTATCCAAAGGCAACTGTATAATGACCTTTCTAGTTGGGAGACCACACAAGAACATCCTTATCCATGAGGGAACTGCACTATTTGCCTGGAAGAATATTATGAAGCACCGCTCTCTCCTCTTCCATACCCTTCATGGGCCACTCATCAAGATTCTTCCATCTAGCACACACATGCTTCCCATGAAAAGAAATCAACTTAAAGTCGCTCACCTTTGACCAACCAACCTCACTGAATCTCTGGCTTAGAGGTGCCAAGTAAGGATATTAAGAGATAATGGGTGGGAAGCCATCCCAAGAGTCAAACCAAAACTAAACCTCCATCCCACGCTTACAAATCCAAAATAGACCATCTTTGACTAGCGCAACACCTTTCTTGAGAGTAGCCAAAATAGTCGAGCCCTTTCCCTCCAAAGGGTAACAAGGGATATCTTTCCAAGGCATATCTTGGAAATACTTATGGGAAAGAATCCTGGCCCACATTCGGTCCTCCTTGCACCATCGCCAATAAAGTTTAGCTGCTAATGCCTTACTAGCCAACAAGGATTTCCTCAGCCCCAAACCACCACATTGCTTAAGACAACAAATAATATCCCAGTTAACCAGATTCCATTTGGAAGACATCAAACTACTAGCCCATAAGAAATATCTAGCTAAGGCATCCATGTCTCTAACAAAGCCCATCAGAGCCACCTAAAGCATACTTCGATAGATAGGGAGGGCTTGAACCACTGACTTAAGCAGTTGAACACGACCCACAAAGGACAACTAATGATTAGTCCAATGAGTGACTTTCCCATGAAATTTATCTAGGATAGGTTGCCATGACTCCCTTGCTAACCTGCCCGCAATGATAGAAATTCCAAGATAAGACAAAGGAAGAGCCCCTCTCTAAAACTAAAAAATCTGAGAAATTCTCCTTTGAATAGAATCTAGAGTGTTGAAGAAAAATATACAAGACTTGTCTTCGTTGATTAATTGACCTAACACCACAAGATAAATGTCTAGGACCTTGTAGATATTCTCTGCTTCCCGAGTGGTGGCCACACCCATCAAAGCTATGTCATCCACAAACTACAAATGGGACTGTAGGGTAAGTCACCTTCCCATCTCCACCCTTGGATAAGGCCCAACTCCACATGTCTTCTCAATAAGCGACCCAGACCTTCAACCAACATAAGGAACAAGTAAGGAGAGAGAGGGTTACCTTGCCTCAACCCACAAGAAGCACCAAATAGCTCAGAGTGCTCCCCATTAGTTAAACTAGAGAATGAAACAGATGTGACACAACTCACGACCCAATCAATCTATTCATCCCCAGAGCCAAAAGCAGCTAGAACCTTCTAACGAAAAGACCGTCAAACTCTATCATATGCCTTAGCCATACCAAGCTTGATAAACATAGCCTTTACTCTAGAGTTGGCCATAGAATGTATGGTCTCAACAACAATGACAATACCATCTAGAATCTTTCGACCCTCCACAAAACCACTTTGCTCCTTAGAAATGAGCACTTGCAACCACTTTTCAACCTATTAGCAATTAACTTAGAAATAATCTTATATACCACCTTGCAAAGAGATATGAGATGAAATTTGCTTAGTCTATCCACCCCTCACACTTGGGGATGAGTGGAAGGAAAGTGGAATTCAAATCCTTTAACATTTGCTTATTCCGTTGAGATTCTTGAACCACTGCAAATAAGTCTAGCTTGATAATCTCCCAAAACTCTTGAAAGAATTCAATCAAGAAGCCATCGAGTCCTAGGGCCTTCCCTTTCTTCATTTGAAACATAGTCCCCTCCAGCTCCTCCAGGGTGATATATCCCATGAGATAATCCCTCATTTCCCTAGACACTAGGGAAGGGATACAAGAAAGGACCTCAACTTCCTCCTCTGAACTACCCTGCAAATCTTTGTGGAATAGTGAACCAAATTACTGAACAACTTCATTTGAAAAATCATGAAATGAGGAAAGAGTCTCACCCCTATCATTGATCAAAACAGGAATAGAATTACCATGCTATCTAGCCTTTACCAAGTTGAAGAAGAATGTAGTATTTCTATCACTCTCCTAGAGCCACTCAACCTGGGCTTTCTACTTCCAAAAGATCTCCTCCCATAACTCCCATTCTTCCAATACTTTCAAGGTCCTTGATTCCTCCCACAACAGATTCTTTGTCACCCCATTCTCCCTAATTATCCTAGTAATACCATCCAACTCAGCCTATGCAACAGACTTGGCACTAAAAATATTTTTGAAGCATTGTTGGTTCCAACACTTAAGCTAGTATTTAACAAACTGAAGGAGCTTAGCAAAGACATACATAGCCATGTTGTAGGAATGTCTTCCATCATGCCACCACTAAGCAACATAGCCATGGAGATTAGGATCACATAGCCACATCAGCTGGAACTTGAAGGAGGAAGTCAAAGGCCACCGAGCAAGGGTCACATGTCTCCCACACATTAAATAATAATACAATGTTACAATACATCAAGTGGTCCCCAAATAATTACCTAGTGTGATTATCCACACCACCAAGGTGCATCACAACTAAATAATTATTTAATTACACTATTATGATAAATCAATTTATGTAATGGTGTACAACACCATATCTCAATAATAATAAAGGTGGGTCAATATACCTAATTTACAAAGCTTCTTGTTACATTATTCAGTTTTTTCATCATCAGAAAGAGAACATTCCTCTGGTCCTCATCTAAATTTACATCAAGTTTCACAGAAGAGGATGGTTGAGCACACAAAATCTCCTTTTCCTCTTTAGTTAAGAAGGGTGCATTGGTCCACACCCTAGAGGTCAATCCCTGATTGCAGAGAGCTTTTTGATCTTAGGTGCTCACTTCTCCTCAATGTTCTTGCCTCTCTCCATCTTAACTCGTGTAAGGGCTTGAGCTAGAGTTTCATTTTCAAGAATCTCTAGGTGAACCTTAGTATTAGCGCCTTCTTCTTCTACGACTTTCTTATTTGAGGTCCTAACGGTTTCCCTTTCCTTCATCTTGCCTTTGACCTTCCCATACTTGCATTCAATCTAGGTTCAATCAATTCTCAGGATAACTAAATTTGGTCAAGGGTCAACTATCCCTAGTCAAAACTATGGTAGACTCAAAATGCCTAGAGTGGAACCCTATGCTTTGATACCAAATGTAATAAACCATTCTAAATTATTACTTAAATAATATTATTGCAAATGACATATGAATATATTCAAATTAAAAAGACATAACTAAGAAGCTATAGTAAATCATATCAACACATTTCTAATTAAAATGAGTCAAGATTTATATATTCATTTTGAAAGTCAATTAAAATATCAAGTTTGACTTGGCTCTAAAGGCCACAAAGTCAATACAATGTATAAATTTTACATCAAGGTTATATTAAGGATGTACATTGAGTTTACATCATAGACTAAATAGTCATGTATAAATCTAAGGTTCCTCTTGATCCTCGCCTCCATTGGTGGATGAGAACATGGTTGAAGTGCTTTACCACCCAACCATGAAGCTTACGCTTCCTTGGAATTCTTCCAACTTGAAGAATATTTGGCCCTGCACAAAAAGTTTAGCAAGAAAACAATCTACAAGGTGGAATTTGGTGTGTGACCATACATCAACATGCATTTCTATCTACAAGTTAGAAAAGAGAATGCAAGATCTATGCTAGGAATGGAAGAGAGTGCCATTGCATTGTCCATTCATACATAATGAACTAAATAGCTTGGACAACCATAATAATAATGTTGCAACAACAAATAATGGGTTTTGGTAAAGCAAATCTATACTCTCTGAACTCCATCTCGACACCCATCCAAGAAGGTAACTTTCAACATCAAGTCATCTTATAGTAACTAAATACCCTCTAGCAACATCTACCCTTAGATGCTCTAGCCTACTAAGTGTTGTTGTTCTATTCAATTATTAATTCAGAAATAAATCTAATGGAAACTAATCAAACATTATCCATCCATTGAAAGCACGTCTCAAGATTAATTTCATTGTAATTAAGTATTCATTTAAGAATAAAGGAAAATATGAAAAAAAAGAAGGTATGTCACAAGTATGTGTATGTATGTAGACCTTCGTCTATGTGCATACACATATATGTGTATGTACGTAGACGAAGGTCTACGTGCATACACATATATGTGCCTACTTAAGTTATGAATTTGTGCATACATTCTAAATTTTAAGCCAATAGATTAGATTTTTATCATTCAAATAATGTTTCAGAATATCATATAGTCTATTAGTTTACATGAAGTGAGAATTTTAAGAACAAATCTGATTGAACAGTTTCCCACATACTATTATGTTGTTTGTATCAACCATGATTTGACAACAAACTATTCTATTGTAATCACATAGTTACTGTTTAACAGAACAATACTTTCTACAGCTAACAATCACAATTTATAACAAAATAATGTTGTTTACAAATGATCACATACTATTTATAATAGAACAATGTTGTTTCCAACTAAATAGTTACAAAACTATGTTGTTCCAACTAAACAGTTACAAAACAATGTTGTTTTCATATAATACATTCAATGTTTATAATAGAACACTGTTGTTTCAGCTAAACAATTACACAACAATGTTGTTTCAAGCTAACAATTATAGAACAATGTTGTTTCAAGCTAAACAATTACAAAAAAATATTTTTTTCAAGTAAAATGTTCATAATTTATAAAAAATAGTGTCATTCACAAAAAAAAACATTGTTTGCAATAGTACAATGTTGTTTACAACTAAACAGTTGCAATTTATAACAAAATGAGGTCATTTACAACAAAATAATCACTATTTACACTAATACAATGTTGTTTATAGCTAAACAATTATAATTCATAATGAAACAATGCATTTTGCAATAGTTTATTATTATAGCTCCAAGTTTCCATTGCTTCGTTAATCCAAGCTTTTCATTCTAAATAGTTGCAAATAAAATTTCAAGTAAAAAGGATAACCCAATGAAGCTGTCATTAACTTTTGAAAGGTATTTAAAAAAAAATCTTGAACGACATGCTAATCGTTTATCAACAATGATAAAATGTTCAAAATCAAGAATACATATCTTTTAGGCTCAGGTTGAAAACCCTCACTCAATACTAACATAGATACTCCTGTCATTCTAAGAATGGTGCACAGTCATTGACTATTGTTCCATATAAGGTGGCCATGGTTGTAGCCAAGAATGCCTACCCTCAACTAGCAGGTATTCATCCCAAGTATGTTTGGGTGTCGTTCGTAATGAATGATGGTTTACAATACTAAACATGCAAGCAAATTTAGAGAACTTAATCATTTAGCCTTTATCCTTTACGGATTAAGTGACATGAAACCAACAATACCCCTACGACATAATAGATAATAGCAACTGTAAGGAAATAACGAAAACCCATATTACGAAATGGGCGACATTAGCCCCCCGTTGCTTATTGCAAAGAGGCACATGGAACAGTAAAGACAACCCATCAAAACCTGATCGATGGTGATGGATTTGTACCTAAATAGAAGCCATAAAAAACAATCTAACATGCAAAATAAAGTTGAACAATACTACCATGAGGGATTTCACTATCTACCCTCAAGGGTGATGATGACTTAAGAGTTGTTTAGCTCCACATTATAGGATTATGGGTTTCCCTTAAAGCTTGCATTAAGTTCAAGGAAACATTCATAATAGATACACATGGGTGGCGACACCACCTCAACTCACAATGAAGAGAAAAGTAAACACAATCGACTATTGGGCCATTGTGTAGCTTGCACATGACATAGTCAGCATGTAATAGGGCCGACATGGCCATGGTTACAACATCAACATCTATTAAATTCGATTCATACACTTTTGCATAATGAAATTGATAACAATATCGTTCAATTATATAGAACTGACGACATAAAACTTTAGACTGTCCAATTTCAATAGATGAAACGGTAAAAGAATGCAACATGCAATGTAAAATCACCAAAATACCTTCCTTTGACTTTTTCCATGATTGCTCAGCCAAAAAACCCGCATTCACTGATTGTCTGAGTCAATAATAATCCTCATAATAGCATCCTTCCTTGATTTTTTTGTGTCTCAACCATCAACCATTTTGAAAGATAATGGGCATAAATGTTTTTAGTTGCCCACTCTCATAATTCAAATACTACCATATTAATGATGGCAGTCCACAAACTTTGTGGGATTTCCTCATGATTTTCATTTAGATTCTAACAGTCCGATAATGATAATATTAGTTTTCAAATTCAATATAAATATGTATATGTATATACATACATATATATATACATTATATATATATATATTTATATATGTGACATTCATTCACATTCACTTATATTAGTTCTTTGATTTTTATATATATTATTTGTTTGAAGAGGTTTATGTGTTTTATATACTAAAATTTAATCAAATAAAGAACTTTTATTTCATTTCGAGCATCAATATATTTGAACAAAAAGGGACTTGTACTTAATTTCATATAATGAATTTCTTATCCTTTTTAATCATACTTTAAAATATGTACTTTCATTTTCTTCCAAATTCTCAAAAAACAAAATTTAGGTAAACAATTTAAACATGAAATCATGGGTCCACCTTTTTATACAAGCCATTCATTTTCAATCATTGGAACAATTCAAATCATGTCATTACATTCTTCTATATATGCAAAAATTTCAAATGCAAGTCATCATGCCATTTGTGGTGTGTGTACCCAGATTCCATCTAGCTTATCATTTGATTCGGCTAAACGATCCTACTTCAACCGTGTTCTCATCCTTCAATGTATCACCCTACAACTTCACACACTTGCACTTGCCAAGATTCATCAGTAACGTTCAAATCATAACAATATATTTAAGATAATTCAAAAGATCACATAGTCAACGATGGTAAACTTCTTTCAATCTTTTCTAAAAATATCAAAATTTCCATTCAACATATTGAATTTCCTCAATAATTCAATTTATCATATTATAATTAAAAATGCAATAAATTTGGGTTATGATAGTATAATCTATTCTTGCATAGAAAAAGTGTTTACACATTCCTCTATAAAGTAGCACGGGTCCATCTACACCCTCTCCTTTCAACATTAGAGTACAAAGATCCTCATCTCTCATCATCTATACACATCCACAACAAGAACATCGTATTTAGCAAGAATAACAACAATTTAATCAACAACTTTGAAGAACCAATGTATTAGAATGGACATACTTTCCTCACCTCAATACAAGAGCAACAAGGACCATCCTTCATCAACAAACGATGAGCTATTTGAGCATAACTACACATCAATTTATTAGGTCATCATCAAATTTCCTACAAGCTTCATCATTGTGCACCAAAATGCTATGAAGACCATTGCTCACTAAAAATAGAATGATCTGAGTGCAATTCTTGCATATCAACTCAAGAATGTAATATATCATCTCACATAATATTCTCTTACATTCTCACTTAGTGCCATGATGTGTCACACAACATTTTTTAAACAACTAAATCATGTTGTATTTTATAGTACACCAATTTTGGATAATCAAGTTATCTAAATTAAATATGTGGATCCATAAAACAAAATATAGTTTCAATGTTTTTATTATTCCAATGTATAATTATGTTCAAATGCATGTTAAATTAGTTGCTAGTTTCAATGATGTGATAAATTTGAAATTATTTTTACTTTCTCATTAAATTTTAATAATTTGACTATCCATTTATTTATGATAAAACTTATGTAAATGTAACTAACACACTAACTACTCTATGATTGTGGGGTTAGTGCAATATAGTATAATTTCATCCTCTCAATTAAGGAAGGAGAGTATTATTAGGGAGAGGGCTACAAATTGAGGTGCCCAACAACCATATCATGCCTTCAATAAAGAGTTAGTTTCACACACACACAATTTGTATATACTTAGATGTGTTAGTCCATTGAAATAATGTACATAATGTGCATTTACATCAAATCATCCACAAGTATCTTTGTTGGAATGAGTAGTTAGTGGTCAAAAGTCATCTTGTGTTTCAACTTCAAATTAGTAAGATTTGCTTAATCATGTTCTCCATGTTGATGTTTTTGTGATTCTTTGGTCATTAACTGGGTAGTATGGAAGGATGGAAAATCTATTCTCTAGTTAAATTACAAATAAAATAATAAATAATAAATAATCCTAAAATACTTAATGCTTGCATTAATGGTGGCATACATGGAAATTGATGCAAACTCCTCTTAAAGTATCACCACTCTTTTGGTTAAATTACTAGCAACGAGGAAGGAAAAGAACTAAGATTGAAGTGAAAATTTACTCTAGTTGAGTGGAGAGAGAGAGAGAGGGGGAGGCATTGTTATGGAATGCATCATATGGCACAATAAGAGAGAAAGAGGGAAATATAATGTGGGGTTATTAAGGAAAATTTGAAGGAAAGAGAACACAATTTTTTTGGTGTAGGTGACTAGGGTTTTATTAAAAAGAGAAGGAAGGAAAAATGAATTTTGGAGTGAAGTTATTCTTACCAAGTTAGATGTATACTTCTTCTTACACTTTTTTGGTTAAGGATTTTATTGAAATTGATGTGAAAGAATTCTATGCTTTTATAAAAGGATAAAAAGTATCACAAGAAAAGAGTAAAGTTTCTTTCAAGAATGTAAATCTCTTTATAAAATACTCTAGATTAATGCTCTATTTCTAGAGCCCATTTCATAGGATTTTTGTAACTCTTTCATATTTTTTGTAGTATTTCCATATATTTCCTATAGCTTAATTCATATGTCTTCTATGACACATATCTTTATATTTTTAATGGCTCACTCCTATACAAATCTTGTAGTATGCATGCTTTATGTTATGAATATGCAATGCATGTATATGTGTATGTGTACACATATACACATAGACATACATACATACATAATGTGTTTCACAGACCTTAAATGATCCAAATACCAATTTATTTAATTGTTTAGTAGCGAATCAATAATCCATGGTCACATTATGGCTATATTATTAGAGTAAAATAGGTAATCATCAATTAATAAATTAGGTCCCTTTTTAGTTTGTTACACTTAAGCTAAACTTAGGAGTGATTTTATATTTCAAGTAATGTGCATTTTTGTCTCATACCATAGGATGAGTACACTTGTCATGATCTAATTTAATCCCCATGCAGGGTTTCATCTAGGGTTTATTTTTTATTTTATGAATATTCATTATTAATTATTGTAATCATCTAATCCAATTTCATTCAATACAAAATCTCAATCATGGATCATTTTTGGATCTATTCATTTCTTAAGGTTGCATAACACAATCGATGAATTTTTCTCTCTTCATGTGGTAGGTGTTTTAGTTGTAGGTGATTTATGGGAGTTGTGGGGCTCAAAAATTAGATCCATCATGGTATCCAAGCACTAGATCTATGATCTCTTTTCCTTTTTTGAGGAATTTTTCCTTGAGGAAAAAATGGTGCATCTTGGAGCAAAATGAACATCGCCATTATGTCGAAAACATCAAAAAACCCTAAGATTGATTGTTAAATCATTGAAATTTGAGCTAGAAAAATATTGAGGCATTTTTATGGAAGCACAAAAATCTAGGTCCACAAAACTTCTTTGTTTGAGTGTCAATCTATATGCACATGATGCATAACACTAAATTATATAACAAAATAAAAGGTTGCTCCTTGTATGTGAAGTTATTATAACATGCACTCTTCATCCATTACATCCTTTATCATTATCCGATCATTTATCTGTACCTCAAATCATGTTCATTTTTTGTATTATATCCTTGTGAGATTTCATAATTTAACATGTACATCCATGCAATCAAGTCTCATCATCTTAGTGACATCAATCAATATGCCCAATCCTTAATCCATCATCAACCTTATATCCATGGAACATACACCATCCCAACATGATTTCTATAAAGTTATATATATTAATCCTTTATGACATTTTTTTATCACCCTTTATATTTTCATGATACCTATTGGGTTCTACTTCACACAATAGTTCTCTTGAGGGTGCATCACTTCCATCATCATCCCTAATAAATTAGGGTGACTTGTCATCAAAGCTTCATTCCATCCCATCCTATTTTTTTATTCTTATTTGACACAATTCCACTTAGTTGCATTGTATCAAAGAGGGGAAAAATGTAGACACCTAAAATATTCCCTAGTCGTAATCAACCAATTTCATCACCTAGTCCTACTTGACCAAATATCATCACCTAATCTAATCCCTTCACCTAAAGTCCATCACTTAATTAAATGATCATATTATTTAATTAATCATATTTTTCACCTCCTCACAATAAATCAATAAATAATTATCATTTCCACCTATTATCCATCTCACACATGTGGCTAAATAATTAAATAATAATATTATTTAATTAGGACTATATTACTTCGATACATTCCAAGAATAAAGGGCACATAATAACACTCAAGTACTTATGGTCTCATTATTCTCTCAACACATTCCAAGAATAATGGGAACTTAAGAAAAATTGTATTTATGGTCCCCTTATTCTCTCAACATAATCCAAGAATATATCCTTCTTAGGTGCACATATCCCTTATTTCCCTCATACTCACAACTTGTTCCTAAATTTAGTAAGTTCATCTTATCCATTCAAAATATAACCACTTTCATATCCACCCTCCATCTTCTCCTTGATCTTATGGAAATCCTCTCAACAATTCTCCACCCTTTACCTCATAATCAGATCTTGACTGGATCCATTCCCCTTTCCAAAAGCCTATGAATTCAGACACTCTATCCTTCATTCCTTATCAATCATCACTTATGCTAGGTATATGCTATAAAATAGGAATCTTCAAGCAAAGGAACATTCACATCCAAAAATAATTGGAGAAAATCAAATCATAATGATGTTATGGTAACATTTCAAGTTGATTTTGATATTATTGTCTTGTTTTGATCTTTTTTGAGTCCTATCTAGAGGTTTTGATTATTTTGAAATAGTAACTTGGATGATAGTTTATTTTTGTTTGAGTTTTAAATCATTAGCATTACATCCATCCCAAGAGGCCCAAACAAAGTCTCTAAGAATTTTTTTATCATTAAAAAAGAGACTTTTGAGGGTACTTACTAAAGGAATAATAAACATTAGTGGTATCCAACAATTTTGAACAAATATAAGATTTTTTAACTAAGGAAAGAGGCTTTTTATTGTTGTAATAATTTTTTTGCTCATTTTTGGTAACATTGGGAATCCAATCAAATCATCACATTGAGGCCAGAGCTACATTTATTAGAATAAATTTTGCATTGGATAAAGGATATTCAAAGGTTTGGGTGGAGGGAGACTCCCTCAATATTGTGAATTGACTACTTGGCAAGCAGAAGCTGAGCTAGACTGTCAAACATCTTATGATGGATTCCATAATGATGCTAAGATCATTTAAGGAGATGCGTGCCATGCATATCTATAGGGAAGGTAATTCTCTAACTAATTGGTTTACAAATAAGGTTGTCAGCCTTAATGATTTCAAGGTGTGGGAGGAGTACTCCCTCCTTCCTGAGGAAGCCAAACTTTTAATGTGAAATGATAGCTACTTTAGATCTTGAGATTTGGGGTGATTGCACAATTATCGCCCTCCTTATTACCACACGTTTTGTGGGTAATATTTCACTTAATTCTATGTTCATTCTTAACTCTACAAAAGTGATTTGGCATTGTTACTTGTTAATGGTGACTGTGGAAATGGGCAGAGACATGAGTAGAGTTGAACCTCTATCTTGTGAGGGTTGGAAGAAGAAGCAAAAATTTTGGAGAATCTTGAGGCATGGGCAGTTCACGCCTTTCTTGGAGAGGCTTCATGGCCACGACCCCAAAGCCTCTAAGGAGTTTGTGCGTTGTTGTCACAATAGATGTTTGAAGGTGAAGGGAGTGGAATTTGTTATTAATGAAAATTTTATTTCCTTTATCATTGGGCTATCGATGGATGGCTGCAAGTTTTTCAAGGAAAGGAAGAGCAATGATGATGCAATGGACCAATTCTTTAAGGACAATGAACAGGCGAAGCTGATTAAGATTCCTACTTGGGGGTACGAACAAACATCTCTGAAGTGTATCTAGGTTGAAGTGGTTGAGGTTATAATGTGTTACGTGACTCTTGAAGGCCATTTCACTGCTATTCTTGGGCACCATTTTTCCCTGCTTAATCATTTTAGACATGGGTTACATGTTTCTTTCTTGTTTTTTCTCTTGTCATCTTTGGAAGCTTTGGTTTATGCACATTTGAAGAATCGAAGGGCCCCTGTTTTACATGAGGGCCCCATTTTTCTCATCATGGAGCATGTGAGGGCCCATACGCCAACTAAATCTATCAAGGGAAAGGAGAAGGCCATGACTGAGGATTCATTTTTGATTGGCTTAGAGACGAGCACTGATGGCGATGATGATTGGAATGTGGAGGACAACACTATGGAGGGGTCCTCTTCCTCTTGGTAGATTCCTCTAAAAAGAAAAAGAAGGGGAATTTAAGGAAGAAGGGCCCTGTAAAAAAATTAGTAATGCAAAATTCGAAATCCCGTGGGTCCATGTTGGATGAGGAAGATACTAATATTAGCTCTAGTGGTTCTCATTGACAACAGTCCAAGGAGAATGCTAAGCAACATGAGGTGGGCTTGGGTGCATCAGGTAGCAAGGAGAAGGATTAGTCTATGGAGGCTAGGGTGATGCGGCGAAGGAGAACCTGCATAGGGTGTCTAGAAGGATTGCTAATTTAAAAATGTAGGGTTCAAAAGGTGGTAGGAAGGGCAAGAAGGTTACTCTGGAATAGGAACAAGTAAAGGAGGTAGTAGATGATAATGTTATTGTTGATGACTCCCCTACCCAATAGCCTTCTCCTCATGGGGAGGGTGATGAGGTTCCTAACAATTTGGAGGCTTTGGTTGAGAAATCTATGCGTGAGAATGTTGGTATGAAACCTAACCTTGGGAAGCCAAAACCTTTGAAGGTTAATCCTCTTTATGAGGATTTCTCTTATTTGAATGATGATAATACCTCCATTTTTGAAGATATAGCTCGGTTAGGTGCCACATGCACCTTTAAGATCACCAAATGGGTTTTCTAGGAGTTTAATAAGGTCAATATCAAGATTAGGGGCTTGAAGGAGAACTTGAAAAATCAACATAAGGGCTCTTCTTTAGATCTTCTCGTTGTGAGGCTAGTTGACTTGGAATGCTCCTCTGATTTTAAAGCCCAAAGAGTAGCCTTGGGAAAATGGAGGTAAGGATAAAGGAAACAAATGAGGATATCGGGAAGTTATTGCAGGTGAGCCATAGCTCAATTAAAAATAATGCAAAATCCTTGAAGGTTATGTTTGGTAAGATTATAAAACTCAGGGAGGATCAAATATATTTTGCGGATATGCTAGAGAATGACCAGACCTCTAAAGGTAAGGGGAAGAAGATCGCGAAAGGTGAGGCTAGAGGGTCATGTACTTGTACAATGGGGAACCTTAGGAAGTCATTCAAGGAAGAGAAGAAAGAGCTTATGGACATGATGAACCTGCACCACAACTAGGAGATCAAGGTGGCTAACACCTTGAAAAATATGAAATAGATTTGGTGTTTCTATCATTTTTTTTTGTTTTTGTTGTTCTACTGCTGGGTCATTTTTTGGCTGTTGATTTACTGTTGGCTGCTGCTTAAGCTTTAATTTTTTTTTCTATTATAGCAACATTTTGGTCTAAAGTATTGTAAAGGGTTTTTGGTCCCTTCAAAACCTATTTTTCCATTATAAATAAAACATTTCAACAAGGAAACATGAGAAGATTGAAAAGCAAAGAGACTAAAAATAAAATGAAACAATTCCCCATGATCGATTTATTTATAGCCAAAATTATCTTATTGACTTGGATTAGGAATAAAAGGTTATTTGTAGCACCAATCATTTTTCTATTGGATACTAAAGAAAAAGGCTTGGAAAAATGTATCAAGAAATGAAATGGCCTACTTCCCATTATCTTCTTCTTTAATGAGGGTGAGGAAATAATTATTGACAAAATGACCATTAACAAACTAGTTGAAAGAATTAGGAAGAGTAACCCCCTTAACCAAGGTTTGAGAAATCACATGAGCCAATAAATAGTCAAATCCTTCTACTACAAGCACATAAAGAGGTGGAGAAAGAGGACATCCTTTAAATAAATCAATGGCCACATCCAAGCACTTGAAGCACGAGAAGAAAAAAAGGCTACTCAATGTAGTTGTAAACCTTGGAAAAAATAGTTTTAATAAAAATGGTAGATAGTTGAGAACATCAAGCCCATTCCATTCCTTACCAAACAACAATTGTAATGTCTAGAATAAATCTATAATTGATGAAACCATTTTGTTAATGGTGAACAAGTTGAAAAAATAAGAGGGTTAAGCTTAAGAACTAAAGATTTGAAATTAATCTTGCATGAAACATTCAACAAAGTGATAGGCTACCAGTTGCAAATTTCTTCAAGATCTTTGACTTTAGGTATGCATTTTATATTTCCTTTATTAATTAAATTTATTAAATATTTAAAATGAAAATTCTCAAGATAGACCTTATGAACATCATCACCCACTCATATGTACCAAAAGGATTTATAAAATTTACAAGGAAATCCATCCAAACAAGAGCTTTATCATTATACATTGTGCATGCAACCTAGTTGGAGTGTGCTCTTGAGTAGTAAATTTTTTCCAAATGTTGATACCAAATAGGAGAGATAAAGGTGATAAAACCATCCAAAATTATGTAAAAGTTACTACATTAAAATAAATTATAAGGCCAAATGACACAACAAGTTGCAAAAAGAAAAAAACTAAAAAACTTAATTTCTTGTAAATAAAGAATTCCCATACTTGGAAATTGAAGTTAGTGTCTCAAATGTAATACTTTTGGGGGAGGTACATAATAATTTGTACATTCTAGGAGATTTAATTCATAAATAAGTGTTGAGAGTCATTTCCTTAATATCCAAATCATCAAGAGTGGTATTCTACAAAAGAGCTTCACTTGAATGAGAACTTACTATATAGATGCTAAGATGGATAAGTCTCTATTTCTCTAGTACATATTCTCCCTCTTCTAGACACCCTAATGGGTTATGATACCTTCACCACCCAACTAGAGGAGGGGAAGCATGTTGATTACTGTTAATTGGTGGATAAGATGACAGTAACATTGCTAGTGGGGCTCTCAATTTTTTTTCTTCACTAGAAGTCTCCCTAGTAGGGGAATGAACAAATTTTATAAACTTTAGAAGATTTAGAATAATTTTTGAATCTTGGCCCCTAGAGATTGAAGAAGGCTAGGGGAGGAGCATTATTACCAATTATTTTAGCTTTATGATTAAAAATCGTATTCCACCCTTACTCTTTTTTCTTGGGAGGTTGAGAACCAGAGGTAGGTTATGTGAAAGGTTAAGGGTGGGGAGCAACCAAAGGGTAGTCTTAAATATTATGTTTAGAGGGTTGATGATGCTAACAAGTATTTGATAAATTTAGGTAAAGAATATGTTGAGAGAATTCATTTATCTAATCTAGATATCCATTGTCTCCTTCAAATCCTTGGAGAGGTTCATCTCAACATAGACCCACCTATGAGGATGAGCTAAAAGAACCATTTAGGTTCAACACAAACTATAATACCTAAGGAAGAGGCTATTTGCCTCAAAAAAATAGCTTAGAAAGGGTAACCTAGGGAATTCAATCCAAATGGTGACCTAAAGAGTCTTTTCATCTTAAACAATAAGGTCTTGGTGTTGGTGTAAATAGGTATTTTTCCTATCTAGTCTTATCTAGGTCCTATTTACATTGTTAAGTCCACTTAGGTCCTAGGAAGGTATCTTTATAGTTAGCATTAATTAGGGGGAGATATTTCTAGAAGCATTAGTTGTCACTTATTTTATCTATTTGGCTTTTATTTAATGCTTGTGTCCTAGGTTGCTATGACTTAGATGTCTCATGTGATAGGATTAAGACACTTGTCATGATCTTGTCTAATCCTATCTCACTCCTTGCTTATATAAGAAAGGCTTCATATGTACATTGCATCAATCCAAGCTCAATTGAGTGTTGTGTAAGTCCAATATATTATTGCAATCTTGAGTATTGCATATTGGCCACATCTTGCATCTATTGTTGCAATTGCATGTTCTTGCTTTTCCCTCTTGTGGAAGGTTGTTGGTTTTTGCAGATGATCTTGGAGGCTTGAGTCCTTGACTGACTCAAACATGTTCTATGAGCTATATCTTAGCTCCTACATGGTATAAGAGCTTCATAGTTGCAAAACCCCTTCTCAGATTTGAGGGTGATTTGAACTTGAGCTTTTGAAGGGTACATATTAGATAAAAAAAGACATATTTTTCCTTGTGTACTTTCAAGAAAAATGATTTTTGGGTTTTGTTCAAAATCACAAAATACCATTTGGGAATTTACTAGATTTTGCAAATAGTGAGCAAATTTTGTAGAAATGACTATCAAATAGCCCAGTGAAACTATTTTTCCTATAGGTGAAGTTTACTTTTTTTACCAAATCACATGTTTTGGTTTTTGGATTCAAAAATGCTTTATGGGTTTTGTTAGTACCATCAAAATATTATTTGGGTATCCATTAGTTTTTGGATACATCTAGCAAATTTTTCAAAAATCAAATCAAAAGGGTCATGCCTGCTGACTATTAGGTGGCAAAATTTACCTTTTTAAAAAAATCATAACTTTTCACCATGGCATCTATTTTTGGCAAACAAAATATCAACAAAAAGCTAGTTTCAAACACTTCATAGTGGTGCAAGTCTTTTTTTTCATATTTTTTCCTCTACACAGATCTAAGGCCATTTTTATTCATGGAGGTAGATGTGAACATTCATCAAAGTGCACTATTTCATTTTTTTTGTGCATTAGGTTTACATTTTTTCTGCACCTCATTTCAATTCTAAATCATTTTTAATTGACTGTTGCTTCAGAGATTTGAGGGTTGCACGATATAGTGGGTGTTCCAGTGTTCCTTGGAATTGGGTTTGTTGTTGCTTTATCATGATTCCAACTCGAGTCCTTGAGTGACTCTAATATGGTTTCTAGCAAACAAGTTATCTCATTATGGGGGGGCTATATGGTTTCTCTTATCATTCTTTTTGTGGATGAAGATTGATTGGATTTGTGATTGATCAATTCATTGAGGGGGCGCTAAATGGTCTCTTCTTCTTTGTCTCTCTTTTGGGGGGTCTTTTTCCTCAAATGAGGTTTTATCCTCTCATTTTTGATGGAGAGCATTATTGTATTTCATCTCTCTTTTGGGGAGGAGTTTTGTCCCACTAGGTTTTCTCCTTTTCTTTGTTTGTGAGAGATTTCATTTGCATTTGTACATGGGTACCTAACATGGCCTCATAGCGAGGACCCATCTTTGTGTCATTTACATAATAATCAACTCCCTAAGTTGTACTTAAGGGGGGTGTTAGTGTATATAGGTATTTTTCCTATCTAGTCTTATTGAGGTCCTATTTACATTGTTAAGCCCACTTAGGTCCTAGGAAGGAATCTTTCTAGTTAGCATTAATTAGGGAGGAATCTTTTTAGAAGCATTAGTTGTCACTTATCTTATTATTTGGCTTTTATTTAATGCTTGTGTCCTAGGTTGTTATGACTTAGTTGTCTCATGTGATAAGATTAAGACACTTGTCATGATCTTGTATAATCCTATCTCACTCCTTGCCTATATAAGTAAGAATTCATATGTACATTGCATCAATCCAAAGCTTAGTTGAGTGTTGTGTAAGTCCAATATATTATTAAAATCTTGAGTATTGCATATTGACCACATCTTGCATCTATTGTTGTAATTTCATGTTCTTACTTTTTCCTCTTGTGGAAAGTTGTTGGTTTTTGCAGATGATCCTGGAGGCTTAAGTCCTTGAGTGATTCAAACATGTTCTATGAGCTATATCTCAGCTCCTACACTTGGGTCTAGGGTTTTGAAACCAACAAAGAAGAACGGATAAGCCAAAGGCCACAACTGAGGATAGTCTTAAGATGGTTGGCTTCAACAAAAACAAAAAAAGGAAATAAAATTTTAGTAGGGCTTTGTACATCAAGGTGAATCACATATTTGAATAAAATGGTATTTACCCGATTAAATAGTTAGTTACTTAGGCCCCTTTTCACACTAGCTACTTCAAATTACTTAGGTCATGTGTTTTTTTTGTTTCAGGTCATATGATTGGGACACATGCCATGATCTATATTTATCCTCACCTAGGGTTGTTTTTTACTTTTTTGTTTTTTCCTTTTATAAGGATTCATAATTGTATCATTCATTGGATTGAATGAGGTTTTCACATTCATAATGATTTATGCTTTTTGGAATCACTAGCTCTTGGCCTCTATAACTTTACTTTTCTTTATTTCTATGATATATGTTTGATTGCAGGTGATCCTTAAGCATTCTAGGGTTGAGGAATCAACTCCAACATCCCATGTGAGACCCAAGCTCTATTGGTCCATTCTTTCAAAATAATAAGTAATTTTAAAATATTATTTTTTCTAATTCTATCAAAATAAAATAGTTCACTTAAAAACTAGTATTAGGAAATATTATATTCTATTTCATAATTAGGATGAATATAATTATTTATTTCCCAATTATTTAATAGAAACTTGCACATTCAATAATTAAATGAATTAACATATCAAAACAATTAAAACTCATCTCTTCCTAAATAGAAATAAATTATCAAAATAAATAGATAAAATGAAGTAATATTACAATCTCATAATTGATCAACACTAATAATATATTTATTTTAAATCAAATTATTTCTTCTTATATTGATTGATTAATTAGTCTTTTTCCGTCACACTTAGATCATAGGATGAAACACTTTATCTTCATGACCTATTTCACCCTTTCCATTATCTATACCTATCACACAACACATCATGCTATACAAAACTTTAGTAACACTTGTTAGTTACAACATTTATAATAAATCAAGACTAATATTTAACGATTAATTATGCCAACCACATGTATATTACATACAAATATAATAGAAAGTGAATAAAGTGCCATTTCACGTAATATTAACCAATAAAGTCAATAAAACACCATGAAATGATAATATTATCACATAATAAAAATTATTGAAAAAAGGTCAAATAAAAGATATTAAAAAACATTCACAAATATTTAAAATAATTTTAGAAAACATTTAATTATTGTTTTAGATAAATGTCAAGCAAGATTCACTCAAAAAATTCTTGAATATGAAATAATGGCGGTGGTAGGTCCATCCATTGATTTTCCTTTTGAATAGTGAAACCACCATAACATATACACTACAATGAGAAGCAGTGTGCTGCACTATATTTAAAACCATTTCAAATTCTTTCATAGAGGCATCGCATTTAAGTTAATATTTATTTTATTACATTTGAAATCTCGTCCCTTAATGATAATAACTTTGTAATAGAAAAATATTTCTATATCACTTATTAAAAACAATTTCTTAATTTTCTCTAATACTTTAATCCCAAATAAACTTTGTTAGTCAAATATGAATTTACAAATAGCTATAAACAATTTATAGCATATTACAACACAAAAACCCAACTCATAAAAAAAAGCACTTAAGAAAGGAACCTTGAAATCACTCAATAAGTTAGATAAGCAATATGACTACTCAAATTTGACTACAAATTATTATGATACCTTTATGCACCTAACCCACATATTTTTCAATTCCACACAAAAGTAATTTGGAATAATAGCAATAATTGCATGCTTTGTTCATTACCTATTTGTGGACTTCAAACCCAAAAGTCTTCAAAATGATATCCAAGGATAAAGTTATTGCCAAAAGTCTAAGAATACCAAGGATGCCATGTCACAACTTAATTATGTCATATTTTTGTCTATACATCATTACATACGTTATTGAGAAATAAACTTTATCCCACAATTGACTTTTGACACCCCCTAGGGATTCTTTTTCTTTCTTAAATTTGGGTTTGAGCTTTTGTGCCACCTCCCTATTAGGCTTTAAAAGAAACATAATTTCCATCAAAAACTTTGTCGTTATGAAGATGATGTTTAAGAGATTTAATTTTTATTAATTATTTTATAATTGTGAATAGTATATCTATATGATTTATTTCTTAAGTGTCTTTATCATTTATGATTTTATGGTACTAGCTATGCTTGGAAGTTTGGGTATGTGCTTTCCTCCCTTACTCTATGTTTATGTTTATGTTACTTATTATAAATATCTTATAAATTAATGATATCTATTATAAATATTTTATACATATATTTTTATTTTTATTTCTGATAATTTAAAAGTATTTATATTATTTAAATTTATTTGAAATATCTAATTATTTAGATATTTTGTTTCATTTAAAATTTAGTTGAATATTTTGTTTTTATTATTATATTTTTTGTTCCATGTTATTACTAAGGGTCCTTTATATCAACATGCCACTTCAAATTGTGATATATCGGTCTTTTATTGCATGGTTTTTATATCCCGTGTGTCTATTGTCCTTTCTAGCTACTCCTTCAAGGAGAAGCTTAACAATTTTGATTTAACAGTAAGTATTGAGGTTACAAATAATCATTACTCGAACACCCCTACATTTTTTCATGGTGTTATTATCCTCTAGCAGCTGTTAATTCTATTGACAAAAGTTGCAATTTATTTCTGGTGAACAAGGGTGTTACAAGTTGCATTTTATTTCTAGTGATCAACGATGACTCTATTACCTATATGAGTGCTAGGGTGTTGAGTCTGTGTATGAAGAAGCGTTCAAAGAATAAGAAGGGTAATAGCAATTTGCATTCTATAAAAATGGGTGACCCTGGGAAGAGGACGAAGTTAGTCAACTATGAAAACTTGCAGCAAAATGTGGATTTGTGGATGCTTTTGAATATGTTGGGTTGGAGTTCTTCTTATAGGATATGTGTGGCTATAGTGAGACCTTGACCTCTAAATCTACTAATTCCTAGAGGGAAGGCCATGTGACTATTGATGCTATCAAGTTTGAAGTTATGACACAATTAATTGTGGAGGCTATAGGCTTGGCTAATGAAGGCACAAAGATAGCCAATAAAAGCAATGGGGATTTCCAAATATTTGTGGACAGGTTCTTTGCTAAAGGAATAGCTTCAAAGTTTTCAGAATGGGTATATTCCCGCCTCGACCTTCATCCACTATATGCAATGGTAAGCCTCTTTGTTATGTGTCACTTCACACTTGAGGGAAGATACATGATTGCACATTCCTATCATTTTCTAATTCTTTCCATATTAGGCACAATGAGAAAATCAATATTTCTTTCTATCTTTTATCTTCCCTACAATAGAGCATCGGAAAAGGTGCTTCCCCTCCCTTGCACCAAGGTCTCATAATGGCCCTGTATAAATATGTGCTTGATAATAATCCACATGGAAACCATCCTCCATTAGGCCATGTCATCCCTCCCAGGAATGCGGCTATGAACATTGTTAACTCTATGGAGAATGCTAATCCTCCCTAATCCAAAATCCTAGAAAGTCCTCTATAGGGATCAAGCCTATTGATTGCAGCGCCCCATCCTTTGTAAAAGACCAAGCTTCTAGAAACAAAAAAGAGGCCTTAAAATTTAAAATCCCTAAGCTTAAAACTATTGAGTCATCCATGGAAATGGATCTATTGAAGACTACTCTTGAGAAGAGGAAACATTCCCCTCTTATGCTAGAACCTCCTAAAACTAAGAAGTTGGTGCAAAGGAAATGAAAAAATGAAAATATAATTACAATCATTGATGATTTTGAGGGTGATTAGAAGGTTGAGAATGAAGGGTTGTGTGTGGCTAATAGAGGTAGGAGAAAGTTTTCTTGCCTTGCTAAAGTTTCTTTTTCCGAGAAGGGGGATAAAGATAAAGGGAAGTCTATCACTTATGAGGAAGTGGAGCCCTAATTAATTGAGGTGTTTGAACCTATGATCGTTGAGGAAAGTGAGGGGATGGATAGTGAGGATTATAGTGATCAAGAGGTAGAGGAAGAAGGTTTTGAGGAAGAGGATGATAAGAGGGAAGATGAGGATTATATTGACAGGGATGATGCTACTGAGGCTGGTGAGATGGTGGGTCTGGGTGAGACTGAAAAGAACTTTGTTGTCACCCCAAAGGAGGATAATAACAATATTTCTAATAATGTATTTCAAAACCAAATTAGTATTTTGCGGGTCAAGATGGAAGATATGGAAAAGGCTATTGACACATTGATGAAGGTCACAGATGGCCTCATGAAATGGGCGGCGGTGGGTACTATGTCGGGACATACTAAAATCATGAAATAATTCAAGAAGAAAGGGAAGCAAGTGGAAGAGAAAGATGTTTCTATTATTGGGGATGTCAACTGGAGGGAGTTCATTTATGATATTGAGGATAACTAGGATTTGATTGCCACTACAAAATAATGACTTCTAGTTATGTGGTTTTATGATTTCTTGGTGGGATGGCTACTGGTTTAAACAACTTTATTAGGATTTTTTATTATGATATGGATATTATATGGTGGTTTATTTATATTAATAATTTTTATTATGAAATGGATATTATATGGTGGTCTATTTATATTAAGACTATTATCTATGTTTTTGATTTGGTTAAGAGGCTTGCGGGGCCATGCTTGATCCTTTATAGTTTTCTTGTTTTAGCTATTGTTGTTGTTTTGTTGTTTGATTGGTTGTTGTTTGCTAGTCTATTTCTCTAAGTTGTTTATGCTTTGTTAAGCTATTGTATGGGATTAGGGCCCTTCCCTACTAATCTAATAAAAAGAAATCATATGATAATAGAGGAATATAAAAATGATAAAGGAGATGAAACAAATACACCTTTTTGGATTGATACATGCTAGAATCAAACTAGAAACTATATGGGGGGCTACAAACCAAATTTCTAAAAAAAAAAAGCTGAAGATTTCACTATAAAGAAAGGGTGCACCTAGCACTAGGAAAAAGTCTAAGGGTGGGAAGAATTAAAATAAGTCCAAATGACTCCTTTTTGGATTGATACATGCTAGAATCAACCTAGAAACTATATGGGGAGGTTGTAAACCAAATTTCTAAAAAAACAAGCTTAAGACTTCACTATAAAGAAAGGGTACACCTAACAATAGGAAGAAGTCTAGGGGTGGGGAGAAGTCAAATAAGTCCAAATGACTCCATTTTTTTAAGGATTGTGTAGAACTTGATTTGATCATTTCTTCAAATGGGCACCTTTTTATGATAGTGAGTAAAATGTGTTAAGTTAAAATAGTACACTATAGGAGAGAAAAAAGTGAAATGGAAGAAAAAAACCTAGAATTTTGGTGTAGGAGCACCTACACCTTATGGACAAAATTTGATCTTTTAAAAGGTTTGATAGGTGCTCATTAGGGTAGTAGGGGTGTTTTGAGTCAATTTAAATAAATAAGGTCTAAAAGACCATTTATGATGTAATTGAATGGTTTAGAATCATTTGGGTCTACATGCAAAAAGTTGCACAAAAAGTTGTAATTGTTGTCAAGAAAAGTTGTCAAAAAACAGATTAGGGAATGTTAAGGGTCTAGGAAGTTCAAAAGTTAGTTATGTATGTTGAAGTGATTTGAATTCAAATGTATTTGATATATAAATCCTCTCCATGACTCGAATGTCAGTTGTTGTTGAATGAATTTTGTATCAAATACCACGTTATTCTCTGCAAATTTCCTTATTTTCTAGACTTCTCTTCTTCTGTACAAACCCGTGCATTTCTTTAATGCTCTGAGATTCTTTGTATCATATTCTAACATGTTTTGACTCTCATATGAACCTATTTTTAAGGCTTAACAAAAGTTTTGTGGGAGTTTTTCATTGATTTTCTGAATTTGACTAGTAAAAACTAGTGAGGTACTGTTTTGTGATTTAATTATGTAAATGGCCATTCCTCCTACTATCAAACATTGTTGATTAGAGGAATGGCATGTTAAGGGGTAAGTTAGATGTTTAGATGGTTTGGTAGGTTGTGGAGTCAATATTTTGATGTGGAGTGGTTCCCTAGGGCTAGGAAATGTGGTTTCCCTTGTGAAAATGAGTTACCCAAGAAGGGTTTTGAAGAATTGTTGAAGAGATTGGTCATGTGAAGTTATTGTGAGTTTTTACAGACCTAATCAAGTGTTTTGGATGCAATTTTGAGGTTTGAGGAGTCTTGGATTTGTGATTTTTAGAAAACCCTAGGTATTTGCAAGGAATTTGAGGGTTTCTTGGATTAGCATTGTAAGGGTCTTGAATTGGTGAATTGATCAAAGAATTGGGTGTTTTTAAAAACATTTAGTGACTATCAAATGAGTTTTTGTGAAAACCAAGTGTTTTGAAGGTACTTCATTTGGAAAACAGGGCTAATTTAGTAGCCTGATTTAGGGGTGATTTATTGAATCTCAACATTGTTGTATGGAAGTCACTTGAACCCTTTTTGGACGTTGTTTCATATTTGGTTGAGAGTCTTAAAAGGTGTTTGCTTGGCCATTGTACGACCTTCTCTAAAAGACAAGTTCATTTGTTGATGTTTGAAGGCTAGAAGCCTATTAGTATTGTCTTGGGACAGTTTGAGAAGAATAGTGTTCAAAAACAAATTTCTTTGATTGTGACTGATCATTTTGTGTTGGATTGAAGGTCATGACACCTTGCTTGCATCAGGTGGTATTAGAGCTTAGGGATAAGGTCTTTTGTTGGTGATTTGTTTTATTTTGTAGGCTTGAAGAAAGTTGATTGGTGAAGATGCCTCTAAAAGGTGTTGGGGTTGCAAGAGAGTTGTCGGATCTGAAAGAGAAGCATGCTAAGATTCTGGAGTTACATAATGCAGTTTTGGCAAGGCTTGCTGCCTTGGAGACAAAGAAAAGAAGAGAAGTGAATGAAGAAAGTGAAACAAAAGAAAATGAAGAAGAATATGAAGATGTTGAAGAAGAACTAGACCCTAAAGATCAAAGGATGGTAAAGATGCTCAAAGTAATAAAAGGTGATTCTCATAAGGTAAAACTTGATCTTCCTGTGTATGGTGGTAATTTAAATGAAGAAGAATTGCTTGATTGGATTGCTGCTATGGATAATTACCTTGAAAGTGAAGACATTTCAGATGAGCAGATGGTGAAGATGGCTAAAACAAAACTTAAAGGGCATACTCTTCTATGGTGGGACTATGAGCAAGCAGAGAGAAGGAAACGTGGCAAATCAAGGATTACTTCTTGGGACAAGATGGTGCAAAAACTGAAAGGTAAGTTTCTTCCAAAGGATTATGAAGTTCAGTTGTATAAAAAGTTGCAAGGATTGAAACAAAAAGAACTAGATGTTAAGGCCTATGCTGATGAATTTAAAAAAATTAAGCATAAGGTCAAGAAGGGATGAGGATGAGGCTGAAAAGGTGGATAGATATCTAGGTGGTCTTAGATTTAATATTCAAGACGAACTTGTTGCTAACCCAAAGTTTATTGAGGAATGTTTTCAATTAGCAATCAGGGTGGAGGAAAAGCTTAAAAGGAGACAAGAGAAATCAATGAGAGGAAGAGGTGCTACTAGTGAAAGAGGGAGATGAACAATCCCTACTTCAAATCAGCCATTAGAAGAACAAGAAGGAGCAAATAGTGGTAAGGAGCAAGGTGTTGATACAAGAGGAGGTTTTAGAGGTAGAGGAAGGTTTAGTGGTGGTAGAAACACAAATGATTTTGTAGGAAGGTGCTATACTTGTAATGAATATGGTCATCCATCTTGGAAATGTCTTGAGAAGGTTGGTAGTTCATCAAGTGGTGAAAAAAGGATTGATAGGAGAGCACAATTGGTTCAAGAAGAGGAGTGTGAAAGCAAAATTTTTGCAAGTCTAAGAGCTACTCCTAAAACAGGGGAGATGCTAATGATGAGGAAGATAGTGTTGAAGGCAGCCAAAGAGGTAGAACCTTTGCAAAGAAAGAGCCTCTTCAAATCTTCATGAAAGTGAAAAAACAAGGTATGCAAGATTGTAATTGATTTTCGATCAACTGAAAACATGGTGTCTACTGAGATGGTGAATAAGTTAAATTTGAAAAAAACACCTCATGAATTGCCTTATAAAGTTTCATGGTTAAGTGATGGACAATCTTTGTTGGTAAATGAAAAGGTTGTGGTAGATTTCCAGATTGGGGGTTACAAGGATAGTGTTGTTTGTGATATTCTTCCTATGGATTGTTGTCACCTACTCCTAGGTAGACCCTGGCAACATGATAGGTGAGCCTTGTATGATGGTAGAGAGAACACCTATACAATAATGAAAGATGGATGGAAGTTTGTTTTAACTCCTTTGGTGGAAGATGAGAAAGGAAAGGAAAAAGTGATAATATGTGGAAGAAGAGAACTTGTAGAAATTGTAAATGAAGATAAAAAGACAAGTGTTGCAGATAGTATAAGGTATAAGAATGCTTTGGAAGTAGGTAAGAAGGTTGTTTTAGATTTGAGGACAGTGAATTTGAACACTAATTTCATAGTGGGGTTTATTACATGCCCTTTGGTTGAGAATAAGATTAAAAGACAAGCAAAAATTGTAGGTACAGTAGGTCATAAACCTGATGGTACAAAGAATACAATGAGAAATAGGTTTGTTGGTACAGTGGTACTTAGTGATGAGACTAAAAGTCTGATGACAGTTGTGAAAGAATAGGTTGGACAAAGAATTGAGGATAGTTGCAACCATGGAAATGAGATAGAGAAGAAGACATAACAAGGTAGTACACATATGTGTTTGTTTGCAGGTGCAAGTCAAAGAAGAAAATCAAGTTTTGGTCAAGGAAAAGATGGAAGACAAATGACAGGGATGAAGATAGTTGCATATGGAAAAAAATGCAAAGGTGTAGGGCAGATTGCAAGAGCACAATGCATAAAACAATGGAAGGAATGTGTGAATCAAAGGAACATGTATGAAGGTTGGAGGAATTGGTACCAACCCCAACTCATGTTGCATGAGTTTTTTTTCTGTGGGGTTGTATGGTGCAAGAGCACATACACCTTTCTTGATGTTTGAAGGCTAGAAGCATATTAATGTTGTCTTGGGGTAGTTTGAGAAGAATAGTGTTCAAAAGAAAATTTATTTGATTGTGATTGATCATTTTGTGTTGGATTGAAGGTCATCACACCTTGCTTGCATCAAATTTTGACTAAGACAACTTAGTACTAAAATCAAGAGATCATTTAGATCTTGTAGACCAAATTTGAGCTAATTCTAACTCTAGGGCATTGCTCAAACTGAGGTGAACCCAACAACAAACAAAATTTGTGTTTTGCACATAGGATTAGGGAAAAGTCTTGTCATGTACTTAGGACTAAAACCAAGACTAGGGAGAATTATTGTAACTCAAAATAACCTAAAATACTATGGATATGTGGTTCTCAATGTTTCTTACAAATCTCTAAATTGTGTTAATCCTAATTCTACATAGATTCTTCAAAAAATGATATACAATCAAAAAAATTTATACAGTCATGACTAAAGGGTCCAATAGAAGATTATCCAACCATGCAAAAAGCAAACCAACACATAATAAGACTCAATGGAATAGTAAAACAATAGTACAACTTTATTCATTCACAATAATAATGAATTATAACATATTTTAACGAGTTACCAACATGCTAGGCTTTGTCTGATTGATTACAATGGGAAAATTATAAAATTTAGAAGATATTACAATACAGTACTAGGCCAATCCATTTCTTCTTTCTTTGTTAATTTCTAATGATCTCAGAACATTTCTATATATCATTTTCTACTTTTAAAGGTGTTCTTAATGGATTCAAGGAGGTACAAATCCTAATGCATGATGAAATGTTTAGTTGGAAAAATGTGTAAATGAATCTTCTAGAGTGAACATGGTGATGAAGGATCAATGAACCTCAACATCGTCCACATCATAAACTCTCTTATATCCAATGTACCTTGGAATATGTTCATTTACACAAGCTTTGAAAATTTATCAAAAACTATGATAGTGAAACTAAGCGTTATCCTCTAATGCTTTATAATATATTAGATATATAATGAGGCTTTTGAAGTGATCCAAATATCTTGGAAATTGAATGCAATATTGTAGACTTAGTGTAGATCATATAGTTCCAATCACATTGTGAGACTTACAACAATGGTATAATGGGATGTGATTTGTTGTGATAGGTGATAACTATAAGGGTCAAATCACAATACTATGTCTCACTTTTTGGCCAAGATGGAAATTTATATCAACATTTTTAATTGAATCTTCATCTTTTGAGACCTATAGTAGATAAATCATTAAGAATTTGAAGATGATGCAAACTAGTGATTTGTTGAAATTTTTGTTTAGATTCCAAATTATATTTTTAATTTTTTTTGAAACAAATCATGAATCTTTCAATATCTCCTTTAATAACTAGTTTTAAATAGAAAATAACATTTTCAGAAAGTAATGTTTGTGTCATCCAACATAACTCTTTTTCTATAAGGGATAAAATTCTAATTTTTGAAACATAGATTCTCAACATCAATATCTAGGGCAAGGATATTTTTTCATATTTTTTTGTTATATATATATATATATACTTTAATTAATTTATGAAGTCATTATACTATAATTTGGACATATGTGTGTGTCGTCAAACACAATTTGTTGTGTATATATTAGAATTTTTTTTCTAGTGAAACAAGGACATCAATACTTAGGGCAAGGGTATTTTTTGAATTTTTTTATAATGGTTCACTATTTTTCCACATCTGCAAAATGAAGAGCTTGATGTTCAAAGAAAAATATATGTTCAGTAAAAATTAAAAATTAAATATGTGATAAAATGAAAATATATCAAAACTATGCTTGTTGGAAAGCTCATTTCGAGGGCTACAATCTTACAAAATATCTCGTAAAGTTAAGTTCATATGAACGTCAAACCCGAGGTTTGAAACTAAATTTTTTGAGGAAATTTTGATGTAGAAGCCAAACCTATCATACTTAACCCCTTCAGTCATGTAAGGTAAGGGGACCAACCACACTAAGGCTCTAGGTCATGGAGAGCCAAGAGAAGAGGGATTCCCTTTCTTACCTCAAGCTAATAGGTGTTTAGGACAAGAATCAAGAATGACGAGCACTCTCAAGTGCTTCTATCACTCTACAAATCCAAAAGTCTAAATGAGGCTAGATGAGCTATTTTCTGGAGTCCAAATTGCACCTCAAACAAGTCTTTGCCTGAGGACAACAACACAGATCTGGGATGACAATGCAACAAACTGGCATCTCTTTAGCGCGTTGGCATCTGTATGGCCACAAGATGTGAAATACAGTATGGAAAGCAAGAAAACCTACTAATTGCCTAGCTGACTAATTTCAACGAAATAAATAGAACAAAGAAATATGAGAAATATCTATGTAAATGATAAAGAAGGTAGATGAAGATGAGGGTGATGAATATCGACTCAATAGAGCTCTAGTTCGCCAGTGAGCTCCATGCACACATTCACCTACACACAACCAAGAGAGGGGAAAATGTTGGGCTATATAGGGGTTTTCCTCAGTCAAACCCCCACTTTCGTGTTTCCACCTCCACTGACAGTCAGGAAAGCCATAGAGTAGAAAATATGATAAAGGAAAGAAGAAAGGAAAGTGTTGAACACTACAAAATATTTAATGCTACTCTATCAAACCACGATGAGCAATGAAAGTGATGTAATACCACCTCCACCGAAAGGCTCTCAAGGCTAATGAAGGAAGAATGCAAGGAAATGATCTTGGAAAAGTTGACACAACTGCAACATTGACGAAGGGAGGCCTCGCAAGACTCCAAACTTGCAACTTCTATGGTAGCACAACACGTACAAGGATGGAATCGATGGAGTAACAAGATGTTATAATTCCCAATGGATTTGTGGAAATTGCTAGAATTATGAAGATGATAAATAGATGCTCAAGAGATTGTAGAAGATGGAATGAATTAGAAAGATAGACATTTCAAGATCAAAATTGGAGAGGAGTCATTTTCAAATTGGTTGGTCGACACAAAGGTGTTACACTTCATGCCCAATGGAGAGCATAAATTCCTTGTGCACACTAGAGGTAGGAATCTAACAGGAATGAAAATGCACCGTGCACACATCTACACACCGCGCTCACATCCCCGATAAATATTCCCCCAATGACACATAGGACAAGCACCAAGTGGATGGAAGGTAGGTGGGTGATGTGGAATTTTGACATTGGGTTCAATTTTCTAAGGTGAGGGTATGCAAAAGGGGAATTTACACAAGGGTTGCAAATTCAATCCTATAAAATTTTCCCCCACTTTAGCGAGAATGAGTATCGATGAGCGTTCGGTAAAGTAGATTGAAGAGTTAAAAATGTATACCTGAACCATTGAGGAAGCAAACCATGATTTGGAAAGCTTGAAAGCATAGGTTAGGCAAAAGACTCCACCAATACTCTCTCATGAGGAGGTTCGAACAAAAGGACTCCGTAGCTCTGCAAAACTATGAAGTTGAACAAAGTACATTGAAGGCCCACAAACCAACGATGGAAAAATCTTGCAGGATGCAAGTGCTTCATAGGCCCTTAGACCAAAGCACCCCCTAGGTACTCTCTCTTGAAGGAAGCCCAGTGTAAGGGGAATCCACATAGTTAGACTAGAAAGCAGCTTCACAAGCACACCTACAAAGCAACATGTTAATCCGTAGATAAAACATGTTAGAAAACACAAACAACAACCATGTGGGAAAACAAGCAAACAGTCACACAAATGGTCAAAAAATTGAAGGGATTTCAAAGGGGTCCCTCGAGAACCCTTGAAAAGAAGAGGGGTCCACTCAAGGGACACACTGTTTGAAAGTGAGAATTTTTCACAAATCAATTCAACATCAAGGAATCCTTTTGAAAGATGTTCACTTCATCAAGGAATTCAAAAGGAAGAAAATTGACCCCCACTAGGTGAAGGTTGAAGCTTCTCCTATAGGAAAAGTTGCTCCCTCCTTGAAGGAAATTTTTTTCAAGTTCTTTCTTTACGAACCCATGACGAAGGAAACATGTTCTGCTAGGGGTCCAAGTTGAGAATGCGATTTTTGAAAAAGTTTGCAAATATTTTCAAGAAAAGATTCGTTGACTCTCGAATCCATTTTTTGAAATCAAAGTTGACATGGTAGCCCCCCTTAGGATGATGCATATCGAACAAAAGGCATGTGGCATCCTAAGAAGAGAAAAACAAGAATGAAAAAGAAGTAATGTTGTGGTCGGTGGGACATAGTGAGATGTCGTCGTGGTGATGTTGTCACACACACAAGGGACAACACATGAACACCACAATATCACTAACAAGGGACATAGTGGCAATCTTATATTTTGGGGTCAAAGCTACTCATAAATATCTATAAGTATAATAATAGTATATAGATGAACTGTCATCAACCCCCTACTATATTAGACCATATGAAGAATGCATGAGAAAACAAAGTAAAAATAAAACAATGGGTCAACATGGAAGGGAAGCCTAAATGCCCCCAACACTTTGCATCGTCCCTAATTGTCAAAAATCAATACACATAATAGAGGAAGAATGATGCCACAAATAGAGGAAGTTTTATGACATAATCACTCCCGCATCCAGGCACTTACAAGGGTGAGAAGAGTCATCCAAGAACACATAACACAAGCACAGGAGAACACAAACACACACACAATCTACACTACAAATAAATAAGAGGCACCACCCTAACACTCATCAACCAAGAGGTCATCAACCTCCCAATCTAGATCATTATACGAGGAAGGAAGACGAGCTTGCAAGGGTGGAATGTTAAGGGGGGAGCCCTCCAACCCTCCCCCAACAAGAGCCAAGGAAGAAAGCCCCACGAGGTCTTCTCTGCTTGGTTCTTGTGGAGAAAAGGTCAGCGATTTTGTGAAGATCGCTGACAAGGCCGGGACCTCATCCAAAGAGTTAAACATGCATTTCATGGGAGTGGCATGTGTTACCTCAATGGAAAAGGAAGGTAGTGTCGGAGATTCACTGCTAGGCTCACTAAGTGACTTGAGAGTAGTGACGAACTCTAGGGATGCTGAAACTTTCTCCATCACTAGAACAACACATGCTAGCGTAGGACCACCCTCTGAAGAAGGTGGAATCCTCTTGCACCCCCCATTTTTGGAAGGGACAACCTCCATCTTCTTCTTCATTGTAGGATGCGAGTTCCCCACGAACGAGGAAGAAGGCACAAAGGAGGAAGAGAAAACTATGGTGGACACCACCAAAGTGTTCGACATGTCCACAGGTTTAGGGAATGGTGGTATATCCGAGAGGGACATCGAGAGAGGTAGCTTGACCGAAAGAGCAATAAACACCTACACCTTTTTAGAGTCATGGGTGTTTACACTTGTAGTAGGAGCTGGAAGCAACACTGAGGTTGATTGAATTGGAGTAGAGGGGATGGATGGAGAGGACACAACATTAGGTCCTAAAATAGGGGTGGTCAACCCCCCTTCCTTCCTTTGCAAAGTGGCTTGCTCAACCGCTAGAGCCTTTCAATGATGCTTGCATTTACATGCAAGGAAGTTTCTATGACTTCAGGAGTTGTAGGCCGAGAGTTGAGATGGGACAGAGGGCTCTTGCTTGGCCATTGGAGTGTTCATCACAACTATTTTTGGTGGAGGGAGAGACTCTTGGATGGGAGTAGGAGGGAGGGACTGAGAGGATGTTGGAGCAATAGTGGGGAGAGTCAGCTCTAGCACCTCGATGACATGCCTCTTCCCATTCACTACCTTAGGAACAGGAGTGGTAGGAGGCCACGAAGGCCGAGACATAGAGGACTCCCCATGGGGACCCTTCCCCTTACCATATCAAACATTCCTAGGCATTGTAGGTAAGACAGGAAGTTCAAAAGTTGGATGCTTGGGATTTTGCTAAGCAAGCACCATAGGATTCTCTATCAATCACTTAGGAATGAAATCCAATGATGCTACAACAAGGAAAGAGGAAGCGATAGGTGGGATAGCGGAAGAGGAGGAAAAATAACCTTGAACACGCTTCTCTTCCTCCCTTCTCTGAGCCAAGGTGGCATCACTGTTAGCTTTCAAGTAGGCCTTATGTGAGACAACATAGGGAGATGGAGGGTATCTCACCTTAGGTGTTAAGTGCCCTTTCTTATACTTCTCATAGGTCTGGTACAAGAGGTTCATCCTAGGCAGAAGCAAACCAATGAGTGCAGGCCAAAAGTGATCTAGGGAATAGCTACCACACGCAATAGGCAGTTTATAGCCAGTGTCATGGATTATGTGCACTAAACCCTCATGGATAAACTTTAGAAAATTATGCACGATTGAGGGAACTGTATTCATAGTGACTAACCAGGGGATACCTAGTTTCACCTTGAAGAGTTCGGACCCTGAGATTACATCAAAGAGGAAGTTTATTGACTTAGGTCCAACAAGGATTGACAAGGTGATGCTGCTAAGGGGAGGTATGAAAAGTTTGTTATGTGTATGGATGGTACTTTCAGGTGCGTCATATCCATCTTTATGCAAGAAATTGATCAACATAATCTCCTCAGTAATGACATTCACCTGACACATTGGGTCAACAAGAACACTTGTTACAATGTTTTCGTTGATTCACACGGGGATGTAAAGAGGAGATGGCTCTCTGTTATAACCCATCGACAAGTCCTACGAGGTGAAAGTTATACTAGGAGAATTACTCATAGGTTGCACAAAAGGGATAGGTAGATGTAAAAAGGAGGCCATCATGTACACTAAACAAAACTTTCATAGAGTCCCCAAAGGTTTCATAATTGGATAGTGACCCAGTTAAGGTTTTGTTCTAGGACGCTTATGGAACCTTCCAACTGCGCCACTAGGGATCACAACTTGGGTTGTAAGGTGCAATTCCTCACAACACTCACACCTACAATGCACCTAGGATATGAGGAAAGGACCCTTCAACACCACTAAACGGAACTAAAATGGTTCACATCAGCTTCACCAAAAATCTAAGGTAGGGGGACCAACCACACCAAGGCTCCAAGTCATGGAGAGTCAATAGTGGAGGGTTGCCCTATCTTACCTCAAGCTAACATGTTTTTAGGACAAGAATTGAGAATGAAGAGCACTCTCAAGTGCTTCTATCACTCTACAAATTTGAAAGTACAAATGAGACTACACAAGCCGATTTTTGGAGTCCAAACTGCACCTCAGACAACTCTCTGCCTGAGGATGACAGTGTGGGTCTGGGACGACAGTGCGGTGTGCTAGTGTCTCTCTAGCATGCTGGTGTTTGTACAACCAAAAAGCATGAAATGCAGTATAGAAAACAAGAAAACCTACTAAATTCCTAGCTGACTAATTTCAATGAAATAAACAAAACAAAGAGATACAAGAAACAACTACGTAAATGATAAAGAAGGTAGATAAAGATGAGGGTGATGAATATCAACTCACTAGAGCTCTAGTTCGCTAATGAGCTCCACACACACATGCACCTACACACAACCAAGAGAGGGAAAATGTTGGGCTATATAGGGGTTTTCCTCAGTCAAACCTCCACTTTGGTGTTTCCACCTCCACGGACAGCCAATGAAGCCACATAGTAGAAAATATGATAAAGGAAAGAAGAAAGGAAAGTGTTGAACACTACAAAATATACAATACTACTCTATCAAACCACAATGAGAAAGGAAAGTGATGCAATACCACTTCCACCCAAAGGATCTCAAGGCTAATGAAGGGAGAATGCAAGGTAACAAGCTTGGAAAAGTTGACATGGCTGCAATAGTGATGAAGGGAGGTCTTGCAAGACTCCAAACTCACAACTTATGTGGTAGTACAACATGTATAAGGATGGAATCGATGGAGTAACAAGCTTTTGTAATGCTCAATGGAGTTGTGGAAATTGCTAGAATTGTGAAGATGATAAAGAGATGCTCAAGAGATTGTAGAAGATGAAATGAATTAGCAAGATAGGAATGTCAAGATCAAAATAGGAGAGGAGTCATTTTCAGGTTGGTTGGTCGACATAGAGGTGTTATGCTTCATGCCCAATGGAGAGTGTAAGGTCCTTGCAGACACTAGAGGTAGGAATCTATTAGGGATGACAATGCGCCACATAGACGTTTGTGCGCTGTTCTCGCGTCCTCGATAAATATTCCCCCACCGACACACAGGACAAGTGCTAAGCGGATGGAAGGCAGGTGGGTGATGTGGAATTTCGCTTTCAGGTTCAATTTTCTAAGGTGAGGGTATGCAAAAGGGGAATTTACACAAAGGATACAAATTCACTCCTATATAGTTCAAAGGACCTTTGAATGACAATACCTTCACTTGAAGGGTCCTTCGAGTAAAGGTGTTTAGTTGCATACATTCGCTCAAAGGTGCTCACTAAAAATGTCCCTGCTAGCCAAAAAATGTTCATTGTCCCAAAAGTGAGACACAATATTGTGATTTCACACATAATGTAAATGAAAACCTACAAATAAATAAATAATACTTAAAAGAAAATATTTTTGAGTGATGCAAGATTACTATTACACCATAAGTTGCTACTACATTAGACACCCAAAGTTATTTATCATTAGATAGAGATAAATCAAGATCGTATACTTCAACCTTCAAAATCTATGATAGTTCTTCTTTAGGATTTCTTTTGGACTTCACCAAATACTCTCCATGTTTTTAATTCCTTGTGCTTCTCCTAATCCTACAATCTAAAATTTTCTCAATCTTCTCTTTTGACTATTGTGATATTCATTTTTCCTATTGTACTTTTGAATTACTATCTCTAGACTCCCCTTCATGATGTTAATATAAATCTACAATATTAAATAATTCTAATATTCCCAACCCTTTTAGTATATACATTTATTAAATCAAAATTCTTGATAGTTTTACAAGGACCAATCTTCGTCACTTCATCTTAAACTATATCTCCCAACCAGAATTGTTTCCTTACTAAGATACACCCTTATCTCATATTTAAGCACAAGCTTAGGTTATGCCTTCTTTCAAATAACATTTCTCCTTATATCTACCATTCATCTTCTATTTTACATCAATTCCTCCATTTATTTCTACAAACTCTTCTACTTTTGAACTCCTCTTTTCTTCGTTAATAATGTCTCTCAACTAGTATATATTCCTTGGAATATTACCACAAGAAACCATAAATGTGTTCTCTCTATACTCCTATTTAATAATTTATTATATGCACACTCTACCTATGATAAAGCCACTTCCCAATTTCTAATATTTTATCAAACCAAACATCTCAATAAATAATTTAAACTCTTTTTTATAAATTTGATTTATCCATTAGTCTATGGGTGATATGCTAAACTAAATTCAAATTTATCTTCATCTTCCTCCATAATTTCCTCCAAAATTATTTAACAAATTTAGCATCCATATTTAACACTATATTCCTAGAAACCCACACAACACCCAACCAATCTCCTTGAAAAATAAATCAAATGCATACATAGTATCATTGTTTTTCTTACATGTAATGAAATGTGTCATCTTATAAAAAATTTCAACTACATTTCTAAATATTTAATTATATCCTCTCTATGTTCTTGGGACTAATCTAAACCAACATTTCAATTGCTCCCCTTTGCAACTTGACAAGTTTTGCAACCTTGAATAAATTTCCTCATGTTCTTATATATGTACAAGTGCTAATTCACCAAGGCTACTATATTATCTTCCCTTAAATGTCTTTGTAAACCATTGTTATTCTTCTCCTTTGATCAAATTCGCTCTCATTGAGATTATAAAAATGCATAATTGATTACCCTTAAACATCTCATTTTAAGTCAAATCGTTTAACCTTTTAGTTCTATTCATACTTATTGGTTCATTACATGTCTTCCATGCTTTCACAAAATAAAGATCATTTTCATACAACTATTTCAACTCTTCAAATTCAACTGCCTCTACTCATTTATGTCTGTAAATTTTGTCTCCTATTCAATACATAAACAACTTTGTTTGATTTTCCACTCATATGCTTCAACATACAAGTTTAACTCTACATAATTTTTTTCCATCTCTCATGTCTCTAATTCAATTTATCTTGGATATTAAAATACAATATTGCTTGATAATTAATGTACACCACAAACTTATTTCATAGCAACAAATGTCTCCACTTCTTCAATGCTTGAATTGTGGCATCAAATTCTTGATCATAGAATGGATATATTCTTGAATCATTAAAATTCTCATTGAAATATGCTAATGGTCTTCCTTCTTGGCTCAATACTACAATTTCATTTACACTTGCCTCACAATCAACCTAAAATACTATCAAATTTTGATAATGCTAGGACTAGTTGTCACTTTCTTCTTTAAAACTTAAAATTTATATATTGTTATCCTAATATCCACTTAAACTCCTTATCTCCTTTCATTTTCTTAGTTAGTGGTGTAGGAATATCATTGATGTTTATGATTAAATTCCTATAGAAAATACCAAACAATCAAAATATTTTACCTCTCAAGCATTCACTAGTGTAGGTCACTCAAAAATTGACATAATTTCTTAGTGTCCATCTTCAAATCTTTATTTGAAATTACAATACCAATAATACTAATTTAGTCTTCATGAAACTACACATTTTTACATTAATCAACAACTTCTCTTCTTTCAATCTCTACAACACTAGTTTTATATACTCTAGATGCTCCTCCTTATTCTTGCTAAAAATTAAAATATCATCCAAATAAAAAATGGAAAACTATCTAAAAATTACTTTAAGACCTAATTCATCAACCTCTAAATGCACTCAACGTATTATTTAATCCAAATGGCATAACCAACCATTCATGTAATCCTTTATTTATCTTGAAAGTAGTGTTCCACTCATCCTATTCTTTGATTTAGATGTGATTATAGCTACTCTTCAAATCAATCTTGGTAAAATACCTTACTCCACTCAAATAGTCCATTGTGTCATTCATCCTCAAATTATATTGGTAACATCCTATGTGTTTCCTTATTTATAAAATGTGCTCCTAAAATTACATCCAGTCACCCGACACTTCTTACTAGTGGTAGTTCATTTGACATATTATATGATACAATGTCATATTCTATCAAAAAAATTGATATTTCTTCTTGTAGTATCTTCTCAACATCTGTAGTGGCATTATTTATAATTACAATGTTTCATATCCTTGGAATAAATTTAAAATAAATATTGTATGTCTCAAACCATCTAGACAATACAATTTCATAAAGTCTTCAAATCACACTTTCAAGGTAGGATTTTTTTTAGTATGATAGGTATTTATTAAGGTACAACATCTTTAACATAAAGCTAGAAGATTTGTTGGAGGCCTTACAAAGCTATGTAGACATTTAAAAATTTGAAAAATATAAAAAGTATCAAGTATTCTAGTATTTTGGCAAGGGTTCCTAGCTTGTAGTCTTATTTGGTCATAGCCCCTAGTTACACTCAAACCAGGGGGCTTAAGCCCACACTAGCACCTATAGCCTTGCTCCACCAACCCACCTCCCATTTATTTGTCATTCTACCACCCCACCATTAGTGTTGCCTCTCTACCACCAACATATTGATGTTCCACCACCAACCAACTACTAGGGGGCACCCTATCCTAATTCATTTTCCTAAAGGTAACCATTTTTTCTATTGGCCATAATTTGGGCATACAAAATTGAATTTTTGAAAATAATTCCAAGCACTTTGTAATGGTGTTGGTATTTTTCTAGATTTTTATTCTAGTGAATTTTATTACAGAATGAGGTTTGATCATCTATTTTGGTTTCTAAGCTCATAAGTTTTTGTCAAAATATTCAATTTTCTTAATTTTTATGGTATTGGAAAGGTATTGAGGATTTTGTCACAACCATCCATGCACTTTTCCTAGATTCAACACTAGGTATCTTTTAATTTACTTTATCAATTTTACACATTTTGAAGATAACTTAGAGATCTCGACTCTTGGAGATATTTTATTTTTTTGGCCTGGCTTCATTTCAAATCTTCTATTTTTCATTTATTTTTGTTGGTTATAATCATCACTCCAAATCCATAGAAAATTTAATTTAATTATTGTGTGAAGAAAAGGCATACCATAGATGAATGCATGTTGAGAAAAATTGATGATTTCAAACTTTGTGAACTTCATCAATTGCAACAAATATGCATTGTAAATGACATCAATTTTATAAATTATTATAACCAACACCTGTAGATATACCTAATTTTCATACTTAGAAATCGTGTGTGGACACAACCTCAAATAGGGATGAGTAGTGTAGTCAAATAAAATGTATCCATCATTAACTATTGCTACTTTAGTTCAACAAGATTATTTTAGTCTTCTAGGTTTGATTCATTGGGATTCCTATCTATCATACATATTATCCTTGTTTATGAAGTCTCGTAATGCATATCTTGAGGACACATTAAAGGATTTGCATTACCTCTTTAATGGCAGTGATGTCATCACACTTTTAGTGTTTCCAAAAGTAGTTCATATATTTCCATCTCGTGGTTCCACTTCTTTGATTAGGATTGTAGTTTCTATTTTGGAGATATCTTTTTCTAGCATGAGGACATTGAATTTGTATTCAAAGACAAATATTTATATTTGGATTCCCTAATCATCTAGATTATGGTATTGGATTATACAATCACCAATGAATCTATTTCTTCCCAAGGGGAGAAATGTTGTTTGCAATTAGTAGATCATTTTATATCTCCAAGCTCTCATTGTTGGCACAAAAGATACTTCTTTATCGGGGGATTCATAGTCTCATATTTTCTCTCCTATAGAGGGATATCCATTGTACATTTGGGATAGAAGCAATACTTAGGGTTCATGTTGAGCCCTCCTTTCTTCCATCACATGTACATTTACATTTTTCTCTTTTGGAGATGAGTTTTATTTCCAAGAGGTTTTCTATTGATTATATCAATAACAATAAGGTGGAATGAGAAGAATCATTAGATGGTTTAGAAGTCATAAATTTGTAGATTATTAAAAATTTATTAGTAGAGGGAGATTTAGTGATGGTGATCAAGGTAATGAATAATTGTAGGATCCCAAGCTAAAAGATGAATTGAAATATAGATGAGGGCCAAGTCTTAAAGGAAAATTTTAAATCCATTGAATTTAATCACTATAAAAGAGATTTTAACATTGTTACAAATCATATAGCAAATGAACCTGTGTTCACAAAATTAATAATAACACTTAAAAGTGTCAAAATTTAAGTCTCCACACTAATTTATAATCTATTGTGTTCAAAGTTAAAATTGTCAAAATTTAATCATTTATAATCTATTGTCACAACACTTATATCACCAAGTCTAGAATATTTAAATATACATATATTATCACATAATTATATATTTTGGGGGAATAAATTTGAAAAGAGTTTTACATGAGTGAGGTCTCATTGGTTGGGACTCTATTGATGAATTCACCTCTTGAGATGTTGGAGAAAAGCCTAATGATAAAGATCATTGTTAGTAGGATACAAAGCAGAGACCAAAAGCTATCGCAAGCTGCCACATGACTTGCAGAACCTAAGATTGATAGGGAAGATAGAGTAAGAGGTACTCCACAAGGGTCACGCCTCTCTAGGAGATAAAGCAAAGATATAGGTACGTAATAAATGTAGGATATATGGTATGAAGGAGAATAGTAGATCAGAATGGAAAAATATAGGATAGTAATATGATTACAAAGCTGAGACTAATATTTGTCATTGTATTTGCTATGAACCTATAAATATATGGATTTATGAGGATTAAATCAGTATATGAGTTATGAATGAATTCTATCTTGATCTAAGTTACATATGGAATGCAATTTAATATAATTTCCTACCACAATTTCTCTTTTCTCTAACTATATCCTCTAGGGTATAAACAAACTACACAAGGGATATTAGGGTACAGATCTCCATATTGTAACTATCCATTTCCTCTGGCCAACAATCGTCCCTCTATTGGGATTGCTTAAGTTACATAGTGTTATTTGGTTTTTCATCTTTGTTTTGGACTATCTTGTCTAACTTTGAGAGTGCGCATTTATACCATCCATCTTTTTTTGTGAATAATATAATATTATCTTTTAAGATTAATAAAAATTAAATAGGATATATTCATAAAACAAAAAGAGTCTTACAAAGTATGATGCTTTATGAAGATTTAGTTGCATAGTTTTTTAGTCAAATTTATTGACCCACATTTCATGAAAGGTAGTTGATATGAACTTATCTCTCATGATAATGAATGGTCTACTTAACACTCATTGTATTTAGGTGTTGTTCATAGTGATGAAGCATCAAGACTTCCTAAAGGGACACCCATTAGGACTACTGTGAAAATATATCCTACTTATCAATGTAGAAAGTTACAAATGAATAAAATGATCCATATACAAAACACTTAAACATTACACAGATATTAATATGGGAGAAGATTTAATAGTTTCCTATGTATCAATAGTTATGGTGTTAGGTAGCAAGGACCCTCTTTTTTTGAACTTTTCCTTATAATGTTAACTACTAACTATTGTGTTTGTACTTACAAAACAAATAAAAAGTGTCTATTTTCACAAGTCATGATTAAGAAACAACCAATCATGTAGTAACACTTAAGATGATCAACAATACAACTCATTATTGATACCCAAAATACCAAACAATATCTTTACAAAAACTAAAATGCACAATTACTAAATCCTCTAACCTAATATCCAAAAATAAATAAAAGATTTAACTAAGAATGATAATTACATTATCATTAACACCCAACTTCTCACATAAATGATAAGAAAACCACTTGGAAAGTAAGGAGCAACAACTATATACCTATCCATTAATAAATGATGTTGGGGCAAAAGAAAAGCGTCCATTTTCTTAATGACAACGCAGGGAAACAATCCTTCCCAATAAAATAACTTAGCTTGCCGCCTCCATGTGGGGGGCTTCAGCCTTTACACAATTCTTCTTTTTGCCTGGCCTTTCCTCTGTGCATTGTTCATATGATGGAACTTTGGACAGTAATGCAACCCGCATGTTCTAAGATTCAAAAAACTTCACAAAATCATAGCAATCATATTTATATAATTCCATAGCATTTTGGGTGAGTTGTCAAGTGCCCAACAGCCTCTATTGGAACTTCTGACCACCTCCTTTATGCCTAATCTTTATTAAATCTATGCCTTGATCTTTTATAAATTTATGTCTTGTTTTAAAAAGCACCAGCCCTGTGCAACGTTCATATATATATATACATATGTAATGCCCAGTTATAAGATATCAATATATTATTATTATATTTCATTTAACTAATAGATTTAATAAACGTTTTACTTTTTGACAAGCTTGAAGATTCCCATAATGAAAGTTCAGAACTTATGTATTGTGGTGCACGCCTGAGCCTGTTCACAACTTTAAGAACAGTCTTTCTTTACTGTTTTTTAAATGTTTGAAAAGCAATCACAGTAGAAATAAATATTCTCGTGTGGGTCAAACTTTAGTTATATCAGATGTTCTCGACTGGATTCATTCTCTTGTCTGTAATTATCAGATTTTTAAGCACGTTATTTCCAACATTGATGTGCCATATGTCCCAATTGCATGTATCATAGCAAACGATGTATTAGAGAAACCATTTATGACAGAAATACAATAATGACTGGGTGCAAAGTTATCTGTCAGATTTGACCCTAGTACTTCTCTTTCAACTGCATTCTTCTATACTGACTGCTCTGCACAATCGCACATGACGTTATTTAACTTTCTGTCAGTTTTATTTTGACCCAACTCGAATTTCCAACATACCTGACAGAGAAGTTTTAGTGTACAATGATGAACATATAAAATTCAAACTCCACAGACCATCATTAGGATAAGGGGAACAATATAAGATTGATTGTGGAAGATGGTCTTTAAGAAGAAAGAAGAGAGGTCCGAAGGACGAGAATACAAATAAGAAATAAAATAATAAAATTAGAACAAAAATGAAATGAAATGAAAGGTTTTAACGAGGGATCTTCCACATCAAAATCAAACAGAAGTTTCAATAAAAAAAAAATATATTTTTTGTTTTTTTTAATTATGAAATGGGAAAAATGTGGGTGATGGTTTTTGAATGGGGTATGCACTTACACTTTCCTTCCTTTTTCACATATCTTTTGATTTCCACATTTATGTTTCGACTCTTTTGCATGCCAATTTCCTATTTACTCATCCACTTGGTATTTTACTTCATCCATGTGTTCTTTCTTTTATTTAACTTTTCAACCGTTACTATTTTTAGGTAGTAGTGTCCTTCCATGTTTTGTGTTCTCTTCAAATAAACTAGTAGTTGAATCATCATATTCACTTCAACTAGAAAGGCTCCAACTTTGGCTAATACAATCTTGTATGGGACCATGACTTTTATTTTGAAATTGCTTATGTTTAGATGATTGTGTAACCTTTCTATCTGTCTTTGTTTCAATATTGATGGGTTGCTACCCCAAAATTCTAGACCATACAACACCATCAATGTTACAAGTTGCCCAAATGATGTCTTATTTGTTTCCTAATCTTGTAGTACAACTAATCTATATCTATTTTGAAGCATGCATAGAGTTTTTCATCCTCTTTATATCCTTTTAATCCTAGACAAGTCTTCCAACTGAGGTTGCTTTGAAAATCAAGCCCTGGGTATTTGTATTTGTTTACCACTTGCAAGGTTATATTCATTAGCCAATTGAAAGATAATGAAATGATACACATGTTATAAATGTAGAATGAGATAAATGTTATATTATTATAAAAATAAAAATGTTTAGAGGTGGGAAGAATTATATCTTTGATTTGGACAAAGGACTGGTCATTTTTGTTTGATGTTAATATGGCGGTATGGTTAGTTACAATTTTGTAGTTAGGGTGGTTGGGTGTTTTTTAGTAAATAATATTATGGATGAACTCTACTAGAATAATATAATGTGGAGTATTTTATGATTATTGGCTAGTTGGATGGAAGTTTTTCTTGGGTTGTATCCAAGTCGATGGTTTCTTTATTTGGTCATATTATAAGATCATCAATGGCAAAATGTTGGAGAAGATATGGTTTCAGTTTAGAGTTTGAGGAAGATTGGCCCTAGATTTGGTTATATTCTAGGGTGGAGTCTCATAGTATGTATTGAAATACATTTTTTTTTTAATGGAATTGGTGAACTCTAAAGTTACCAATATCTAAGCTTTGATTGCTCTTCTTTGTGGCTCATACGTGTCTTAACCTAGGTATAGTAGCAAAAAATAGGGTTATAAAATTACAACCAATATGAATATTGCTAATTATTAAAGATAACATGAATATTATGTTCAATGTTTTTTTTTAATAGGACATGATACATAATCATAGTAGCATATAGCTAGGTATATAGCATTACATCCTCATTTGACATATTTCATCCTCAAAATATGAGTAGAAACAAAATAATGAAGCCTCCAATAATTGCACATGACTTTGTGCTCCATCATCCAAACATCATAATGTTATTTTAGTAGGTGTTGTACCCTTCTCAAAGTCTTGCTCCATATTCCACTACACTATAATTTTATTCATGTCCATAGTTATTCCTCATTTGCTTCTTGTAGCATCAAAAGTTGTACACCCTTAAAATTTCATGTTGTGTTTTGGACTTGTTTTTGTGTACATTCCCCTAATATTCTTAAGGAGTCACTTTATCCTTAACCTTGGATTTTTTCCTTCATCAAATTGCCAAATTTTCTTTACATTCTCATTTTTCATGTTGACTTGAGACCACATGTTGAATTTTAAGTGATTTCTCCACAATGCAAGCACAACATGTAGTTGTCCATATGATGCATTGGTGTCCCACAAGTTTTCGAAACTTTAAACATTGGTTTCCTACGTAACTACCTATTGTAACACCCATCTAGTTGAAAAATGTCTCTTGCATCTGAATCACACCCTTCAACTTCCAAGAAACCCTTTTGAAAACATATCTTTGATTTTTCTTAATCTCTATTAACAACAACAACAACAAATATATCTCGTGCTCTCTTCTCTCTTGATTACACACTCCATTATTGAGGATTTCTCAAGGAAAAGTGTTATTGGCATCTGCATCCTCTCAATATTTTTGTCATCATTTAGTTGGTAATGTTGTTAAGAAATTTTTCATTCTTGTTTTAATAATGGTATATGTTAGTGTAAATAGTGACTTTATCAAATTAGTTAGCTTTGAGCCTACCTAGGAGAGTCCTGATAGCATTTTGGAGAATGCCAAGATCAAAGGACTTGAATTGATAACCTTCCACAAGTGAAAATATGAGCACAATGGTATGTCTCAAGTGATGAGGACACATGTCTCAATGCTATGAAGTGAGAAAAAAGTCTAAAAGTCCCTAAGTGGAGACTTAAGCAATGTGAAAAGCGACTTTATCAAACTAGTTAGCTTTCAGCCTACCTAGGAGAGTCTTATTCATATTACTTGAGTCTCCACTTAGGGACTTTTAGACATTTGTGTCACTTCATAACATTGCTCGACATGTTTCCCCATCACTTGAGACACCTATTGCATGCATACTTGCCACTTGCTCACACACTTGTCAAGTGAGCTCACAAGTGTTGCACATTTGGAGGGTTAGTTAGTTATTGAGTCCTACCTCATCTACCTTGCCTATATATACAAGGTTTTTGCTTGTATAATTACACTTTTCATCATATATTGATAGACATACTATTGTGCTCATATTTTCACTTGTGGAAAGTTATCAATTTGAGTTCTTTAATCTTGGCATTCTCCAACATGGTATCAAAGTCATGAGAGCACATTCATTCTTGCATCATTGTGATTTCTCCAAATATCCCTATCATCAAAGCGCCATAGAGCCATTCTAAAAATTGGGTATTGATTTATTTATTTTTAGTAAGTTATTCTTTCAAAACACTAGTGTATGCATACTTTGGTAGTCTTTTTTTTTAAGGTATTTTATTTTTTCATCAAATTTCTTCTACACATCAGACCAAAAAAAAAAATTTGGGCTTTGTTCGCAGCAACAAAAAACCATTTGGGTATTTGTTAGTTTTTGTAGAAAGTAAATGAATATTACAAAAAAATGTAGTTTTTGATAAGATAAGTAGTATTTATAGGGTGATGTACCCTTCACAAAGAGAGCCCATAGGGCCAAAAAGAAGCTAGTTCAAAACAAAACATGAACTAGGAAAAGAGCAATAAAAACAGCTGACCAACAGTTGAAAAACAACTAACAAGGACTAGACAACCCCAAAACTTGAGGGGACTAATATGACTCCCAAAGCTCGAGGTTGCAAAGTAGCGATGGATTTGGGGAGTCCCTTCTTCCTCAGCACAATAGACCAAGAAGACTTGGAATCGAAATCCACTGAGCAAGGCAAGAGGAGTGGGTCCTCAACAGCCACCCCAAGCAAGGAGCCACCATGAAACAAGGGAGTCGTTAGCATAGAAGAGGAGACATGAGCTATCAAAGGATTAGCAGAGTCGATCAACGAGGGACGAGAAGGTTCCCCCAAGACAATGACAACAGATCAAGGCAACAAAGGTTCCATGGAAGGGATAACTAGAAGAGGAGCTTGGAAGAGCTCAGACACCAAGGGAGCAGGAGGGTCACCCTCCTCAGAGGAATCATCTGAAGAGGGAGAACCAACCATGAGGTGGTTTGACAGAGCATTCTTCCACCAAGTAGAAGCACCCTTGCGACGAGCAAGAGAGCAACTAGAGGCCAAATGACCAGCGAAGAAACACCTCTTACATCGAAAGGGGAGCCCCTCATAGTCCATCAGCTGCGTCCAAGGTCTGTCCCCCACCATTAAAACCACATCACCATGGAGAAGTTTGGAGATGTCCAAATCAATTAAAATACGAGCCATCGTAGTATGCCCTAGGTCCCCGAACGTAGAGTCCACCTTTAGAAAGTGTCCAATGGAGTTTCCAATAGCTTCAAAACAAGAATGCTCCCAAAACTGGAGAGGGAGATTCGGTAGACGGACCCAAACTGGTATGATATTCAACGAATTAGTTAGAGGATTGAAAGAGTGAGACCAAGGCCTGATGGACAATGAATGAATACCCCACATCCACCCCCTATCCAGCACACAGTCTCTCTCTACAAGGGAGGCAAAGGTAGCAAAGAAAAATCCCCTAGCGTTGGGATATAGCTCAATCTGACCAGAGACAACAAGCTTCCAGGAGATGGAAACCCACTCATCGAGATTAGGAAGGGAGGGCCACAAGCCATTAAACCTGTAAACCACACCCTGCCTCAAGTAGAAATCCTTATTTTCAACAACTTCAGGACCACAAACTACAATAGGGGAAGCACGGGCACAAGGCAGAGGTCGAACCCTGGCCAGAGCAGGCATAGAATGAGCACCATCCTTAGAAACCACCTCAAAGAAGGACTTTAGATGGCCACCCGAAATAGCCCTAAAGCTAGGGACTCCAACAAAAACACTAGAATCAGGAGCAGGTGGTGCCATAGGGAGAACAAAGGGGACACCAACAGTAACACTAGATGACACCACAGGGAGAACAGAGGGGGTGGTTGTACCCACAAGCGCAACATCCACACAACCATTCACCTGAGCAACCACGCTTGAGCATTGCAACCTGTCACCTGTCAAAAACGCATCTGCCTGAGGAGGACAAGGAGAGCCCTCACCCGATCATGCAGCCCCAGACGGAGAGGGAGGTCCCCCATCTAAACATTCATGCCTCGCACAAGCCTAAAGAGCGCAAGACAGAGAGCTACCATTCGTAGAAGACCATTGCATGCACACCAAAGGTTTCCCGCTCGAAGACATTTTCAACTCTTCAAACCCTTGTGTTTGTTATGCCACACTGAGAATTAAAAAAAATGTAGTTAAAATAGCATGGCGTGACCATTTTTCCTGCAGATAGATTTTTTTTTATCAAATTGTATCTTCGACACATTGGAAAGAAAAACACTTTTTGGGTTTTGATTGCAGTATCAAAAATATTTGCAAGTATTTATTAGTTTTTGCATACAAGTATATTTTGCAAAAACTAAATCATAAATGTTTAGGCCATTATTGATGGAAAAACTAAATATTATAATCTTTTGATCGGTAACTCAAAATAGAGTGTTGTTTTCTTCAAAATTTCATATTTTTTCATTTTCAATCCATTGGACTTACTTATATTGTAAAAGGCACTAAATTATAAAGTGACAAATTTTTGGGGGCTCTCAAATATTGAATCAAGGGGGTGTATTATGTTGTGCCTTTGAGCACTTCTGTGAGTTGTCTTTGAACACTTCCACGTTTCCATTAAGTGATTTCTTCCCACACTTCATTTCTTCTTTAGTTGATAATAGTCATGTCTCCAAATATTTTGAAAATAAAATGTGATTATTGTAAGAAGAAAATACATTCCATAGATGAATGCATGTTTAAACAACTTGATGACTTGGAACTTGCTTGGAAACTTCATCAATTAAAACAACTTTGCATTAAAAATGCAATCAACTTATCAGATTCTTTTAAACCATCACTTGTAGAAACATCCAGTCTCATTCAGTCATCTTGTGAGACATCAACAACATTTGAAGATGAACAATGTAGTCTGATGACATGCATTGTGATCTCATCACTTGATGCTACTTCAAAATCGAGAGTTGCTTCCATTAGAACTTCTTGAGATTCAATGCACAAGGATATTATCCTTCAAGATCCACCATATTGGGACAAATTTCTACCAAATTTTGCATCTTTGTTTGTAGAGTCCCACATTGCAAATTTGGAAGACACCATTCAAGACATTAGTCTTCCTTTTTATGAAAGTTCTTGCAATACATCAGATTTCAGAGACGCTTCATAGAGAGCATCTAGTGATTCTTTGTAGCAGAACATAACATCTTCAGTACATCTTCTACATTAGTCTTCACATGGATTATTTGAGCAGATTCCAAAGATTACATCTAGGTTTTTTGATCATGTGCAAAAATAAAAAAATTTCATCTTACTTCCTACATATTCCTATCAAGAATGGGAAGTCATCTTGCACACATTTGTGGTGTTGTTTCTTCCCAAAGGGATAAATATTGTTCAATGTTCATGGATCAGCTTCAACATCCAGTGTCGAGCATCTACCAACACTACAAACATCATCTTGAGGGGAGGTTGTGTGGTTTCTCTTCTCTTATCAGTTTTGGGAGGAAGCATTTCCTCACATGGAATTCATTACTTCTTATTTTTTTGGGGGATCACATAGACCTTCTCTCTTTTCTTTCCTATGGGAGGAACATCCATTGTACTTTGTGCTAGAAGTAGTCCTTGGGGGGTCATCATGAGTCCTACATCTATCACTTATCTTCTTCACTTGTATATGTCATTGCATTTGCATCATTTCTCTTTTGGAGATAAGTTTTATTTCCCATTGGGTTTTCTCCTTTACTCCACTTTATGAGAAATTTGTACATAAGTACCTAACATGACCTAGTATTTGGGACTCATCATATTGCATACATTACTCCCTAAGTTGCACTTAAAAGGGGATGTTGGTGTAAATAGTGACTTTATCAAACTAGTTAGCTTTTAGCCTACCTAGGAGAGTCCTATTCACATTTCTTAAGTCTCCACTTAGGGACTTTTAGACTCTTCTCTCACTTCATAGCATTGAGACATGTGTCCTCATCACTTGAGACACCTATTGCATGTATACTTGCCACTTGCTCACACACTTTTCAAGTGATCTCACAAGTGTTGCACTTTTGGAGGGTTAGTTAGTTGTTTAGTCCTACCTTCCTACCTCATGTACCTTACCTATATATGCAAGGTTTCTCATTGTATATTGACACTCTTCATCATATATTGATAGACATACGATTGTGCTCATATTTTCACTTGTGGAAGTTTATCAATTTGAGTTCTTTGATCTTGGCATTCTCCAATAGTATAGTCTTTCTTTCTATATAATTTGTCTCTATTTTTTTTAGAAAATCTCTTAGTGACTACCACCATTCTTATATTCAATCTCATTCACACAAGTTTATTTATCCTTGTAGACCTAGGATTTAATAATCATAACTTTGTTCCAATTTATTATTCTTGTCTTGGATGCACTTAGGCTAGGCACACAAACATTTTCCTACTTTTTCATTTGACCATTTGTGGAGGTCAAAAAACCAAATTAGGGTCTTGATCATTCTTGGCAAGCTCTCGAGCAATCCGAATCATTTTCTTAGTTTACCTATTGTATTTGGAATAATACAACCACGAGAATGTTTCATTCTCTCTTCCTTTCTCTTGCATTGTTCTAATTATTATTTTTTATTTCTATATCATTTGACATATCATGGTTAGTTGCTTATATTGTCCTTACATTGTGTTGTGCGAGTGAGTTCAAAATCCTGTGGAATTTTTAGTTTTTTACAAATTTTATAGATGATAAAACGAGACTAGGATGATAGTGGGTAAAAAGGAATATAACACATCATCTAGACATCCACACATCATAGTAGCATCCTAGGCAATGAACTTCATCTTCTAGTGTCAATTTATTCATTTCTATTATTTATAATTCTCAATATACCTTGTTGATAATGCACTTCAATTTCCTATAAATTAGTATTTTACAACCCAACTCACATTTAATGTAATGTAGGTTTAAGATTATCACTTTTTCTCCATTAGCTTTTGGTGACCCTAACATTTTGACACTTAAACTCTATTCTTTTCCATTCAAATTTCTTCCAAAAAATGTATTTCCTCAAAAAATTGGGGCACTACCCCAAACCCCATTTTATAGTGCTTAAGAATAAATATGATGGCCTTCAACCAAATTATCTACTCCTTAATTAACTAATTATCTAATTTCTATATATTTTCATGGATTCTTCTATAGTTTTCTCTTGGGAAAATCTACATGCTTACATCAAGGACTATGTGTTATTCTCTCATTTCAATTATTCTTATTCTTATCTCCTAGATGGTGTAACATTCTTCTATAGCTTAGATACATATACATATTCCAAATATGAAATCCTTGATGGCTTCTCTAATATTTCTATCTTTATGGGTCTTATGTATGTCTTCCCTTCTATATTAGAAAACTTCACTACATTTATTTACATGATATATCATGATGGTAAATTATGTGAGATAGATATTGTTAATACTTTCTTCTTCTACTTTACTAGCTCTCCTATAGTCCATGATGATACCATGTCCCTTCCCATTTCTCCCCCTCATTTAGTTGCATGTTTGAACTCCTTGGGCATCCCAAAGGATGTGGAGATCTCCTTATCTTCTCTCATCACCTATAGGGATCCTATTCTTACAATTGATGATGCTTCTTCATGGTTCTCACATTTCTATTGATAGTCTTTATTTTAGTGTCATTGATAAATTCTCTTGTGATGATGAGGCTCATGCTTCTATTGATCTTCTCTTTCCAAGATGGCCTTTTTTTGTTCATACCCTCTTCTTTATTTGGAGGATACACTCCTTGTGGATAATGTTTAGCATGCCAACATCATTAACCACTTCCTTTACATTACATTGGTTGAAATTCCTCCTTTGATAGATATGGAGCATCATTTGCATGATCCTTTATTTTCTATTTCCTCTCCTACATAACAACCATCTCTTTTAGACCTTGACCCTTGCCATTATATCTCTCCACCTTCTTTACCTACTACCCTTTCTATATCATTTTCCTTTTTGAAGGCATTGTCATCTATTTCTTATGGGCTAGCTTTTGTTGCTCCTTGTTATCTTATGATATTCTTACATAACCCTCTCCTATTAGTATAAAAACTCTTCCTTTTAACATATAAAATGGCCACATTGATCTATTACATCAAGGAAACTACTTTTCCACAATATGCTTGACTCATGCATGCATTGACTATGTCCTAGAAAAACATTTCCTAGTACATTGAGAGATATTTCCTTAGATTGCTTCTACACCTTACCTACTAGTTCCTTACACTACTTTTCTCATGTTGCTCACGCCTTCATCTTTCACTTTCAATATAATACGGAGCCTAAAATATCTCTTACACATTTGGCACAATGCAAACATGATGTTAATGAGATTGTTCAAGGCTTCCCTTCTCAATTGTTTTCCTTGCTTGTTTGATGATTTTAAACTTAATTCTCCGTGCTCTTGAAATTGATCAAATCCTTCTAGAGCATCCTCACCTCAAATATGATGAATTTTATCTAACCCCTCCCCCAATAGATCCCCCTTGTGACTTTTCCCCACCTACCTAACCTTCTTATCTATTCAAACCTAAACACACATTTTATACCCCTCTTGCTAGCCCTATTGATTCATTCCCCTAGAATACAAGCTTATAATGCTTCCACCTATCCAATTCAAACATACTCCTAAGCATGGTGCCTCATCCCTTCTTTCTTGTGCATACCATAGGATGTTTGGCCACTTTAGACAATTTTGACATTCTCTGAAGTTAGATTCAAAATCTTCTTGATGAGGGTGTTAGATCACTCTTTCTAATGATACACATCTTTCATCTTCTCTTGATGGCACTACTCGATTAGTAGATACCACTAAGTACATCACCACTTTTGAGGCCTCTCCTATACCCTCTATATCCAATATTTCTAGTTGATACATATATTCCTTCTTGCGATGAGAAGTTCTAATTTATTGTCAATGTTTCTCCTATAAATTTTATATTCACTCATGTTATAACCCTATATCTAGAGAACCATCTTCTTCATTATTTTGGTGAGGTGGACTTGACTGAGTCATCCAACTACTATCACTACATTATATTGGTACCTATTATGTGGTACACATAGCTTTCTTTCTTTACTTTTCATTTAGTGGCACCACAATTTAGGTGTAGCCATCTTCTCTCTATTGGGTAACACAACCTTCATCGTTTTTGTCCTCACCCATATTCTAGTGGGCACAAACAACTTTTTCTAGAGGAAAACCCCCTACATGTGTCCTTTCTCGAAATCATTTCGTCTACCTTAAAATCAATTGCATACACTTCCTCTATGGAATTATTTTAATGGAGGGGCATACATCTACCATTCTAACATTTTGGCATGCTTTCAAAGCATTTACAATTTGTGATCCCAAATACAAAGTATGATTGGACATGACCATCCTTATTTGGATTAGCTAGCAACAAAGCATGCTAGTCCAAGTGATCCTACATTTTATCAAACATCTAGACTACCTAGCAATAGAGCACAATAGTCTAAGTGATCATACATTTTCTCAAACATTTGGATCACCTAGAAATAGAGCACGTTACTCTAAGTGATCTTGATTTATCTAAATCACCTAGAAACAAATCACACTTGTACGAATGATTAGTTGATTCTCATGACTCCTAACAACAAAGTAAGCTATACCTTGAGTCGCATCAATTTTTTAACAACTTTCCTTTCTTTTCATTCTCTTGTCATCACCCCAACAATAGAATAAGCTAGAGTATGAGTCATGTATTTTCTTTCATATTGATTACTTCCCTTTCTCTTTGTATACATCAATTTATTCTCTCTTTGAAGTAATCAATCGACTCATTACATTATTTTTATCGTATAAGGATTTATCTATTTGTTGTGTCTCTTGTTTTCATTGCATTTTAGGGTTGGTGCAAAGTATTGAAATAACTTTGACATATAGGCCTCCTTCATGTTAATACAATTTTTTTGTTTACTAAATGCCTTCTTCCTTTGTGTGTGTGGTCATGTATTGTTTCTTTCTTTTTAGCATTTGTGATGCAACTTTATGTTTTCTAACATATATGTCTTGTAGGATTACATTATTTTTTAATGTTATGATTTTGGAAGATTGTAGTTCCGAACACTATGGTTTTGTAGGCTCTCAATGTAGAGGCATGGTTCCTCTACCTAAAGAATCATTCTATGTTCTCTACAATATCCTTTGAGAGTATCTTTTTTATGATATTTTCTTTTAGTTTTCTTGTTTGCATTCAATGTAGCTTATCACTTACTATCATCAACCCACTAAAGTGGGGGAAAAATGCAATGTTGAAAATTACACACCCTTGCAATTTCACATTATGTTTTGAATTTTCTTTGATGTCCATTCCCCTAGTATATTTTAGGGGTCATTTTAACCTTGACCTTTTTCATTCCCTAAATTGCCAAATTCTATTATCACATTATGATTCTTTTGATTGACTTGAGAACATGTACTAAATTAAGTGATTTCTTCAAGACATGAGTCTAATGCATGAACATCTACACAATGTGTTAGCATCTTGTAAATTTCCAAAAAAATAAATATTGGTTTCTTGTCGAGCTTCCTACTACCACTAGTTGTAATGCCTATCTGCCCAAAGAACACCTCCTACATCCAAATCCAACCCTTTAACTTCCAAGAAACCCTTTTGAAAACCACTCTTTGATTTTGCTTCCTCTTCATTAACAACAACAAATAATATATCTCGTCTCTTGGATGCACAATCTATTGTTGAGGTTCACTTAAGGAAAAACATTGTTACATCGCATTGTCATCCTCGTACTCAATCTTTTTTTCATCACTTGACTTGTAATGTTTTTGATTAGTTAAGCAAGGGAAGGGCCTTGAACCCAATACAAGAGAAACTTAAAGCATTAAAACATAGTGATACAAGAAATTTTCCATTCATTTCTTGATAGTGGTACAAGATTTCTTTATATATCATTTGTTTCTATTCTCTTTGGAAAATCTCTTGATGACTACCACAACCCTTTTATAAAATCTCATACATAGTAGTTTATCAATCCTTATAAACCTAGGATACACATTCTTAACTTTATTTTGATTTGTTGTTTGCAATCCTAAATGCACTTAGGTTAAGTGTGCACATGCTTTTTCCTATTTTTCATTTGACTATGTGGAGGTTGAAAGACCAAACTAAGGGCTTGACCATTATTGGCAAGCTCCCAAGCAATCCCAACTTTTTTTCTTTCTTTTAGCTATAGGTATTAGAAAGACTACAAGTACACTAAGGTGTCCTCTCTCTTCCTCTATGTTAAATAAGATTAAATTTCTTTCAGATTATAACCAAAATGTTGAACTTGATAAATATGAAGTTGATACCAAATCAATATTAAAATACTAATCATGAATTCACAAGTTTGAGTCTTCTTTAATGGTATTCGATCTACAAGAGCAGAACATTTATTGATTTCAATGTCTTAAAATGTGGATCGGATCTGCATTAAATATCAAATGGGAGACATGTCCCATGAGTGGACATGTCTCATGGATTGTGCCTTTTCAACAAACTAAACACCTAATCACCAAATTGGAGTTAGTTACTTAATAAACATAAATGCTTACTAAGTTCAATCTGATTTTATCTTGCACAAATAAATAATATCCAATCTGGAAATGATCACCAATAATGATGCTCGATTGAGATCCTATATGAAACATGAAATGCTAATAATCTGCAGTTAATAACCTCTAAATGCAGATCGATAGTATACTTGGAATGTAGTAGATTTCGATATAAATGATGATGTATGCCATTAATATATAGTGAAGATAACACTAACCATAGTTAATATTTCAACACTCCCTCTTAGCTAGGGAAGATAACACTAACCAAGTATATAGTGATATCACCTTACTCGTGATATCAGAAGATATGGTATGCTTCTAAGGGAGTCAAGTCACTTGACATTCTTCATAAAACATCTTCATTATGGTATGTGCATTGACATCAAGTCTCATGATGTCTACCATAATAAATCATGGCATATCTATGGATACATTTATCCACCATGATTATCTCATAAGGATCATAATGATCTTCAATTGATATCAAGTCTCATGATATCTATCAAAATGTCCAAGAGATACTATCATGACATATCCATGGATATCAAGTCACATGATATCCATCATGATAGTGAAACAAATCATTGTATAGTCGTCACTTTACAATGTCAAATACAAGTGTTCATTATGAGAAAGATCGTCACCTTTCAATAATGTACACAGGGGGTGAGGGCCCATAAAGTCATGGAGTCACACACATGACAAAAGATTTTACACATTAAAAACCTTTTAAATACATTAGTACAAAATAAACAATTTGAGTCTCAATCTCAACAATAACTTACATTTCAACCATACCAAGTTTCTTCTTGAAGTGTTCAACTTTAACTCTAGAGAGAGGCTTGGTGAGCATGTCTGATGTTTGATTGTTTGTACTAATATACTCCAACTGGATCACATTCCTTTCTACCATGTCTCTCACATAGTGGTAAGGAATCTCTATATGCTTTGATCTATCATGGAATACTAGATTCATTGAAAGCTTACAACAACTTTGATTGTCACAATGGATAATAGTAGGATTCAGGGGCTCACCAAATAATCCCACAAGCAATTTCTGGAGCCATACTGCTTCTCTTGCTCCCATAGAGGCTGCAATATATTCGGCTTCTAAACTAATGATCTCATTCATTAAGGCAACATAGCTTGAGAATCTTTTGGGTCTCTTACTTTCTCTAAAAGTTCCTTTGGGTGTTGTATAATTCTCAACTTCCTCAGTCATCTTTCTAGCCCAAAGTGGTCTCCTCTTGCTGTTGTTATAAGGATTCACTTCTAGGACAGATTGGTTTTCATTTAAGATTTCTTCATAATACTCCCTCTGAATCTCAGGAGCAGGATCCTCCTCTACGACTTTAGTAGAATCTTGAATTTCTATATCATTAGAACTATTTTCCCTTTTGAAAGCAATGTCTTCCTCAAAGATGACATCTCTACTTAGTTCAATTTGTTTCTGACAGGATATGTAAATTTTGTAAGCTTTTGAGGTTTCACTATAGCCCACAAATATCCCTTTCTTTCCAGTAGGTTCTAATTTAGATCTCTTTTCTTTAGGTACATGAATGTAGACAGGGCAACCAAAGATCCTTAAGTGACTTATGTCGGGTTTTACAATAGTAAATGCTTCTTCAGGAGTTTTGTTATCTAGATGTGAGTGGGGACATCTATTTTGAATGCAGACAGTTGTCCTAGAGGCTTCTACCCAAAATGAAGTTTTTATGTTTTGGTCGTACAACATTGCTCTAGCAACTTCTACAATAGTTCTATTTTTCCTCTCAGCAACACCATTTTGATGAGGATTGTAGGCTACAATAAACTCCCTCTTAATCCCAACATTTACACAAAATTCCTTAAAGATTTATGAGGTGTATTCCTTCCCATTATTTGTCCTTAGTATTTTGATTTTCTTCCCGGAAAAGTTTTCTATAAGAGCTTTGAATTCCTTAAACCTTTTAAGGACTTCTATTGACTCTTTACATTTAAGAAAATATATCCAGGTCTTTCTAGAGAAGTCATCTATAAATATTACATAATATAAGAATCCTACCATGGAGGGTACAGACATGGGTCCACATAAGTAAGAGTGTACTAGTTCTAATATGTTTTTGGTTTTACTCAAACTATTTTGGAAGGTCCCCTTTGTATTCTTCCCTAGGGCACACCCTTTGCATGCTCCTTCATGAATTTGTTTTAGTTTGGGCAATCCTGTTACTATTTTTTCTACAAAAGGTAGGGCACGGAAATGAATATGTCCTAATCTTTAATGCCAAATTTCATTTGAATTAGAAGTCTCATGAATAAGGGCTTGATTAGTGTCAATGCACAGTTTGTAGAGATATCCTTGTCTTATCCCTATGGTTTGAGCTTTCTTTATGGTGGAGTTCTTTGGCCATGCCGAAATTTTTCCATCCATAAAGGTAACCCTATATCTATTGTCTTCAAGAGCAGAAATGGATATTAGGTTCCTCTTTATTCCTGGTACAAACAATACTCTAGTGAGTTGAAGAGAGAGGCTAGACTTCAGATTTATGGTGCAAGTTCCAACCCCCTTAACTGGATGTGCAAAATCATCCCCAATAGTTACTTCTTTAGTTCCTTCTATCATAGTATCTAGGTGTTCTCTAAACCTTGTGATGTGCCTTGATGAACCACTATCAATTACCCAGTTATTGACTATGTTTCATACTTGGCTTGATAATGTTGAGTAGAAGACAAATTTCTCAGAATCATATTCTATATTTGTCTTTTCAACTTTAGCAAAGGATGCTTGTTGTTTTGTTCTATCAGGGCATTTGATTGCATAGTGTCCATACTGATCACATTTGAAACATTGTATTTGGGAGATGTCTTTCCTTTTCTTGAATGATCCCTTTCCATAAGAATTCTTCTTTCTCTTGAAGTTTTTCTTCTTACCTTTCTTATGAGAATTTGTGTTTAGCACATGAATATCCTCATCTATGGGTTTCTGATGGTTTCCTTTTATCATTAGTCTTGTTTCTTCTTGTAAGCAATCTGTTCTCAGCCTATCAAATTTAGGGAGTTTAGATCTCACACTTATTCCTTGAACAAATGACTCCCATGAGTTTGGTAGACCACCTAGAGCTATTAGTGTTAACTCCTTGCTATCAATTTGATATCCAACTGTTGACAGTTGATCTCTTAGTTCAGTGATTCTCATGAAATATGTATTAATAGATTCTCCCTTGTTTATTTGAACATGATTAAGTTGCCTCTTTAGAGAAAGGGTCCTACTGGTGTTGTTTATTTCAAAAGTGCTTTCAAGAGATTTAAACATTAGGTATGCAGTCTCATGTTTAGACAGAATAGGTACTATATGGTCCCTAACTGCATCTACTATAATTTTCATAGTTTTCTCATTGTTCTCAATCCATTGAGTTTTCTCTAGATCATTCTCAGGTTCTATCTTGTTTTCTTTCACAAATGAGTAACTTATTTTCTTTCAGAATCATCATGATTATGAATTTCCATGATGTAAAGTTGTTTGCATCTTCAAGAAATCCTCGAATCTAATTACACTAGACATTATGAAGAATGGAATGTGATTGCGATTTCAAGAGAGAATACGATTTTAAATAATCTGATATTGAATTTAATCAGATCTTCCTAACGTGGCTCTGATACCATGTTAAATAAGATTAAATTTCTTCCAGATTATAACCAGAATGTTGAACTTGATAAATATGAAGTTGATACCAAATCAATATTAAAATACTGATCATGAATTCACAAGTCTGAGTCTTCTTTAATGGTATTTGATCTACAAGAGCAGAACATTTATTGATTTCAATGTCTTCAAATGTGAATCAGATCTGCATTAAATATCAAATGGGAGACACGTCCCATGAGCGGACATGTCTCCACGAAGTGGAGGTATATCCACTCATGGGACGTGTCTCATGGATTGCGCCTTTTGGACTAACTAAACACCTGATCACCAAATCGGAGTTAGTTACTTAATAAACATAAATGCTTACTAAGTTCGATCTGATTTTATCTTGCACAAATAAATAATATCCAATCTGGAAATGATCACTGATAATGATGCTCGATCAGGATCCTATATGAAACATGAAATGCTAATAATCTTCCATTAATAGCCTCTATATGCATATTGATAGTATACTTGGAATGTAGTAGATTTCGATATAAATGTGTGTGTGTATACATATGTCAGTACATACTGACATATATATACACACACATATGATCATCATTTCTATATCTGACCGAAGCTACCATATTTCAACACTCTCTCTTGTTATTTCATTATTTCATTTGTTCTAGTTAGTTTAACTCCATTTCTATATCATCTGGACTAACATAGCTTAATGCTTTTGTTGCCCTTGTTTCTTGGTGTCCGAGTGAGTTCAAAATTTAGTGCAAACTTTGGTTTTTACAACATTTTTGGATGACAGACCAAGACTGGGACAACGATGCATTAAAAGGACTACAATGCATTACACAAACATCAATGCATCATGATAGTATCATGAGCAATATTCTTTTTTTTTTTGCGATAATTTTGAATTCAATTTATTGATTATGTATATTAATGATTTAATGTAATATAGAATTTCAAATATCACTTTTTCTCCATACACTTCCATGTATAGCCATAGTGATTACTCATTTAATAGTGTGTGCCTACAATTGTTGCTCCTTTTATTCCATATATAGCCACAAGGATTATTTTTCTAATTCCATGTATGTCCATAGTCACCGCTCCTTTGAAGCCATAATCATTACTCCTTTGATGTTTCACACCATGCCTCATTTTTATTACATTTTTCCCTTCAACCGTTTTTCCACTATCTTTAACACTCCAAACTTTCATACCACTTGTTCCTTTGACAATTGGGTAGATGAAGTGTTAGAGATTCCAAGTACATAAGCCTTTGTGTTGGTCTCCATTTTTTGCTCGTCATATTTATCATTTTCTTCATATTCTTTCTTGTTCTTCTTGTTATTCCTTCTACTTTTATTTTAAAAAAATCATATTCATCCTCATGCTCTAACTTGACTTGCTTTGTTCCTCATTACGTACAAAATTGTGCAAAGTTACCTTTTTTTTTATTGTAACAAAGTTTCATGAACATCGCATGCATGTTAATATTGACCATTAATTGAGGGATTTAAAGAACAACATCCTTTCTTAATAAAATCAAAGATTATGATACATTGATATGTTCTACATTCTTGCTATTTATTCTAATTATTATTATGTCATGTTTATGTTATTAAACTTGGATGTTTGAAGGACATTAATATATTATCGTATAATTTTTATATTTTTATGATACACATTGTTAGTCTTTTTTGTCTTACGTTTTTAATATGCATCATTGTATAAGCAACTAAAAGCGATGTAGATATAATGAAAAACTTAAATAACTAAATTGGTGTAAGCATTGACTATAAAAATTAGTTAAGAATTTGTAAGTCAAAAATTTGTTTTCTTTGCAATCTCCACTTCATATTTCTATGTTCAATTTAGTGTATGCTCTCATAGATGTGTTTTAAGACCCATTTGCCACTTTTTTGTGCCATTACTTGAAATTGGATTGATTTGCAACCACTCAAGCCTTTTCAAACCCCTAAAACCTACCCCATAAGTTTCAAACCCAAACTTTAAAGAAGACGCCTATGCACTCCAAATGCTAGTGTTGTGAACACTACTACAGTTCTAACATTGGTGTCTAGATTAATGTTGGAAATTCTTAATCTTAAATGAGCCTAATCCTAATTCCTATGTTGCCCTAGCATGTTTTCATTTGTACTTGAGCACAAAATAAAATCATATTAAGCTTCATTTGAAAGGGTTGCACTCACAAGTTTATCTCTTAATACTAAGGTTTTCATATATTTTCTAATGCCATATTATTTTTAAGCTATTACATTGAATACATCTATAGAGATATCCCTAGTAGCATTTTGTCCTCCTATAATCCCTATTCCTTTCTGTATCATCATCCAACAATTTGGTTCTCCCATAGATCTAATTACAAATCCCCTTATTCCCTTTTCTAAAATCAATTCATTACATCCATCACTTGCACACATCATTGTAGATAGATTTCCCTATGTAGTTTTATTCATCTAAGCACAAATTTACATATCACTCACCACACTAGAGCTTCCACACAGTAATTTTCCAAGGGGTACAGTTAAAGATTAAAAAAATCAACAAACAGGACTGATTGAGATAAGCTTCTATATAACCAAACTCAATCTTTCTTCCCTATCTAACTTCAATTGTAGTAATAAATATTAGACTTTTTGGGTGATATACAAGTAGAACAAGGATTAGGGCATAAAGGCAAGCAAATCTTGAAAATTTAAAAGCCCAAAGAGGCATAGACATCAATGGCCAACATCAATGACCAACAATAGCACCTAGAGATCACCAGTGACCAACACTAGCACCTAGACATTACCAGTGATCAAAAGGAGCACCCAAATATAGCCATCCTGTCTTGCAAAGATGTCCAACATCAATGTCCTACTTGATACTATAAGTCTGAATTTCCTAGTGTCCAATTCCAATCTTCTTTTCAATTCTTCAATCATATTCAGCATTCCAGAGATGCATATTGTTATTTTTTTTCTGTTGTCTTTCACTATTTGGTGACCTATCTATTTAGGATTAATTTAATTTAATTGATCTAAACATGTATACTTTATGTTGTCATATCAAAAGTACAGTTCAATTTGTTTTAGATTAAATTCAATGTGTTGAAAGAGAGACCTTGGGTTACGCATTTCTTCATTAAAGAGTCAATTAACCTAGGGTACCCCAGATTTAATCTTTCATAATCAATGTCATTCAATTTTGAGATTTTCATACAATTAAGAGCTTTTTATTATATTAAAATATATACATCATTATTATTTAACCACCCTTTTTCATATGATGTTCTATTAGATATTTTCCTTCTCAGTATTGTATCTACATGCCGGAAGGTTATAATTATTTAGCGTGTTCTCATTCACAAAACTGTCCCTAGATAAATATGTTGTATTTGACCAAATAGCTTTGATTCAAAACAGCATCCAATAACCTAGGTACTATAGGTCCCACCCCAATTTGAAAGAACCGTCGTTAGTCTACACAAACAATACAGCTGATAGCTCCTTTGTCGTTACTAGCACACCAAGCATGTACTAACTCTCTTCGAATGCAGCTTTCCAATGGGTTCACTTCTTTGCAGGATACTCTCTTGGTCCAAATATAGTGGAGCCAATCCTTACACTTGTGCTTCCCATTTCAATCTGCAAAGTTACAACATTTGAGTTATTACTCTAACAAAAAGTTATAAAACAAAAGGCCGCAACAAACTAAAACCACAGCACTTACTGCCTTCTCAAAGTCGCCTGACATGCCCATGGACAGTTCACATTGGTCTTCCGGTATATCAAGAGCTTTACAAACTTCAGTTCTACAAGCTGACAATGACTGAATCCTCAAAGAAACAACATAGTTTCCATCCATCAGGAAGAAAAAAGGAACAAAATTTATAGGCACGTAAATCATGAATGAGAATGCTCGTGAGTTCTGACCTCAAAATTCTCAGGTCTAGATGAGTAATCTAACATTCCTATGGTCATGAGGCCTGAAAATTCCAAATTCCGACACTCGTGCTTGACATGTTTTGCAAGCTGAACACATTCTGATGGCTCAATACCATATTTTGCTGCATCCCAAGAAATTACACCAAAATGAATTTAGATTTTTTTATCACGATGGATAAACCAAGATTTATTTTGCACTAAAATCTATAAAAGCCAGGGAAAATGTTTGATGTATAATAATTAAGAAAACTAACATTTGATTTTGATTTTGACAAAGTGCATGTATTGAGAGAAAAGAATAGGAGAAGCAAATAGAAGTTTATGCTTTTAAGTAATAGAAGGAGAAAAAACCTCTTGTAGATACATCTCACTTCTTCAAAAATAGATGGAAAATGAACTGGTTTAACAATTATTGATCAATTGCATGTCACTCATGCTGAAATCCTATTTTACTTTCTCTTAGTTTTGTTAGTCTCCATATTGTTTCTTGGCGATTTAAGTTCACATGTTCTTCCCAGGGCCTGTTCTTGTTTTATAATTTCCTACATATAAACTATTTTATGCTGCTGTTGGCCTTTATAAACTATTTGATTCATCTCTTAAAGATCTGACTAGTACCTTCTGATCTGCATATTTGTTATCCAACAACTTCACTTTCATTATTTCTATGGAAGCCAGATCTCCATCCCCACGGCACTTTCAACTCTTATATACTGCAGAGTTCACCACCCGTGATTTCTTTTTCACTTTGATTTCTGCACCCAACTTCAAATTTCTTTGTTGTTTCTAATCATTCCATCCTCTAATACCATTTACCTGGTACAACTTTATCCACAAATGCCATTGTTGCTTTCTAAATTTCTTAAATACCATTTTGCAACATATTCATGCAATTGTTGGACTCCATTCAATGGATCTTGAAGATAGATATCTTGTCCTAGCCCCATTACAAAAGGCCCATATGTGGCAAATAAAATTCATGATAAGATCCATCACCATTATCAACTACACTGAACAGGTCTTCATTCTTGATTTTCCACCAAAGGTAGTAAAAAGCAGTATTAAAAGATTGAATGGACCTCTTGGACCTTTACATAAGGTATAAGCTTGACCTTTAAGTTCTCCATGCCGAAAGTAAGTGACTGGACAGACCAACTCAGCTATGTAGCTCATATCTGAACTATCGCTAGTAGTGACCAAGGGCCTTAAGGAACCTGGTAATCTGACTGAACTGTCAACCAACCCAACAAACATGTCTCCCAAGACCAGGTCATTTACCACCAACCCAAACTGTTGCTCCACCATTTTATTTCCGGGAAAATTGTAGACTGATCAGACAATCAAAAGACCAGTAGTGTATGAAAAGAGTCGCTAAAGCTTCAGTCATTCCCAAGTTCACTCCATAATATCAACTTCTTGGATATATTTTAATCTGCCATAACTACACTTTGATGTACACCAACTTGTTAGAAGTGGAGACTGGAGAGTATAAACATCCTGGCCTTCACTTGTTTATTCCTTAAAAACCCATTTAAAATTGTAATGCACTGAACATCCTGAAGACTAGTGAGGACCATATTTGCATCCCTCTAAGAATTATACGCCAACTCTCTTCTATCTACAAATTAGCCCCAATGCACATGAACTGTTAGCAAATCGATAAGCATAATGTTTTTGTCTGTCATTGTAATCATTTGCAAAATTTTCAAAACATTCAAATAGTTATATGCAGAAACTAAGGATGACAGAGAATCCATCAAGGAAAATGCTGCTAAGCAGAATGAAGACAAAATCATAAGAGAAACAAACAGGATATGCACTTAATCTTCTCAATTTATTGAAACTTATAATACTGAATGGATGAGACTACATTAGTTTAATAGTAAACTATGATTACTTCCATATATTAGAATTGTGAATAAACATGAGACACAAGATCAAACAACGAACAAAAACACCTTCCTCACAAAGAAAGTTGCAAATAATGATTTGCTATATCCTCAACAAGAAAAACTTACAGAATGAACCTCAAGAATCTTCAAAGAGATCATTGCAAGAGATAATACAATGAGGGTGAGTGCTTTATAAGAGCAACCTGAAATGATAAAGGGATTAGATCATGACAAATGTCAACATCCTATGTGATGAGACAAAATGATCTAATAAAAGTTCACTCTAGTTAACAGAAAAAAGCACTCCTAAGTTTAGCATAAGTGCATGAAATGAATTAGACTAATAATCAATTAAAGATTAATTAATTATTAGCTAATGCGTGATTACTCTAACACCATATCCTAGTTCTTGCCTTGGTAAACATACAAAAGCACTCTATTTCATATAGGTAGTGGTCAGATCTGAGAAATTTAAAAGTGAATAGAACGTAGTAATATGGTGTCTTTCTATCATGTCAACTGCAAAGGAGTTGGCAGAGTGATAGGCTAAGCTTGTAGCCAAACCTTGTTACAAGATGTATACCTGAAGAGGTACAAAACATAAACAATATAGACAAGGTAGCTTTTTAGGACAGCCTAGCCAACACACCTCATATGCATATGAGACTTGCTTGCAAGAACAAGAGAACTTCTACATTTTACACATATTGTTCAAATTTATACTTTTTTGAGTTTCTACACTTTGACAAAGTGGGTGTAAAATCAAGCCTTACAAATCAGGGTATAAAGATAATGTTGAAAGTATTCTTTCCTGTGAAAGGGGAAACTCCATGCACCATATCTGACATGCTGGTTAGGATCGGACCTAGAAACTCTTTTTCTTGGTTTTTGTAAGCTTGGATATGATTTCCTCTCTTTGGTATCATTATTGTAAGATCAATAATGCAGATCCAACCCAAGCTATGGTCTTTGCCACCTTGATTCCATAAAAGATCTCAAGGGTCAACTAATGATTCCCCTACGACATTTGTTAGCACTTTCAAAGGTCTAGATGCCAAGCCTTATTTTCCATTCTCAAAATTTGCAGCCAGAAACTTTTTTATGTAGTTTTCTTGAGATGTGTATCAAACTAACTTTTTCCTGCACATTATAGATCTTATTAAGCATAGCTACTAGACAAGGAGTTGGCAAGCTGATTTTGGACTTGGACTTGTACCTATCACAAAACTTGGAATAGACAACAATTTGAAAAAAAATAAAATTGATATAATATTTTTTTTTAAAACATGTGTTTTTCTATGCACTCTTTCCTAAATCAACATTAAAGACGAAAAACTAATCAATTACACGCTCCTTTGCTCACATACACAAGTTCACATTAAACAAATGAGTACAAAAGCAGATTTGAGCTGAAAGAAACAATATTTTTAAATATATAAATGTTCATAAGTGTTTTTGGTGTACAAAAATCATTGATTGGGATATCCATGGCATCAAAAACAAAAAACACAACAGGAAGTCACAAACTATGGTAGACAGGAACTTGCATCACTTGGCCCAACATCACTAGCTCTTTGGTGTCTCCTACACTCGTGCCTCAAATGGATCCTCAATGCAGAAGCCATGATACATTTGTTCATACTCACCCCTCCTTTGCCAATGCTACTACCTTTGCCTCAATCTAAACTTGATCAATTCGCCCAATCATTCTTAGTAAATACAGGCTCATCAAACTCAGTAATCTAATTTAATAGTGGATCAACCTCCTTCAATGCAATGGGAGATAAATCCCAAGCCCAATATTTTCTTGTAGCCAAGACAAAGGTAGGAATGAACATAGAAAAGGTCATCCAATCATTGCACAATTAATCTATTGTGTCCTTGGAGTGTATGTGCTTAAATAGACACCAATTGCACTCTCATCTTGAAGCATTGTTGGTTGGCCCAAGATATGCATGACAAATTTCTTAAGGTTTGGCACCTTAGCACCCAAACTCTCCCACCATGCAACTCAAATGGGAAAAAATGAAAAAGAATTCAAGTTCATCATTCAACATTAAAGCAAGAATTTCAGAAGTACAACCTTAAGCAACTTTTATCTAGTTGCAATGTCATCCAAGTTGCTTTGCATATATTTTGTGCAAAGAGGTCTCCTTGTGTAACTATCAATATATCAATCTCTGAGACGATCATTACTCTAATATAGGATTCTACTTCCATTCACTTTGACTATGCAGAGCCCACTCAAACCACCTCACTAGCCTCGAACTCTAAGTGAAAATAGAATGTTGGATTCAAGAAATTCCTTATTGCATGTAATGGCTTATGAAGTTGATGGTGCTATCACTTATCAATGATTTTCTATATGGGATGATATATTCAATCAACCCACCATAAATGGCTCTAATGGCCTCCTTGGCCGTATCCATGCCCTCATACACATAGCCCATCACTGTCTTCTCCCCATCAACAACACAAAGAAGGCTAACTAAAAACTTCGTGACATGTTAATAAATAACATATATAAGTAGTGAGATTCAAGAGGAGAACATAAAGGAGAACATAAATAAAAAATAATAGTTTAAACAAAAGAACATAAAGCTATTAAAATAGGCAAACAAGGAGAAGAATAAGAGCTTATATCGGTAATCTCCTTCATTGAAAGCCAAAAGTGTTGCTCATCAAAGATCAAATCCATAACATCAACTTTGGCATTAGTTCTCAAGTATGAAGATTGGGACCATTTTTTACTAACATACATTTTAGGGTATCCTTTAATTGAAGCAAAGACAACTTGATTAAGTTGGTCAAAAAGGGAGTTACACTAGGTCAAGCAAACTCCTTTGATCTTTCCTCATTAATTCAAGGACAAATTGATGAGTGCCTCTCCATTAAAAGTTTACCTACAATATAATATCAATAGTCAAAAATATTGATGGGTGCCTCTCCATTAAAAGTTTACATACAAAAAACAATTTGTTGCATTAACTATAATTACCTACACAACATTGATCTCACCTACCTCAAGTACTTTTTTCCTCTAAACTCTTACAAAGGAATAATGCATTTTTACCTTCCGAGTTCCAAGGCATCAATAGATTTTAGGAATATTATTCCAACTATGAAAGAAACAAGAAAATTCAATGGCAACCTATTTCTCTTATTTGTCCAACCATCAAATAAAGATGATGAAATTATTTTTCATCATATCTCGTGTTGCTCGACAATTATGGACCTCACATCCACCAACTTCTCATTCAAAATCGGGCCCTTTATCTCTTCATCATTGAGGGTTTTAAAAACAATCCCAACAACAATAACATCCTCTAAATTTTCCCACAAAAAGATTTAAGACAAAGTAAAAAATGAGTATTATTATGTAAAAGAAACTCAATTTTAAAATTCATGAGAAAGAAATAAAAAAATATATCTTAGAAAAAAAATTAGAATGAATTACCTAGCCACATGAAATAGAATTGAAGAATAGAACCAAAAAATTTCAAATTATACTCCTCGCCACTTGGTTTTTGTCTCTAATCCAACTCATACTTGCAAGCAATGATTGGAACCTAGAGAAATGAGTAGTAACAAACAAGGATCCATTCCCCATCCTCAAACTATAGGGCCAACATTGGAGATTGAACTCAAGGTGAATTGAGTAAATTTGAAATGTTTGCTTGGCCTATAGCTTCCATCTCTTCTATATCATTTTCTAACATTATCCTTTTCTTCAAGATATCTAATTGAATTCGCACCTCTCTTACAACTTCAAGCAAGGCTTGTGTGCAACAATGAAGTGTCTTGGCTAGGTATTTAGACAAGGATAGGTGACATATTTGTGTTGATGTTATAGCAGCTTCGGGCTCATCCTTCCAGCCACAAGTGAAGACATAAATTCATATAGCCTGTCGGTTATTCATTTATTAGTGATAATTAAGTGAAGAGGCGCTTCACTTGGCAACATTATATTTTCTCTTGGGCCGACCTTCCATGTAATTCGAAATTATTATTTGTAATTATCTTTTGTATTGTGGCCGACCTTTTACATGAAGAGGTGCGACCTCTCTCATATTGTGTATTTATACAAGGTCTCTTCCATTCATTTATCATCAAGCAAGTTCGTCTCCTTCCTACTCTCAAGTAGGATTTCTTCAAGATACAAGTGCGAACTCTTCTAGGACAAGATTGTGAATTCTACAAGGTCAGATTGAAGATCAAGTAAGAGCAGATTACTTGTTTATTATTTCAGCCATTGATGGTGCTGAATCTTGGCCTTGTGATTGGCCTCGTTGTAAAAGAGCATTGTTGCCTTTGTTTATATATAAGAGATATATTTGTTGTTGGGTTTTTCTCCCTCATGAGGAGGGTTTTCCCAGGGTACTTTCTGTGTTATTGTGTCTAAGTTGTGAATTAAAATTCTGCTTTTATGTCTGATCACAAAAACTAACATGGTATCAGAGCGGGTTTATGCAAGATCTGATCACAATTATTAAGCAGTCAGAAGGACATATGGTTTGGTCAATGCCATGATTGGTTTCTCAAATCAATCCTCGCGCCAAATTATGTGGATGAGTTTAGCAGAGCTATCTCTGGCCCGTGTCTTCACAAGCATTGGGAATCATCTTCAGGTAGACTATGGTGGAAATCTTGCGATCTCATCCGCATCTAGTCGCACAATTCTGAAGATTCATCGCACCTTCATTAGGAATATACAATATTAAGTGTCGAGTTTTCTCAAAAGAGAATAGCTAGTTGGGACTGTTGGGGCTGTATGTATATGTGTTGATTATGAGCTCTTCTTCGCACCTTGTGTTTGTAGTCGCTATATATCACATTTGATGAAGAGGCTGCCAATGCTACATGTTGACACAACATGAGTTCATAATGTGATTGCTGCATCAATTAAAAGCTATCGATAATTATTCAAAGAGCATATTTATCAGTTTGGGATCGCATTTCAAGGACGATTATTAAAAAAATGAATATTCTTGAAGCATAATCAGTTGTTAATACTTGAATATTGTAGTTACCATTGCATCAAGTGTGTTCTCTGATCGCCAGCATTAACGGAAGCTTTAGGAGGCACGAGTTGAAGTCCGTCTAACAAGAGATCGATATCTCTCCTTTCAAACTGTTACATATCAAGGAAGAATCGGCGCATATTTGGATGGGTCGAAACTTTATGTTTCTCATATTCCAAACTGAAGTTCTTATTCACAGTCACATTGTCATTCATGGGGATTCCAATATTGAGGATAAGAGATGCATTCATTTCAGATGACTCAAGATTATTTAAGCCAGCGCCAAATCTTCAAATTAATCGGGTCTCTTGCATGATGACATCGCAAATATTATAGTTGTTTTGTTTTCATGGTCGGGATTTCTGAAGGTAATGTGCAAATCTCATATCTGGATGCATTTTTTTGTTAGAGAATAGTTAATACTTGCTAGAGAGTTTCGGCACATATTGGGCCCTGTCAACATTTCTTTATGTCACTTCGGACGATCTCTTCTCTTATGCGAACATTTTGTATTCTACTCTGCCGACAGTTCTATGTTTGTCGTCTTTACTCTGCTCTCTAGTCGGCCAATATTCATGATGTTGGTTAGCGCCCTGGAGTTAGGTTTACTTATAAGCATATGTTTTCTTTAAAGGTTCGGAAGTGTGACTCTCTACTGTCTTGACTGGCGATATCTCTATTCGGATATACATTTGCTATGTTGGAGCATGAATTAAAGTCAGGGCATTGAACATGTGATGTCGATCAGCTAACAAAGCTCTTGGTCACTCAGAATATAATTACGATTAGTCAGAGGCGACGCCACTGCTAAGGGCAAAGCAAATCGCATTGTTGATCTAAATATTCCTTGGGGAACTTCTGCTTATGTGAGATATGTGAGAAGTAACTGTTGCTTATGTACTAAGCTGAATCAACATTCAGGAAAATTGCAGACCTGAAAAAGGGGAGTCTGATTTCATCAAATAAGTATTTTTTTTCTTGTTTATTCTTCTAAAATCTAGGATGAAGTTTAGTCTGCTAAGTTGTGCAGGTCTAACTTTGTTTACTTGAATCATGTATGATTGGTAAAAATTGTGATAGTGATCACTGGCATAAGATCCCTTGGAGATGTCAATCATTTCATTGCATTTCGTTGTGAAGATCTCTGAGTGTGACTCTGAGATGAAAAAGGGAAATGCAATTTCGTTGTGATTGGATGGTCACATCAATACCATTCCCTATGTGCATGGACTGAAATGGTGCCTTGAGAAAGTTGGTCCTATATTGAGTATTCTAGCTGCATAATGTGTGTGCAGATTGTTTTTTATTGTACTAAGATTAGCACTCTCAAGAGGAGCAAAAGATGGAAGAAAGATACATCAGAATTCAATAAAGATAAGTTTCTTTCTCCCTTATTTTGATCTTTTAATATTTCACTCATAGGTTGATTTCTTTATTCATGTTTCTTTATATATTGTTCATAAATTCTAATGTGTTCATCCCATATCTTGTATGATTCTAGCCTTGATACTTCTATGGATAGTTATAAACTGTTAGTAATATCTCTCTAAAATGCTTCTAGGACAATTCTAGGAGCAAGAAGGTGATGAGAGATTGCTTAGTGATGAAAAGCTTGAGGCATCTTGAGAGGAATCATGCCGACCATAGAAATGATCAAGCATGAAGTCACAACTTGCAGCCATGGGACTAAGTTGGTGGCTAGAGGGAGTTCACTTCCAGAAGTCTTCCTTGCAATCTTTGAAGCAAGGATCAAGAGGGAGTTTTGTAACTCACTGAGAAGAAGTGAAGATTACTATATTGCAAGGCTAAGTGCTAAATCCTTAGAGGATCCCTTCAGCTGTTGAGATCATAATTGCTCAAGACTATCATCTGGATTTGACATTGGTAGCTCCGCAAACCTATTCAAAATAGAGTGATCTGGGATGAGGTCAAGGAGGACAATCATGAACTCTCTACAATATTAGAGGTGTACACGGGAAAACATTTCTCTAAGGTAAGCATTGCAGGCAATCTTGGACGAAGAGGTCAAAGAGTTGATGCAAGTACTTGAAGATTCAGAGGGAGCCTACTGAACCTGAAGAAGATGAAGTATGGCAGAAGCTGGATGAGTTCATTCTAAGTCAAGGCAAGTATACCATTGACATCTTGAAGAGATTTGGTATGATGGATTGCAAATCCATGTCTACGCCTATGGAAAACAACTTTCAGAAGCTTAAGGAGGTTGCAACTAGTTCAGATCTAGTGGATCCTACTATGTACAAATAGTTGATTGGATTGTTGATGTATCCAGATATCTGCTATGTAGTAAGTGCAATTAGTCAATTCATGTGTGAACCGAGGCAGATACATCTTGTTGCAACAAAACATATCCTGAGATACTTGCGTGGCACGGTTGGATATGGGTTGAGATATTCTTCAGATGTGGATTTGAAGTTGCATGGTTATACTGATTCTGATTGGGCAGGGTGTGTTGCTGATCAGAAGAGCACCTCTAGATGTTGCTTCAGTTTGAGGTCTGTGATGATATCCTGGTGTAGCAGGAAGCAGTCTTCAGTAGGACTAAGCACCACAAAGGCCGTGCATATTGCAATTTGAGGTGCAAGCCCTTGTTAATGCATTTTCCTCTGAGAAGGAGGAATTTGAGGTGCAAGCCCTTGTTAATGCATTTTCCTCTGAGAAGGAGGAATTTGAGGTGTAAGCCCTTGTTAATGCATTTCTCTCTGAGATTTGAGGTGAAAGCCCTTGTTTCCACCCTCTGGGAGAGCCATGGTGGATGTCATGTGTGTGACTCCATGACAACATCACGTGAGAGAGTCTGTGATGATTTCCTTGTACTCGTGTTTCACCCGCTAGGAGAGCCATGGTGAACGTCACATTGAGGTGACAACATCACGTAAGTGATGAACACTTGTACATACCATACATGGGTGTAGCCATTATGGTTGATATCACGATGAGGTGATATTGTTTCTTTTCCACATATGGTTGTAGCCATTGTGGTAGACATCACAATGAGATGATATGTCTTATGCAGTTGGAAGTATTTCTCCCTAGTTGAGAGGGAGTGTTGATGTTATAGCAGCTTCGGGCTCATCCTTCCAGCCACAAGTGAAGACATAAATTCATATAGCCTATCGGCTATTCATTTATTAGTGATAATTAAGTGAAGAGGCGCTTCACTTGGCAACATTATATTTTCTCTTGGGCCGACCTTCCTATTGTGACCTAATTCACACCTCGCCCCATTGCAAATGGGGACCCTTGTTGTTTGCCTTTTGGGTTTTGCTTCCGCGTGCCTCTTTTTGTCTGCTCTTCGTCTGGGGGTTTTGAGTCTGAATTCTGAATGGTCACCTGAGTCAAGCAATTGAGTTTTAGCCTGGATCACTGTATAAACGTCGCCATCGTGCTTAGAAGGCCTGGGAGACGAAGATCGACTGTCATTTCGGTCAATTCTGACACCTCCAAGTTTTTAGGGTTTCTCACCCCGGGCCCCTATTTTTTAGGACCTACTTTTTTGGCACTTTTGGACAATTCTGGGATCCCTATTTTTTAGGGTCTATTTTTGGATAGTTGCTATTTTTGGAAAATTTCTATTTTTAGAAAGTTTCTATATATGGAAGGGGCTCGAGTTTCAAAAATCCACTCAGAAGTTCGAAAAGATCAGCGAAACTCTCAGAAAATCAATTCGAGAATTTTTGAAATCATGGCTAAAATTCTGGAAAATCACAGAAAAAGTTTAAAAAAAATCTGGAAAATTTGCTCGAGAATGGTGAGAAATCTGGTAAAAAGCACAGAAAATGGTGAAGAACATGATAAATCAGTCAATAAATGATGAGAAGTCTGAGAAATTCGAGAAATTCATGAAAAAAATATGAGAAATCCATGGAAAGAATCTGGAAATCTGAGCAATCATGGCGAGCTGATCATGGTGAAGGCATGAAAAAGGACTGAGATTCATGGAGAAGGTGAGAAAATTGATCATGGAGAAGACCTTTAGCTCACAAGTTAATGGCGAATTGCTTCAGCCAAAGTGTTAAATGGCAATGCTGGAGGTCAAGTCCGCCTTCCAATGGCTATCCATGTGCTAAAGTCCGCCCCCCAAAGCATGAAATGGCCTGAAACCTGGTGAAGTCCGACCTGCACAAAGAGGAAATGGCATAAAGTGATGCTAAGTCCACCTTGGACAGAAATGAGGAGTGGCTGGGAGACATAGGAAGTCCGCCCATGTTTAAGCATCCAATGGCAAAGCCAAGAAGCAAGTCCGCCTTGGTCAAAGATTAAGTGGCAAGCAAATGCATGAAGTCCGCCCTATGAATGGCAGGACAAATGATGAAGTCCGCCTGGCCTTATAGAGCAAATGGTCAACCACAAGCTAAAGTCCGCGCAAGCCATAAGCTTAAATGGCAAGCCACAGGTCAAAGTCCGCCTTGGACAAAGTGTGGATGGCAATGAAATGAAGGAACTCCGCCCAGCTAGGAAAGACTATGGCATCAAAGATGAGGAAGTCCGCCTTGAAGTCAAATGATGAATGGTAAACCAAGTGACTAAGTCCGCCCTTGAGAAAAACTGAAATGGCAATGAAAAGAAGCAAGTCCGCCCTTGTGTGGCTGGGTAAAAATTGGCAATGGCAACGAATCTGCTGAAGTCCGCCTTGAGTGAGAGTTGAAGTGGCTAGGAAGAGATCAAAGTCCGCCCAGCAATATAGGGTGAGTGGCAAACAAAGTAATGAAGTCCGCCTATGTATGGCAAGAGAGGAGATGAAGTCCGCCCAAGACTAAATGTGAAGATGGCAAGCCAAGTAACAAAGTCCGCCCTCAGCATAAGGTTAGATGGCAACAAAATGAAGAAAGTCCGCCTTAGCAAGTGGCAACAAGACAAGGCAAGTCCGCCCATGGAAAAGAGAAATTTGTCTAAGGCATAGACAAAGAAAAAGTTGAATGGCAAAGATATGAGTAAAGTCCGCCTTTGGAAAGTGGCATCAAAATGCATGAAGTCCGCCCTTGGTTAAGTATTAGATGGCAACAAAATGGGGAAAGTCCGCCTTAGCCTAGAATAAATGGCAAGAGAAATGCTAAAGTCCGCCCTAAGGAAAATAGCCCAACACTTAGAAAGATCGGCCTAGTCCATGATAAGTTGGCATGAGAGAATTAGAAAAAATTAAGTGGCCAAAACAACTAGCAAATCCGCCATACTTAGAGAGGTGAGAAAAAAAATTAAAATTTTGCCTAAGTATAAACCTTTGGAAAATGTTAATACATGTTTGACACTTTAAAATTTTCGCCATGCTTGAAGTGTCTAGGAAGATGAAATGAATTTTGGCTAGATAAATTTTGGACGAAAAGCAAATGGCCAAATAAAATTGGACATGGCAAAATAATTTTGGACGAGAAAAGATGTATGGCCAAGTAAAATCGGACGTGACTAGATAAATTGTGGAAAAATCAAGGAAATATGGCCAAATAAAGTTGGACGTGGCTAGATAAATGTTGGACGGAAACGATTTGTGGATAAATAAAATTGGATATGGCGAGATAAATTTTGGAAAAACGATTAAAAATCATGGCTAGATGAAATAGGATGATAGAGAGTATGGCGAAAAAATTGGACAAAATGAAAATTCACCTAAGGCATTGATGAGGAAATTTTCGAAAATAAAAAAATTATTCGCCATAAAACGAATGGGTTGGAAATGACACATAGAATAATTATTTTAATTATTTTAATCATTTATTTTCCAACACCCAAAAGGATAAGTCTTGAGAAATTCGAAATTGGAAAAAAAGACAAAGAGCTTTGTTGGATTGACGATGAAATTGGAAACTTTCCCGGACAAGAGCATTGAAGATAAAACTTGCCACCCGGAAGCGAAGTGAAAGATGAGTTTAAACTCAATTCGAAGGAAACAATGCAAATTTGCTAAAAAGATCAATTTTTTCACCTCTATAAGTGATTTCACTTCTCATTTGCACAATCATTCGATTTTGAGAAGAAAAGTTGTGAGAAGAAACTTGTCTAAGGCATAAAGGTTGAGAAAATCTGCAGCAAAGTGAAGGAAATAAAATTTTATCAGCTTGCATTGTGATTGTGATCACTTCTCCAAGAAGTCACAGGCAGATTTACTTTGTCTACTTCCTTTTAGCATAAGACTCTTATCATTTATTTTCTTTCCAGCTTGATTTTTTCACGAAGTTTAAATTGATAACTAGCTGGAATATCCTTCAAACTGATTTAAATTTCGAATTCTGATTATTCTCTATACTTTTTCTTGCAGATTCGTTTTTTTTCGAAGCAGTGAAGATGAAGTTTGCTAGTAAAGGTGTGCAAACACAGTCTAAAATCAAGTCTAAGTGGGAGCACGTTGTAGACACCAATCTTGGCCACGTTGACCTTGAAGACTTCAGAAAAAGAATGTACGGGACTGATGGACGTCTACCTACACCAATTGCCATGAGGATGATGCGCAATGGAATTGTCCACGCAGCTGGATTTCCACCAGCAAAAGAATGTCCGGAGCTTATGGTAGAATGCACACTACACTACAATGCACGAGACAAACAGATAGAAGCTCCTGACGGAAGAGTCCTTGCCTACTTGTCAGAGCCAGCAATCCAAGAAACCTTTGGAATTCCAGTGTACAATCGAACATCCTACCACACCAAGGAAGACGCACTCAAGCTTTATCAGAGCCAGCAGGATCTCTGTGCATCCAACATAAACAAGAATTGGTTACTAAAGCCCAAGCCTACTGTAGGCAAGATGCCAAAGAAATTGATCAGAACCCATTTCAAAGAGGAATATGGCGACATCGTTTTGCTACTAAACAGAATAGTAGGCAATTCCCATGGTGCACCTTTTGAAAACTGGATGTACTATTTTATTGATGAAATAATCACTGGAGTCAAGATGTTCAATTGGTCTAGAATGATTAGTGATAGCCTACACGAGCAGTTAGTCAACTTTGAGGAGACCAAAACTTTTCACATGAGCTCATACATCGTATATTCACTTGCAAGATATTACAAGTATCCTGGCTTGACCTGCAAAGGCGTGGTTGGCAATGGCCAAGGGCAATTCAAAGCCTACGATTGTTATCTGCAGCTGCAATTGAAAGAGAAGTCTCATTTCCGACGAGCTCATGACGCCTTCTTGATGTACATCACCCGGCTTCTTCAAGGCGGAACGCACCAAAGACTCTCACATGAGGCCAAGAGCTTAATCGGTCGGTATGGATTCTGGTTCATTCAGTATCCTAAGTTCACTTATATCAGGATCCAAGGATTCTCAGGAAATCCTTACAGACTGCCTATCTACCCGACCAACAAGATGGTATTGCTGGAAGTGCTGAGGCAATTAGAGGCGTATCAGAATATTCAAAGGCCAAAGCAGAAAGCGGCTGTCACCTTTCCTTTTTTCATCGGCAACATGGAGGAGTCATGTCCGACGGCACAAGCAGCGGAGGCTGCTCGACTGGAAATTCAACAATATCCATTCATATCATACAAATCCAGGAACAACTTTGATCCGCTCCATCACATCAGAACTGTGGACGGGGAGAGGTACAAGCATCGGGTTGACTTAGAAGACTTCTGGGCCAACGCAGCAGATGAATACGACGTAAGAAGGAGGTTGTGGTCAAGATTGCCACTAAGCATGATAAGGGCAACCGAGCTTTTCAAAATACCCGATCAACTACAGGATGATGGAATCTATTTGCAGCCAGGCTTCAATGAAAATAAGCCACTCCCCCTTATAAAATGGTTTGAGCCTGAGATGGGCGACCTGGCGACTCTCATGCGGCCCGTTTTCAAATATTCTCAATGGTGGATAGATCGACAGGTAGAAATTTTAAGACAGAGAAATGTGCAATTCACCTATGAATTGATGGGCAATACAGAGTCTTGTTCTTCAAACGCCGGTGCATCTCGTGGAGATGGACCAACAGATGTCGCCAACTCAAGAAAGAGGAAAGAAGTTGATAAATCTGCAAGACAAGACAAGGATAAAATGGTAGATGAAGGGCCTTCATGAAAGAAGCACAAGTCTAAACCTCTTCAGTCGGCCACTTCCAGAAACATAGAAGAAATACTCTCCATGGATAGAGAATCTTTGGAAAATGCTAAGATCCCTTCTCCAGTTGAAAATGTGAAGCCAATACAAGTAGAAGATGATGATCAACCTTCTCCAGCAAGCACAAAAATCCTAGAATCAGATAATGATACAGATATTATGGATGGAGAATTCGAGGAAGGAATGATTTCCGCCCTCAAAGGGATCCAAGATGACCCATCCGTCCAAGAAATTCAGGGTATGCAATTGGTCCAGGAAATTCAAAATATGCCGGAGGTTCAGGAGGAGCAGGAAGTACAGGATATACAAGACGTCCAAGATCAACAGAAGGACAAAATTGAGCAGCCAACAATCCCAGAGTAGCTGAAAGAAAGATTGAAAAGAAAGGCGCCAACGGAGGTACTTGAAGAAGAAGAGGATGACACAGATTTTTTGGCAAGACTAGAGCAAACTGCACCGAAAAAGAAGGCCAAGAAATTCTCAACCATCCAAAGGGATGAGGTGGGCAACCACACAGTACAAATTGCAATACCTACAGCCGACAAGTTCCAAGATGAAATTGCTCCTGATGAATATGCTATCACGACCATCAACATGGGTTCGACAACAAAAGGGCAGGAAGTTGAGGACTTGGACAATTCCGTGGCCACCATTAAGGCCAGGTTAGAAAAAGAAGTTGCCAAGAAAAAAGAGTATAAGAAAGAAATTCAGCGCCTAAAAGATTACATCCAACACTTGACAAAGCCACTAAATGAAGATGACCAAGCAGCGCTTCCACCTCCAAATTCTTCACAAGAACCAGGTGCAAATTTTGAAGAAGAGCTGACTACAGCGAAAGAGGCTAAAAACTGGATGGCTGGAAGGAAAGAAGAGGCGTTGGCGTTTGCAGAAAAGTTGGCGCAAGTAAATGAGCAGGCTTCCTTTATTTTATCACGAGTTGCAGACCTTGCGGAATCATGGAGTAGTCTCGAAGATATTCAAAGCAGGATCATCCCATGTATTCGGGAATTGAAAAGCATCTCGAAGCAAAGGTTGATTGAGGACAAGGTTATTGAAGCCGGAGCTGCGTATGATTTCAATGGATGGTATTATGCCCTGATCTCAAGAAGAGGAGTCCTCGAAAAAGTGAAGCAGGATGGTGGCAGAGTTGAAGAACAAGCAAAGGAAATTCAAAATAAAATTTATGAAATGGCTGCGGATATGCTCGACAAGGACACTGTCCGAAAGAAACACTTGCGGCCAAAGAATTTATAAGAGGAAGTGCAGAGAATTTTCTCCACCACTGGGCCAATCATGGAGGAAAACATCACCAAAGTATTCGACTTCATGGCCGTCAGAAATTCTTTCTTGCTGCAGGAACCATCATGGGCGACTATTTTTGCAGAGTGTGCTGAGAGCTTGGATTTGCTGGAGTACAATGTCAACGTGCTGCCCGATATTGCCATGGAAGAGGTCGGCTGGATCGTGTCCAGATTCGCCGAATGCAAGGCCGCACAAGTGGATAAGGATGCCACTCCAGATGTCTAGAGTTCTCTTTAGTTAACTGATTGAGGTTTTGGAAACCCTAATTAGCGTTTAGTTTTGTTTAATCTGGGCCTTTGATCATGAGTCAATCTCGGCCGTTCTTTGTAATTCTGAAAAACTATATAAACCCCCCCCCCCCTTCACTCTCTCATGATTATTAGAAATTAGAGATAGATATAGATCAGATAGAGGAGATTAAGAAGTTAGAGCAGATCCAAGAGAATTAGATTGTAGAAAATAAAGAGAGTTTTTATGAGATTGTTGTGAAAACACTACTTTGATAATAAAGTTCAAATGCATGAGGTGCCTTGAATACTTGATTGTCGAATAGTTGCATGGTCGCATATTTTCTTTCTCGCTTAGTAAATTTGAATTATGATGTATGTTAGAAGAATGATGGATTGATAACGGAGATTAGTGAAACCGAGCTCATACTTTTTTTGAGTGGATGCTTTTCACCCAATGTGTAAAGTTAGACTGAGCTTTATCGTGGATGCTTAACTTCTGTTTGAATAATTATTGTTCGATTTGATGGTAATTATTCATGATGTGAAAACCATAAGTACATTCCCAGAAGATTGCACTTGCTCTGTGTAGTTGTCGTTTAACGTGGCGAAGCAGAGTATTGTTTATTTGGTTTCATTTAATCCTTGTCTTCTCTTGATTTCTTAGGAATAGCATAGGATCCCTAAAACCCTTACTCTTTTTTACCCTTTTTTTTAGAAAATCCAAAATGATACTGCATTTATGTTTCCGCTTTTCCGAATAGCTTGCAAAATCTTAATTGTGCCCACAGCAAATCACATCCATACCACAGAGCCTATCCACATTCATCTTAAACATTGGAATTACCCTATGACCTTACTTGCAATCTTAGCATAGGAGGTAGTTTTTCAAGAGAGAATAGAGCGTCTGTGACACTTTGTTCTAAAATGTTTGTTGTGTCATAAAACACGCACCAATACTTCCATGTAATTCGAAATTATTATTTGTAATTATCTTTTGTATTGTGGCCGACCTTTTACATGAAGAGGTGCGACCTCTCTCATATTGTGTATTTATACAAGGTCTCTTCCATTCATTTATCATCAAGCAAGTTCGTCTCCTTCCTACTCTCAAGTAGGATTTCTTCAAGATACAAGTGCAAACTCTTCTAGGAGAAGATTGTGAACTCTACAAGGTCAGATTGAAGATCAAGTAAGAGCAGATTACTTGTTTATTATTTCAGCCATTGATGATGCTGAATCTTGGCCTTGTGATTGGCCTCATTGTAAAAGAGTATTGTTGCCTTTATTTATATATACGAGATATATTTGTTGCTGGGTTTTTCTCCCTCAAGAGGAGGGTATTACCAGGGTACTTTCTGTGTTATTGTGTCTAAGTTTTGAATTAAAATTCTGCTTTTATGTCTGATCACAAAAACTAACAGTTTGACTAAATTTTGTTTGCAATAATTACAAACCAATTCCCAATTTTAAACATTGGGGTAACAAGGATCATTTCTTATTGGCACCAACATTATAAAAATTTGCAAGTAGGTTGCAAGGAAAAAAAAGAGGAGAAATTTTTACATTTATAGAATTGTTAAAATAGACAGAGGTGAGAAAAGGGGGAAAAATAAGGCAACAAATCAATTATGAAACCAGCAAGTCTAAAACAGGCCAGACTTTTCACAACAAGCAAGCAAGCCTTGTTTAGGTATGCCTGGACCATGACCCAAGAGACACACTAGCTGGTATCTCTAGATATTTGTCAACTGGTGAGTTTTTTAATTTTTGGACTTAGTCTCACAACTTGTCCCTCTTGCATGCATAACGACCAGCCTTATTTCCCTATAATTTGCACTATCAAAAAGATTCTCTCCAAGCTTGTAATTTTAATCCATAGAAAAGAACCATAAATCAGCTACAATTTCATAGATTTGGCAAACCCTAACAGCCCAGAGGGATCATTTCATCTTCTTAAGGATTGTATTTCATCCTTCAGTCTTCAATCTTTTCAATGTCTTCATAATTTAAGATATTGTTATCCTTTTGATATCCTTGTTTAATGACTAGAGTTTCAACATAGAAGTTGTGCTTATACTTTATTCTTCTATCAAGAGAGTATTCTTTAATTTATTAGAACAAACCTTTCAGTTCATTTGAGGCAAAGTTAAAGCAGGTGCATACCAAACCTTAGCAACAAACAAAGCCAAAGCAACTAATTTTTGTGGTCCTCTATAATGTCCTGAACTGATTTTATTTTTATTTTTCACTTTCATAATGAACAAACATGAAACCTTAACACCTTTTGATCACCAAAATTCCAATTGTGAGCAAGGTGAGATTATATGGTGAAAGGGTTAGAATAATATTATAATAAAATACTTATCAGTGGCAAGCTGCACTACTCAATATTGCATCTGTTACAAAATTGGAAGAAATGAAATGTTTATTCTGACAAGAAGCCTTCCACATTAATTTCAAACTGAAAATTGAAAATAATTTAAGCTAGTTCAGGGAGTAAACCTTCCAGAACAAATTACGAACTTAATATTAAATCTGGTGGTGAACCACACAAATTAACATCAAAACAATAGAAATGAAAATAATTCACAGATGGCATGGCAGCATAACCATCAAGACTTACAATACTAAAATAACTAACAATTCTTCTATTATTTTCAACAGTAAACTTAACAAAAAATTACAACAAAAATGTCATTCTATTGAACTGAAATATTGATTGTCAACTACATAAATATCATGCCAAATACCAAATAATATGCAGCTTTCCTTAATGGTACAGCTGCCTTTAATGATGTATGACAAGCCGAGCTAATATTAAATTAGCAGCTTTTTAAGGCTGCAAACTTTTTAAGACTGTATGGCAGCAGTAATTAAACCTTCAATATATATTAATGTGACCTCACAAAAAGAATCACACCATTCTTGAATGGTACAGCAACCTATTTCCTTTCTAATAAGTACAGCTGGGATATAACAACAACCCCTTTACAATTAAATAAAAGTTGTGATTAGGTTATAATGGTACAATAGTACCATTAATAAGCTCCAATCATTTGTTATTTAATCAACCAAATAGTATGGCTGGTTTCAAAATAGGACGGTTGTAAGATTTTTATACATATATCAACATACAATATTATAGCCAGCATAAGTAATAACTAATAACCAATAAAAATAACTATTCTAGAACTATCCAGCTGATAATTAAGATAAATTTACTAAAATATGGAAACCCCCAACACACAAATTGTGGAATTCCACACCAAACTGTTAAATGTTCTGAAAATTCCAGACAAACAAAATAACTAAAACTATCTTTCCGGAAAATCTTCACACCCACACACTACCAGCTGGAAAATGGAAACTATCTTGCAACTATGTAACTTATTGGTAATCCCTAAATAAAATTACTCAAATGAATAGGAGAGATTTTGTCCTTGAATCCATTCTTTGCCAGAAGATTTTTTTCCTACGGAAGAAAAGATTAAGAATGTTCAATCTCAAGAGAAACAGATTTGATAATATAAATTTGGTAACCCTCTCCACTGCTCAACTTCTCCTTATATAGGCTTTTTGAGGAAAAATAAATTTTATTTTTCTTCTTTTCCCTCCAAAACTTTATTTTTGAAAAGTGTCTAGAAAGTTGTTTTAATTAATGTTACTTTTGGACTCCATTCCTAGAAACACTTTTGTCCCTTTTTTTAAAACAGCCTTTTTAATAATAAAATATAAACTACATTTTTATGAATAAATCATAAAGTTAATTTTTCAACAACTTAAATTAAATTATTTCCCTTGCACCACCCCATTAGGCTACAAAATAATAAAATAACTGGCTATGGATCTTCTAATTAACTTTGCCTGAAAAAAAGAGATGACAATCCATCCTTTCCAAAATTACTTGTCCCCAAGCAATGTTGATTCAACCAATCCAATTGAAACTCTCTACAAATACCAAGATTGCAAATCAGCCCTGAGAATCTATTATTCCCGAACCTCAATTTGGTTGAAGTTGGCTTCTATTGTGCCACTCTAATATACTTGACAGCTGAAAATGCTACACCAAAAAGTATTTCTAAAGTTTCTGTCAAACTTAATATCTCTTACAATTCAGATTTTCGTGAATGAAATGATACAAAAGGATCAATTTCTACTTCACCCTTGAGTGTGTTATGAATCATGTTTGATTCATTGTTGGAAACAAGCTGCAAATTTTCACACTACAAATGGAAACATTTCATCCAAAATCTTCAAATGAATAGCAAGGTAGGCATTGTTACAACCTCCATTAACAAGGATTTGTTGCAATTTCTGCAATTAATATCTATCATTACCAGCAAATAAACATATGGCCATTGTTGTTGGACAGCTGCCAAAATGATCCAAACTTTAGTACAACTATCTAGTGCAGCAATATTTTGAAGATCATCTTGTTTTACTTTGAAAACTTTATCATTTTCTGCCAACTTATTCTAAAATTTCAGCTGAAAATGAAAATTTTGATCAATCCATGTCTGTATCCTTTGTCTTTCAAATTCTTTGCACTGTTGCTCTTTAATTTGTTCCTCAAGTTCAAGGCTTGCCCCTCTAATTGTATCAGGAAATTTGTTGGAAAGTCCCATTTGTTCTGCTGTCCTCTTGGTGAACTTGAAACCTTTCCATCAAGTGTAAATTTCAATATCAAGGAGTGACCCATGGACTACAAACACTGAGCTTTCATGACTCCGTGCGGATTCACAACATGTTCTTTATGATTTTCCATGAGTTTCTCTTTTATCCCAATATATGGAATGATGAACTTATCAACCAAGTTGATATTGAATTCACCAACACTTGGCCCTTCATGTGTCTGGAAACAAAACCTGAGTCCCATTCTCTTATGCATAAGCAATTCCAAATGTGAGCAAAAGGATCCTTGTCTTTGGCTACAAGTTGTATCCTTCACCTTCTCAATATCCCTCAAACATTTTTCATGATGACAATTTTAAAATGACATAATATGGAGCAATACATTTGAGATATTATTATATTCTTCACACTTGGAATTGTCATCACAAAAATAGTTAAGGAACTTACCTTCTTCTATTGATTTAGGTACTCAATTAAAACTAAAACTTTTCTCTCAATTGGATAGCTATTCTAAAAATCATTCACATACTCAATCTAAGCTCTCTTCAAACTTAGAATTATCTCTACAATGAGTTTTTTCATACAATCTGGCTTTGTTAGGACTAGTACCTCTTTCTTTTCTATTAGAACCAGTTATTTCTTTAATTCATGGAACTCTTTTGGCCTCTCTTGAATCTCCATAGAATGACTTTTCTTTGCTTGCTTCTTGTTGCAAACATTAACATCTTTGCATAAAATTCACTTTGAAATATCTCCATAGATGGAAGAGAAGATACTTGTAGGTACAACACAATCTTCAAGGACACGTTTCCCTTTGTGAGAAAGATCTGCATATCCTAGTTGATGAATTTTTCATGTTGCAAAATTCTCATCAATTATTGCTTCTTGAGCAAATATTGTCGCAGTTTCATACACTCCATTAAAGTTGGTCATCCTAGGAAAATTCTAAATCATTAGACTTTGACTCTCTTCCATAGAAGATTGCACCACTTGTGAATTCATTGCTTCACAAGCATCATATGTTTGGCCATCAGATACCTTCTTCAAATTATCTCCTGCATTATTGTGAGTTGCAAACTCCCTAGGTAGTTGCAATGAGAGCACCGTGAACGAGAAGTGAACCAACAAGATGAGGCACTAAGCGAGAACTCATTGCTTGCTCCACTTCAAACTTCAATATCCAATGTCTCAAAGTATCACCCGAATCCCATATTCTTCTGTGTAAACAATCTTGAGTGGAAGGATCTATGTACTTTTTGCTACAAGTTGTGACTATTACCTTCTCTACATACTTTCCATGACAAGAATTTTGCAAAGATATCAAATCTTTGCTAGTATCATTTGTTGAATATTTTGTCATTGATGTCAAAGGATTGGCTTTAGCTTACCGTGATTGTGTGTTGTGAGTTGATCTGGGTGGTCCTTGCTGTTAGTTTTTAGATCAGAAATGCAATAAGCAGAAAAACACAACACATAGAACAATGAACACAGTATTTTACCCTGGGAAAACCCACCTACTCGAGGGAGAAAAACCCAGCAAGATATTCTCTTATAAATCAGAAAAATATCAGGCCCTAGAAAGGCCAAATACAATACAATGGATCTGCACTTATATATGGTGCAATTTCTTGAATACACAAAATATTTAACTCTTCTCCTTGAGTCAAATCTGCTGCTCTTGAAGGGCGAACCTGCTGCTGAAGAAATATGAATTGGAATGAATTGAATTGATGATCAAATGAGGAAACACCTTCTCCTATATATACAAGCTAGGTGACCTTTCTTCTAGGGCCGACCTGGAATGAATAATATTTGTTTATAAAAACATGATTAGGCTGACCTGCCTTAGTTTGATTTTATATTAAGAGAAAATATCTCCCGCCGCTAAAACACTAACACTTGCATTGTGTTTCATTCAGTTTGAAGAGGTCAATATAATGGAGGCCGATATTTTATTAACCACATTGTCCACGTTACACAAATCGAACTAAAACCATAGTGTGGAGTGTTGATGTTATAGCAGCTTTGGGCTCACCCTTCCAGCCACGAGTGAAGACATAAATTCATATAGCCTAACGGCTATTCATTTATTTGTGATAATTAATGTGAAGAGGTGCTTCACTTGGCACAATGTAATTTGCATCTTGGCCGACCTTCCTTGTATTTGTGTTTATTAATTGTAATTATATTTTCTTATGATGGCCGACCTAGCTCTTGAAGAGGTGTGACCTCTCTATCAATGTGTATATATAGAAGGTCCTTTCCACTACATTGCATCATCAAGAAGTTTGATTCCTTCCATTTAGATAGACAAGTGCGAATTCTTCGAGAGAGGAGTGTGAATTCTTCAAGGAACAGATTGAGAATTCTTCAAGGGCAGATTTGAAGTTCAAGGAAGTGCAGATTATCGTTTGTGATTGCATCTTGAGTTGGTGCAGAATATAGGCCTTGAGTGTGGCCTCATTGTAAAGAGATTTGTTGCCATTTTATATATATATAAGTGAGATCTTTGTTGCTGGGTTTTTCTCCCTCAAGTGGAAGGTTTTCCCAGGGTATATGCTGCGTTATTGTGTCTGATTTTTGAATTAATTTCTGCCTTAACAATCTGATCATAAAACTAACATGGTATCAGAGCGGGTTTGTATAAAGATCCGATCAGATTTGTAAATTTCTTGGAAGAATTTAAGTGATCAAATTTGCTACACTATCTGGTATCACGGACTTCATCTCCTTCATGATCCTCGATTGGAAGAATTTGAGGAATTCTAATGTGTACATACTCGACCGATATTCACCCCTGTGTGACCTCCAGACCAGTCTCCTGCGTCAAGCTTTCTCTCGGCATTGCTTTGACGTCTTTATTTTTGTACAGGAAGACACGATTTCCTATATCGTCGAAAACTCTTGTTGGTGGATTTTGTTCGATTTCCTACATCCACACATCTTTGTATTGTCGCCAAATCTTGTGCGTGCCTTCCAGAGTTCCTGGCTATCTGGTTATTTATCGGATGTTCTGAGTGACTTCTTTGTGAGTCGTTCTCCTTCATCAAAACACAACAGCATTGCGGGAAGGTGTCTAAGCCTTCAGGACCCGTCATCAGATTTATGGGACTTTGATTTGCTGCTGCAGGTCCGCGATTCCATCATCACCTACATCCGCTTCTCTATGCCGGAAGAGATATAGAAAAGTCTAAGTTTGAGATAATAATGTCGATTTAACCACGAGAGATATTTTATCTCGTGAGGGGATAATTTCCTTTTCACACTATATATAAACTGTGGAGTCTGCCTTCTTTCCTATTGCCGACTCTGTATGGTTGTTATAGCCATTAAATGGCTAAGTTCGCAATTTTGTTATTTACAATAAGTGAGATTCTAGCCTGTCTCGAGGATTTCTATCTAGAGATTTGTAAAGTGTTCTACTGTAGTTGATGTTGTGATATTCTCCATATGTCTTGTGGAGTTCGTGGTTCTTAGTGGCGCTCAATACTGCTATGGTCTGTGCGTGGACTATTTGACCAAGTCGAGGATGTGAAATGTATGTTGGTCAAATCTTCTGGGAATAGAAGGAAGTCGAGAGTAACTTCAATATTCCGATGATATTGATTATTGGTTGTGTTGAAGCAGCAGACTACTCCGCCTTATGAAATCGTGGTTGTAGCTATCGGGTCATCCTTTGGAATTATTGCGGATGTGTTCCCGATTTGTATTTAATCCATTGATGCTAGATCCCGTATTTCGTAATTATATCTGCCATTGATAACATATTTATCATATCATTGAAACAATTGGAGGCCGTTGCTGAGCATTCATGCGTATATATCATTAGTGTTCATTGGCGTTGAATAGGAGGCACTATTAACTCTCGGGAGGATAAGTTCATAATCGAATATCTGGCATACTCATAAAAGGTTGCGGGAGTTTATTCTTTCTATGAAGTTGCGACCTTTGTCATCATCATGTCTAACTAGTGTGCTGACTAGAACGGCCACAAGCCTAGCTCAGGGATGGCAACACTAAAGGTGGCAAAGATGAGTCACAGCCTCAGATCCAGCTCTTTGGTGTACCTTCAGAATATTTAAAGAGATAAGTATTCTTTGTTTTGAAATCACCTTTCTAGGCTGAATTTCAGTTATATTATTTATTTGGATCATGTGTGTTTAGTAAAGAGAGATCGTGGTTTCTCTTGAATTGTGTTCACTGTCATAAGATCCTTTGAAGATTCAAATTATTCTTTGCAAGTTATTTTTCATTCTAGTTGTGAAGATTTCTAAGTGTGACTCTAAAATAAAAAGAGAATTGCAATTTCGATGGTGATTAGTTGGTCACATCGATATCATTCTCTAATGCATGAACTGTGATAGAGCCTTGACTCTTGGAGAGGGTTGGTTTTACAATCTGTAGTTGTGCAGATTGTCTTTTGTTGTGCTGAGTTTAGCATCCTCGAGAGGAGTAAAAGATGGAAGAAAGAGTTATACCAGAATTCAATAAAGATAAGTTCTTTATCCCTTCATTCTATTCTTTTGATATTTGCTACATATTTCTCTTACTTGTTGATTTCTTTATTAATGTTCTTAATATTGTTCATAAATTCTTATGTGTTCATGCTATAACTTGAGATAGTAAACCTTGTATGATTCTAGCCTTGATATTTCTTTGGATAGTTATAAACTGTTAGTAATCTCTCTCTAAAACGCTTCCAGGACGGATCGAGAAGCAAGAAAGTAATGAGAGATTGCACGAGGAAGAGTTTCAGGTATCTTGTGAGGAAGTCATGCCGACCAAAGAAATGATCAAGCATGGAGTCACAACTTGCAGCCATGGGACTGAGTTGGTGGCTAGAGGGAGTTCACTTCCAGAAGTCTTCTTTGCAATCTTTGAGGCAGGGATCAAGGAGTTTTATGACTCACTGAGAAGAAGTGAAGGTTGCAGCGTTGCAAGGTCGATGATAAAGTCCTTGAAAGACCTCTTCAGCTGCTGAGAACATAATTGCACAAGATAATCTATCTGGATTTGACATTGGTAGCTCCGCAGACCTATTCAGAATAGAGTGATCTAGGTTGAGGTCTAGGAGGACAATCCTGAACTCTCTACAATATCAAAGGTGTGCTCTGGAAAACTTTCTCTAAGGCAAGCATTGTAGGCAATCTTGGACGAAGAGGTCAGAAGGTTGATGCAAGTACTTGAAGATTCAGAGGGAGCCTACTAAACCTGAAGAAGATGGTAATCTAGTTAATCTTGGTTCTCTATGTTGATGATTTAATTCTTACTGGAGAGGAACACCTCATTATCAAATGCAAGGAGTTAGCTTCTGAATTTGAAATGAAGGGTCTTGGGTACTTGTTTTACTTCATTCTGAGTCAAGGCAAAAATACTATTGACATCTTGAAGAGATTTGGTATGATGGATTGCAAATCCATGTCTAAGCCTATGAAGACCAACTTTCAGAAGCTTAGGGAGGCTGCAGCTAGTTCAGATCTGGTGGATCCTACTATGTACAGACAGTTGATTGGACGTTGATGTATCTAGTCAATACTAGACCAGATATTTGCTATGCAGTGAGTGCACTTAGTCAGTTCATGTGTGAACTAAGGCAAACACATCTAGTTGCAGCAAAGCATATCCTGAGATACTTGTGTGGCACAGTTGGGTATGGCTTGAGATATTCTTCTGGTGTGAACTTGAAGCTGCATGGATATATTGATTCCAATTGGGCAGGGTGTGTCACTGATCAGAAAAGCACCTCTGGTTGTTGCTTCAGTTTGGGGTCTGTGATGATCTCCTGGTGTAGCAGGAAGCGGTCTTCAGTGGTACTAAGCACAGTAGAGGCCGAGTATATTGCAGCTTGTGTGGCAGCTCGAGAAGCAATGTGGCTTCAAAAGCTCTTTGCAGGATTTTTTGGACAATCGATGGAGCCGACTGTTATACATTGTGATAATCAAAGTTGTGTGAAGCTCTCTGTCAATCCAGTGTTTCATGACAGAACTAAACATGTTGAGATCAAATACCACTATATGGTATTGAGGAAAGCAATTCAGTTGAAGTATATCAGCACTGATGAGCAGACGACAGACATTCTCACCAAGCCTCTCTCTAGGATAAAGTTTGTGTACTTTCGAGACAAGCTTGGTATGGTGGAGAATGAAGCCCGAGCTGAGAGGGAGTCTCAGCATCAATGATCTTCTGTGATTCGTTTTAATGCATTTTCCTCTGAGACGGAGGAATTTGAGGTGCAAGCCCTTGTTAATGCATTTCTCTTTGTGAGAGAGATTTGAGGTGAAAGCCCTTGTTTCCACCCTATGGGAGTAGCCATGGTGGATGTCATGTGTGTGACTCCATGACAGCATCACGTGAGAGAGTTCGTGATGATTTTTCTTATACTTGTGCTTTTTCACCCTCTGGGGGTAGCCATGGTGAATGTCACGATGAGGTGACGACATCACGTTGAGTGATGAGCACTTGTTGACTTTCACCATCCATGGGAGTAGCCATGATGGTTGATATAACAGTGAGGTGATATCTCTTATTTCCACATATGGGAGTAGCCATTGTGGTTGAAATCATGATGAGGTGATATGTCTTGTACAGCTGGAAGTATTTCTCCCTAGCTGAGAGGGAGTGTTGATGTTATAGCAGCTTTGGGCTCATCCTTCCAGCCACGAGTGAAGACATAAATTCATATAGCCTAACGGCTATTCATTTATTTGTGATAATTAATGTGAAGGGGTGCTTCACTTGGCACAATGTAATTTGCATCTTGGTCGACCTTCCTTGTATTTGCATTTATTAATTGTAATTATATTTTCTTATGATGGCCGACCTAGCTCTTGAAGAGGTGCGACCTCTCTATCAATGTGTACATATAGGTCATTTCCACTCCATTGCATCATCAAGAAGTTTGATTCCTTCCCTTCAGAAAAGTGCGAATTCTTCAAGAGAGAAGTGCAAATTCTTCAAGTAACAGATTGAGAATTCTTCAAGGGCAGATTTGAAGTTCAAGGAAGTGCAGATTATTGTTTGTGATTGCATCTTGAGTTGGTGCAGAATATAGGCCTTGAGTGTGGCCTCATTGTAAAGAGATTTGTTGCCATTTTATATATATATAAGTGAGATCTTTGTTGCTGGGTTTTTCTCCCTCAAGTGGAGGGTTTTCCCAGGGTATATGCTATGTTATTGTGTCTGATTTTTGAATTAATTTCTGCCTTAACAATCTGATCATAAAACTAACATGGAGGTCGATATATATATATAATGCAGGCCAATATAATGGTATGTCATGATTTGTCCTTCTCCACCGTGGCAGTTATGCCAAGTCAACTACTTCATACCTTATTTTTCTTGGTACAGGTCTTGCCACCGAATTCATATGGCATCGGCTCTTTATTTCACCACCTTCATTTATTCTTAGGCGGGTTGTAGCTATAGGCCGATTTATTTGGTAACGCCTTGAATATGAATCTTGACAACTCAATTATCTTTGACGTCTCTATTGTTAGAGTCAGCTTCAAATATCAATGTATAGGGCGGCTAAGAATTATGACGAGTTTATTCATCCAACCAAACTCTTCTCATATGGTCCAACGTGGTCTGTAGGAGCAGACAATTAGAGGCGCAATTTTCATATACTCCGCCACTTTCTATGCCATCGCTAATATATGCTACCGTTAGCAGGTAAATCGATACTCATAGATGGAAGGCTCGCCAAAAACTCACGAGTTTTTGGTGCAAGTACTTGCTAGAAAAACTTGCCGAGTTTGTGGTGAGTTTTTAAAAAAAACTCGACCTCTTAGCAAAAAGAAACCTACAACCGGAATAAAGGCAATTTCAATTCATTTTTTGCGGTTTGTGTGGTTTTGAAGGTCTTAATTTGGGCTTTGTCAGCATTATTTTTTGCCACTCAAAAATTAATGAAAATGAGGTGTGCCATGGAGCTTTGTATGGTTTTGGAATCCTTAAATTGGTGCTGGCAACAGGGGCACTGCCCCTCAACCCCACCCTATATCGCGACGTGCCGAAGGCGTTGCCCTCGAACCCCGTGAGGGGCCCTGCCCCTCAACCCTGCTAGGGGTGTTGCCCCTAAACCCCCACGAGGGGTGCTGCCCCTCGACCTGACTAGGGGTGTTGCCCCCAGACCCCCACAAGGGGCGTTGCCCCTTGACTCCACTAGGGGCATTGCCCCCAAACCCCCACAAGGGGCACTGCCCCTCAACCCCATTGGGGGCATTTCTCTCAAACTCCCATTGAATTCATTTGATTTTCTAGGTACTCTCCAAGTCCAAGTTTCCAAGTTTTCCTACAAATCTTCATCTATAATATCTAGTTCTACCTCTCCCCTAGTTTTCACTAGACATGGGAAAGAAGAAGATGTAAATTTGTAAAATATATTAATGTAGTATTTACTTTCACTTTTACAAAAAAAAAATTTGCTATTTTCATTTTGTTTTAGAATATCAACATCAGCGCATTCCACATGACTCATGAGGATGCCATTTTGTACCCAATTTGCTTTCAAATCAATCAGACACAACTAGACTCGGCTTGGTTCTTTTATGTACTCATTTTTTGACTCATTGGATGCATCTTATCATTGAATTTTGTAAAAGAAATGTGTTTTTAGTGAAATTTAAGCAATTTTTTAAGTTGCTGAGTTTTTCGGGCTTGCCGAGTACTTGCAATTGGCGAGTTTTCCAACTATGGATACACTATTAATGCAAAGGAGGCCATTTCACATTGTAGCATTTATTTTCAGGTTGACATGAATCACCTGTGTATTCGTGGGTATGTCAGAGAGAAATCGGGTTATTAATGATACATTAATTAGCTGAGCCAATTATTCTTGATCGTATTGTGTGTAGTCGTGTGTATTAATATGTATCGCTCCATTTGACTTTCGCACAGGCTGTTGTGAAGAAGTCACTATGATTGCATAAATCTTTTGCCTTATTCTTCCTAGGAATGTCGTGCACTCATGCTTAGTCGATGTTTATGTGGGAGATATGTTTTCAAATGCAATCGCTATCATATGGGCTGCATAATGTATGTGAGTTGTGTGAGTTAATCCAAGCCTCTATGTGGAGTTTCAAATGTTGAAAAGTGAATCGAAAAAGCTGAAGACATGGGATTCTAAGTCTGTGTTGGCAGTTGTGCCCAAGATGTAATTTCAAGTTTAGACTGAAGATGTGTATCAAGGTGTTGTGTGTGAAGCACATGAGGTATGGGTGTGTGACATTGTAAAGTTATATTCTACCTTTTACGATGTGAGTATGAAAAGCATATATAGTTGTTCAAAAATCATGAATATCTATGCATATAGATATCGTGGTATGTTTACATCTGCAAGATATATACATGTGTATCAATATTATGCTGTAGTCAGAAAAAATTTATCTTACGAAGGCGCCTATGATTTACCTGTCATGATCTTTGTGGAATACACGGCTATATAAGATGGTTGCCAGAGTTTTAACAGAAGCTTCTGAGATCTGATAAGTTCTAATACTACATATGGATACATCTCCATGCATTATGTTGTGCAGGAATTATGAAGAGTGGTTTATGAATTGAAGTGTGGATTGGGGGAGTTGTGTTATTCTTGTATTTGTTAGCAATGCTATGTGATTGTGAGGTGGTTGGTTCCGCATTTCCTGAAATGAGCATGTAATGAAGAATGTTAAATGGAAAAGGATTAAGGTCTGGTTGCAGATGAAGTTTTGATTTTTGAACAAAAGATTTCCAAGTCTGAACAGTGATTTCATATGCAAGCATGAGTGTCTCAATTTATGTGTAGGATGTATTTCTAAGTCAAGAATCAGAGTTAAGTGTTGTGATAATCTTCAGCGAGTTGGTGCTCACACTAGAGTTGGTGCTTTAGTTGTTAAAAGTTGGTGCTTCTAGTGAGTTGGTGCTCACTTTTGTAATCTAGAGATTGTAGTCTCCTGGGTCGATGCCCTTTTGAAGTTAATGAAAGCAATAGTTTTGTCATGGTTTTCTACCCGAAAGGGTTTTCCATGTGATATTGGTGTTCTTCTTGCCAAGTGTTTGTTCTTACTGTTTTGATTGCTGGTTCTCATGGGTTTTTGTTTAAAGTTTTAAAATACTGATTCACCCCTCCCCCCTCTCAATATTTTCTATGTGCTCTTCAAGGAAGTTGGTGCTTCTAGTGAGTTGGTGCTCACTTTTGTAATCTAGAGATTGTAGTCTCCCGGATCGATGCCCTTTTGAAGTTAATGAAAGCAATAGTTTTGTCATGGTTTTTTACCCGAAAGGGTTTTCCACATGATATTGGTGTTCTTCTTGCCAAGTGTTTGTTCTTACTGTTTTGATTGCTGGTTCTCATGGTTTTTTGTTTAAAGTTTTAAAATACTGATTCACCCCCTCCCCCCTCTCAATATTTTCTATGTGCTCTTCATCATTATTTCCACTCCTTGAGCTAAAATCTTGGAGATAGTCAAATTGCTTGCCATAAATTGTTGATTTTGTGAACTTGACACCATCCTTTTCAAGTGCATTCATATCATTAGAGTCTTTTGAAAATCAATCTCACATGTTTCTTGGATCAAAACATCCCTTTCATTTGCTGATCTAAAATCACAAGAATAGTTTAAGTGCTTATCTTCCTTTATTGATGCCTCTAAAAGATTTGCATCAACACCATCATTTTGATGACTCGAGAATTTGTAATTTACCAATAGATTCTTCTCAATTTCAATTTCTCTTCTATCCTAAAAAATCTCTCTTATCAAACTCAATCATTTGAAGATTGATGGGTGCTTAATCAACAAGGACATCTTTTTCACTTGTACATTCAACAAGTGATGTTCTCCTCTCCTTGACTTCATTAAGATAAACATTTTCCTGGTCTACAACCTTAGAGGTCAATAATATATATTTTTCTGCACTAAATTCCATACCTTCCACTTGGATGGTGGTTTCCTCCAAGCTCTACTTCCTCTCAATTCTTTGCAGCTCTATTTTTTTTTTTCCTCATGCTGCACCATCACAATTTCCAATTCCATCATCTTCCTTCCTAGCTCTTCAACTATTGTTTTTGACTCTTCATTTGATATTTTACCTCCACATAGCGAACTTGTCCTTTGCCTTGCTATACGAGGTTTGGCTTCCAAGGTTCTTTGCATGAGAAGAAACATCTCATTCTTATAAGTTCATTTCTATTATCATATTTCTTTCTTGCAATAGAAGATATCTTTTTCTATTGGCTAGAAGGAGGTGTCTTAGAATGGAACACTGAAGATTCTAGAGATGTAATCCTCTTGTTGGCTTCACAAGGCCTTGGTTCTAATTTTTCCTCCTTTATCTTTCATCTATTTCTGTTTTCTTGGAATATCTCCAACAATTCTTCAAAGGTAATGTCAAATTTGCAAATGTTAGACTTCTTATCATATTCATCAATATCAAGAAGTTTGCATTCATCTTTGTCACACTACACTTCTAACTACACCTTTTAAATAGGATCTTTCTTTTGTGCTCTTCTAAATGAAGCTAGAGGTTTGAAGCTAATAGAATACTACTCCAATAGCTAATCCTTAAAACTTGGGCTCTTCATGCATACTTCTTTTTGTAAGAAACTTGATTGAAAAAGATTAGGAGTGGGACTGATAATAAATTGATCATTTACTGATGATCTTCCTTCTACTCTTTTGTCCTTTTGTTTCACTGAACTAGATTATTGATTCATCTAAATTTATATATTGCAGAGTCTAAAATTTCTGATAAGAATTTTTTTAATGTCTTCATTTTTGTCTTCCATGTGATGAAATCTGCATCAAAATGTTAACTTTCCCTACTTGGCAACATCACAACTCTAAAACCCTTGTAATGTCCTGAACTAAAAAAAATCTAATTTTTCACTTTCACAATGAACAAGCATAAAATCTTCGCACCTTTTGATCACAAAGATCCTGATGTGAGCAAGGTGAGAGCATATGGTAAAAGTGTTAAAATACAATTATAATACAATGCTTGTCAGTGGCAAGCTGCACAACTCAATATTGCATCTATTATAAAATTTGGAAGAAATGAAATACTTATTATAGTGGCAACCTTTCTACATTAATTTCAAACTGAAAATTGAAAATAATTGAAGCTAGTTCTGGCGGCAAGCCTTCCTAAGCAAATTACAAACTTAGTATTAAATCTAGTGGTGAACCGTGCAGATTCACATCAAAACATTGGAAATTAATTTTAAACCTATTCATAGATGTGATGGTGGCATAGCTATCCACTCACAATACTAAAATCACGAACACTTCTTCTATTACTTCTGGCAATAAATCACACAGAAAATTACAATAAACATGTTATTTGAATGAATTGAAATATTGATTGTCAACTACAAGAATATCATGTCAAATACCCAATAATATGTAGCTTTCCCTAAATGGTACAGCTGCCTTTAATGATGTATGGCAGGCTCACCTAATATTAAATTAGCAGCTTCTCAAGGCCGAAAAATTCCTTAACTTTGTATGGCAGCACTGTTTAAACCTTTAATCTATATTAATGTGACCTCACAAAAGAATTGCACCACTCTTGAATGGAAAGGTAGCCTATTTCCTTTCCAATAAGTGCGGCCAGGATATAACAGCTGTGGCCCCTTTGCAATTAAATAAAAACTACAATTAGGTTAGAATTGTACATTAGTACCATTAATAAGCTACAATCATTTGTTATTTAATCAACAAAACAGTACAGTTGGTTTCAAAATGGTACAATTGGAAGATATATATCCCTAGAATCACTACTATATCCCAGACTGGGAGCAAAATCACTACACAAAATTGTAGAGCTACAAACAAGTGAAAAGGAAGAAAAACTGAAGCAAAAAAATTACACTCAGGAGGCCATGATTCAGTAGATGAAGGAACTTGGTAGCAAATGAATGACCTCCTTACCAGGAGGAAGCAATCATCAAAATGATCTTGAGGTGCCGTGTCTTGACACAAGCTTTTTTTGGTATTTTCAGCTTTGGTTGGCTTTTAGATGCCAAGGTAGTTTCTCCAGAATCTGGAATTTAAAATCTTTATTTTTTTTCTTCAGATTATTCTTTGGGTTGTAAAGGCTTTTCAGTTTCTCCTCTTTGTATTGAGCTGCATTCCCTCTGTTTCTACTAGGCTACGACCCTCTAAATTCTTGGTATATTTTTATTCTTTATATATGGGATGATGGCCCAAATCCCTCTCTTTCCCAATCAAAATAAATAAATAATATATTTCAATATTATATTAAAAGTTAATAATTAATATTAACTAAATCTATATTATAAACATAAACTAGCACAGCCAGCAAAAAATATGCAACTGTCATCCATGCTGAATAAGGATTTTAAGAATTCAAGCATGAAATGGCCCTAAGCCACCATGTTTCTTCCAGCTAGGATACAACCACAAAACCTGATTCAACTGCCTACTTAGAAAGGCAAGTGTGTTATTCTTAAATGATAATGAATTGTTACCATCTACTTTATGGCATCTGTGCTTGTAATGCTTCACATTTTAAGAATTATCTGGGAGACAATATGATTTGTTCAGTGATTTAAGCGTATCAGAAGATACAAAGCATAGTATAAGATTGAGTCGACACTTCAGAAAGCTACCAATGCATACAGTTTGTTTTAAATTATTTAATGCTTTCATAGGAATGGCAATTTGTTTCAACTGTTTTGTAAATACCAAAAGTGGTTATAATATAACAATTTCAAAATGAGGAGATGTGTTCCAAGAAAAACATTGACTCACATTCTTCGCCACTTGTGTTAACTTGTACCAAAACTTTCAAGGGTGCCCTCCCAAGACTTGCTACAGCACTATCAAGATGATTTGCAATCTGGAAAAAAAGATGCATCACAGTTTACAAATCAAAAACACAGAATGATGCGAAAGGAAGATGAAATGCAATCAGGCATAAAAAAACTAGTTCTGCTACTATTTTCTGTTTATTTGAAGATGCAGTTTATATAAAAAACAAATGTTTAAATGTTTACCTCAGTAGACAGCAAACTGTTAGAAATTTAAAGTTGCATAAAACACATTGACATAAACAGATAAAACAGAAAAAGATATAAATCAGGAGTTCTATTTAAAATAAAATTAAGTCAACCCATGCCTTTAGTAGAGATCTGAAATCAAAAGTTGCATAAAATACAAATTGACATGACAGATAAAACTATGAAAGACATAAATCAGTGGTTCCATATAAATAAAATGAAGCTGAACCCATGCTTTGATTACTGCAATTTTTGAAGATACTTCCAACTCAAATAATATTTGTAATTTATAATGATGCCTGAAGGGGGTCGCACTTTGCTGGAATTTACAGTAAAGTGGCTTTGCAACATTTACCCTCATATGTATAGCCTCCTTACTGCAAATCTTACATGGGACATTTTAGAAGGTTGAGACCCTTGAGCTGTTTGTTCTTCTTGTTGAAATCCATCTTTATATACTGTGTGCCTTATCTTGGTATGCACTCCTTATATATTAGCCATATTTCTCCAAAATTTTGAGATAGTGGGATTGGGGGTTGTGGAGATGCATTTCCTGGATGGACAATTTTTCCGAGGTTTACAGGCAGCAGAGGGATGTGTCCATTTTGCTTTTCAATTGTAGAATTAGACTATTAAACATCATTAAAAATTCTCAAGGGCTGAAATTCAAATAACACTGACATCCATGATATGGAAAATTCAACATTGAAAGTGAACATGAAATTTTATTGTAACACAAAAATATATATACAAAATATTAAAAATGAATATCTAATTGTTTATATTATCAATAATTGTAAAACTAACAGTTAGAAAATGTCCCTCTTCCTCCCTCCTGGTACTCTAGTATGGTAGCAGAGCAAGTGTAGCTTCTAGGAAATGGTTGCAGTTGACATAGGCATAGGGGAGAGGTGTGTGAATCGGATCTCTGCAATCCCTAATGGAGACCACAGATGCAATCTGATTTAAAATAACAAAGAATTGTTCTCCCTGCTGCTGAACAGAGCCTCCCATCCGTGCCAATGATCAAATCCCACCAATCCTTCCATAGCTGAGATAAGGAGGGGGATGGCACTTTCCCAATGTCCATGCAGTCTTGAGAGGTATTAGACTCTGATTTATGTTTATTTTATGTAATTGAAAAGGCTAGACATGTTTCTTTGCTGCACCAGCAGCAGTATGAGAAGCAGCAACACATAGACAAAAGAGGGCTGTAAGGAAGCTGTGGTAGCCATAAAGGATCTGTTGCAGTCATGGAGAACACACATTCAGTGCTTTATATGCTTTGAGGATCATTTGCACTTAGAAGAATCTGCCACACAGATTGATTGACGTCCATATTTGAACAGTCTGCGTATTCAATTTGTGTTTCAGCAACAGCTATCCAGAGCATGCAGTCATTGTAGGCCATGCAATAATTCTAACTCACAGACAGGAAGCAGAGACACGGCACAGCTGGGCAACATCTGAGGCTGTGGCAGTTGCATCAAGTGTGTCATGTCCCATTTTTTTAAATTAAAATAATTAGTAATATTATTTAAGTTGAGCCCAATAATAATTAATTTTAAGGGCATCTTAATAATATTCTTATAATTAAAATAAAAAAGTCTTTTTAAACACTAGTATTAAAATAAAAGTATTTTTAAATATTTAAAATAAAATATAAATTAAAAAATATTTTTAAAAACTTGGAGGGAAATTTAGGACCTGTTGTGACCTTTTCACACATCGCCCCATTGCAAATGGGGACCCCTAGTAGTTTGCTTCATTTTAGGGTTTTGCCTTCGCACAACGGTTTCATGAGGTCATTATTTTGAGAGTTTCAAGTTAGAGTTTTGAGTAAACACCCAAGTCAACTGGAGAATCCAAGCCCGAATCAATGCCTAAACGTCACGGAAGTGCTCAGAAGGTCTGGAAGACGAGGATCGCCTGTGCTATGAGTCAATTCTGACACTTCCTATTTTTTAGGGATTTTGCTTTTTATATTTTTAGAAAGTCAACCCTAGTCAATGAGTCAACATTTCCATTTTTAGAAGCAAAAATCAAGCTAAAAAATTGAAAAATCAAGATAAAAATAAAAAAATAAAGCAAAAATCAACGAAAAATCAAGAAAAGCATGGAAAAGCAATGAAAAATCTGGGAAAATCAATGCAAAAATCATGAAAATCAGACCTCTAGAATGAGAAAATCAATGAAACATCAACCAAAAGGCATGAAATCCATGGCAAAATTCACCTAAGCCTAAGAAATTCTCCCGTCAATGGCAAAGTTCACTTGGAGGAAGAAGAGAAAATGGCATAAAGGTTTCAAAGTCCACCCCAACATTTGGAAGGAATGGCAAGACTAATGGAAAGTCCACCATGCCTTGATGAGGAAATGGCAAACATCATGGCAAGTCTGCCCAGCCAAGGAAAGAAAAATGTCAAGCCTTCTTCAAAGCCCGCCCTTGCTATGGCATAAAGTCTTGGAAGTCCGCCCTTAACTTTGATGGGAGATGGAAAGAAATTGGTAAAGTCTGCCCCCTGTCATGGAAGGAAGTGGGTAAAGTTCGCCCTTGCTTGCAAGAAGGAAGAAAATTAAAAATGTGGCTAAGCAAATACATGTGGAAAGCTTAATTCAAAGTCCGCCCACCCATTGATCACTTGGAAAAAGAACTTGTAAAGTACACCCTAGGCCAAATGAAGGAAAATTTGTCTAAGTATTACTGAAGTTCGCCTAGGAGGGATGATTAAATGGCATGAAAAAAGCTTCTAAGGCATGGTTAAAAAACGTGAATGGCAAAGAAGTTTGGAAGTCCGACTTTGCCTAGGGAAATCAAGCCAAGCATGAGTAAAAATTCGATTTTGGCATGGAAAAATATGCCTAGCACGATTTAAAGTTTGCCATGGCATAAGGAAAATAAAGCTTTGGCGTAAGAGAAATAAAATTTACTGGCGAGAAAATCCAACTTGGCTAAGGGAGAAATAAAACATGGCAAAATTCAACTTGGCTAGAGAGAAGAGATCAAAATGACATAAATTAAATAAATATTTAAGCCAAGTGAAAATTAAAGTGGCCAAAAATTGAACGGGTTGGAAAAAAATTAAAAGTTTAAAGTTTAATACCTTGGCTAAATTATTCTAACACTTAGGAAAATAATTCACCACAGACGACTTGGAAGGAAATTCATGTAAGTAAATAAAATTCGCCAAAGAAAAAGAAAAATCATGAATCAATAAAATTTCTCCATGATTTGAAACTTGGAAGAAAAAAAATCAAATTTAATATTGGACATTTAATATTTTCCAAATATTCAAAATAAAGATAAACACTTAGCCAAAAAAATCGAACTTTTGAACTCAGAGAAAATCAAAGGATTTTGCTAAAGGTGGCGCCTGGATAATCTTGCCATGAAGATTTTTTCAAAAAGAATAGAAAATTGGCTTGATCAAGAGGAGAAAACAAATCGAAATCGAGAGAAAAAGATGAAGTTGCTAAAAAAAATCGAACTCTTCAACCATATAATGAGTTTCAGCAACTCATTTTTCACAAGCTCAACTGAAGAGAAGTTAATCTCTCAAAGTTGCAAGAAAATTGAGGGAAGGTCAATTCTTCTGAAGGCAAGGTCAATTTTCAGGAGGAGTAATTTTTATGCCGGAGGAAGTAATTTTTGGAGAAGTAAAATAATTCTTGGCTGAAAGTCGCACTTCTCAGCAAGTTAGCGCACTTTTCCATTCGATTTTTTATTAAAATCTCAGAAGCTGAATTTTATTCGTAGCTAGAGGATATTCCAGAGGTTTGAAATTGGGTTGGCCAAGATTTTATTCTTCTTTCATCTTATTCAATCATTCTAGCTAAGTTCTGGCAAAATTTTAATCAAGTTCACCTACTTTCAGCTTGCTTTTTCTCAGAAATTTATCTTTTAAATAAGCTGAAAGTAAAATTTTCGAATAAAAGGCACGAAAATAAATTATATTTAAAAGTCTCTGTATTAATGTTAATGTTTTTTTACTGCAGGTTAATGACCACACCGAGAGAATCATCAAGAAAAGTGTCAATGAAGTTCGCCAGTAAAGGGTTGTAGCGAGAGTCAAAGATCAATTCTAAATGGAAAAATATTGCAGACACTGACCTCAGGCATGTGGACTTCACGGAGTTCAAGAAGAGGATTTATGGACACAATGGATTACCGACACCAATTGCCAGACGGATGGTGAGGAATGGCATCTTCCAAGCAGCTGAATTCCCGCCAGCAGTGGAATGTGTTGAACTAATGGTGGAGTGCGCCATTCATTATGATGCGCAGGAGAGACAAATTGTTGCACCAGATAGGAGGATATTAGCCCACCTCGGTGAAGTGGCAATCCAGGAGGCGTTTGGCATCCCGACACACCATCAGACTGTATATAAGACCAAGGAGGAAGCCCAAAAGTTGTATGATGGCCAATCTGAATTGTGTGCCACAAATATCAATAAATCATGGCTTGAAAAGCCTAGACCATCTGCCAAGAAAATGCCCAAGAAGCTGCACCGTACAGACTTCAAGGAGGATTATGGAGATATTATTCTAATGTTAAACAAGATAGTCGACAATCCGCAAAGCGCGCCTTTTGAGATGTGGATGTATTATTTTGTTGATGAAATCACCTCCAGCGTGAAGATGTTCAACTGGTCCCGGATGATTAGTGACAGTCTCCACGAGCAGTTAATCAATCTAGAGAAGACAAAATCTTTCCACATGAGCTCCTATGTCGTCTATTTGTTGGCCAGAACGTACAGATACTCAGGACTTATATGCAAAGGCAAAGTTGGAAATGGTGAGAACGAACTCAAGTCCTATGACTGTTACCCGCAGCTACAACTCAAAGAAAAATCTCACTTCAGGTAGGCGCACGATGCTTTCCTCATGTATATCACCAGAATACTCCAAGGAGGAACTCACCAGAGGTTGAGTCATGAAGCCAAGAGCTTGATCAATAGATATGGATTAGATATGGATCCTAGTTTATCCAATTTCCAAGGTTCGCGTATATCAGGATCCAGGGGTTCACTGGCAATCCTTACAGGCTTCCAATCTATCCTACAAATAGGATGATTTTGCTCGAAGTCCTGATATAGTGGAGACTTATCAGAACATCCAAAGGCCAAAGCAAAAGGCGGCTATCACTTTCCTATTCTTCATTGGGAACATGATAGAGTCCTAGCAGCTGAAAGTGCCAGGTTGGAAATCCAATGATATCTATTCATGACATATCGGTCCAGGGCCAACTTTGACCCTCATAATCACATTCGGACCGTGGATGGAAAAAGATATAAGCACCGAGTAGACCTGGAGGATTTCTGGGTGAATGCTGCTGACGAGTATGAAGTCAAGAAAAAGTTATGGTCTAGATTGTCGGTGGATTTGATAAGAGAAACTGAACTTTGCCAAGTGCTTGATCAAGTAGAAGAAGATGGAGAATGTGTTCAACCGTGCTTCGATGAGAGTTGGCCTCTTCCTAGAGTGAAGTGGTCAGAGCCCAAGCTTTCAGATTTAACTACGTTGATGAGGCTGGTGGTTAAATATTCTCAGTGGTGGGTCGACCAACAGACCCAAGAGTTGAGACAGAAAAGAATGACGCTCACTTATGACTTACTGAGTGAGACAAAATCATACTCCTCCAATGTCGATGCATCCCACAACAATGATTTGGTTGAGATTACTGAGAAGAGAAAAGAAGTGGTTGCAAACGTGGAGCCTGTTCCAAAGAGACAAAGGGTGGAGCCATCTCGTTCCGCTGCATCCAGAAACATTGATGAGCTAGTGGCTACTGCGGACGAATCCTTGGCTAATATGATGATGCCTTCTCCAGTTCAGGAGAATAACAATGAGCCAATCCAGTTGGATGGCAACGAGCCCCCATCTCCTACAGGCACAGAAATTCTGGGTTCAGAGAATGAAATGGACGTCCAGAATGATGATTCCTAGGAGGGAATGATTTCCGTTCTCAGAGAAGTTTTGGATATTCCAAGTGCAGAAAATGTTCAGGAGGAAGATAGTATTGAATAGCCTACCATTCCGAACTGGTTGAAGGAAAGAATGAAGATAAAGGCGTTGGTCGAGACTCAAGAGGAAGATGATACTGCAGATTTCTTGGCTAGATTAGAACAAGTTGCTGTGAAGAAACCTGCCAAGAAATTTTCCACAATTTAGAGGGATGAAGCCGACGGTCGTTCCATACGGATTGTAGTACCAACAGTTGACAAAGCACAAGATGAAATCGCTCCCCATGAGTACGTCATTACCACTATAGACCTGGGCCCAACAACAAAAGGCCAGGAAGTTGAAGAATTGGATAACTCAGTCTCAACTATCAATGAGAGACTGGAGAAGGAAGTTGCGAAGAAGAAAGAGTACAAAAGGGAGGTCGAGTGCCTGAAGGAGTATATTCGGCATCTGACCCAACCACTCACCAGGGTGATGCAGTAGCACCTCCTCTTCTCAATTCCTCACAGGAAATAGCCAAGGACATGGAAGAAGATATGGTCACGGCCAAGGAAGCCAAGGAATGGATGACAAGAAAAAGCACAGAGGCGGCTTCATTCATGGAGAGATTGACACTCGCCTATGGACAGACTTCCTCTTTCCTTTCTAGATTGGTTGTCATGGCAGAAGTTTGGGACAACCTCCCGGATATTCAGGAGAGGCTCATTCCATGCCTCAAAGTACTGAAAGGCATCTCAAAACAAGAATTGGTCGAGGGAAAGATAATTGCAGCGGGTGCCGCTTATGACTTTCACCATTGGTTTTGGGCATTGACAATACGAAGTGAGGTTTTGGAGAAAGCAAAGGCTAATGGGCTCAAAATTCAGGAGCAAGTTAGAGAAATCTAGAGGAAGATTTACCTCATAGCTGCAGACGTGTTTGATAAAGAGATTGTCTGAGAAAACGACATGCAACTAGAAAGGCTAAAGTACAAGGTTCAGGAAATCTTCTCTACTACAGGATCAATTCCGAGGCAGGACTTCACAAAAGTGGCGAACCTCTTGTCCATCCGAGATGATTTCATGAGATAGGAAGTGGATTGGAAGAGTGCCTTTGCCAGATACTCTGAGGACTTGGATGCGCTGGAATTCAGAATAGGCATGCTGCCACTAGTCACGATGGAGGAAGTTATCACGATCATGTCCAAGTTCGTTGAGCATACTGCTGCTCAGGAGGATAGGGACGCATTCCCTTGAAAATAGTTCCAGCTGCTACCTCACTCTCTGTTTACTGGTTGTTTACTGATGTTATTTTGGGTAACCCTAATTAGGGTTGATTTGTATTAATCTTGGTCATTGATGTTGTTTTAATCTTGGCCTTTCATTTGCTCTTGAAAACTCTATATAAACTTGTGATCTCTCACTTTCATGTGTGTGAAGAAAGTATATGAAATTGTAGCGTTTTGCTACTTCCGATAATAAAAGCTCTTATGCATGATTTGCTTTGAATCACTTTTATTGTCAAGTGGTTTGCGAGGTTGCATAACTTCTTCAACCATAGATTAGAATTAGATAGAACTTTAGATTAAAATTAAAATAGAATTTGCTTTAAATGTTTGTTAAGTGAATGCAAGATTTGATAGTATAGATTTATGGTGAAACATTGCTCATACTTTCTTTGGATGGATGATTTTCATTCAATGCGTAAAGTTAGCCTGAGCTTGTGATTGTGGATGCTTAACTTCAGTATTATTCTAGACATGAAAAATATAATCACACCCTTTGAAGATTGCACCCACTTTGTGTAGTTGTCCCAGGGAGGCGAAACAAAGCATGGTTACCAGTTTCACCCGATCTCTACCGTCTCTTGAATTCCTAGGAATAGAATAGAACCCCTAAACCCTTATCTTTTTTACACTTTTTTTGGAATCTCAAATTGAAAAGTCCCAACCGAAGAAGCTTTTAATGATAAATCCATCTAAGTCCCGAACTTGTGCAAAATTCATTCCTGCCAAATACACCCAAGGAGGCACAAAACTAAGAGAGTACACCTAGGCCGAATCAGATCTAAGCAATTTCCAGCTTTCCATATACTTTTTCAAGGTGCTGTACAACCTACCAGATCAGCACTGTTTGGTACAAGGATTAAATCTAATATTGCATTTTTAGGGTTTAAACAGCAGCATAAAAATATTTATAATTTTCCAATGGTTGTGCAGCAAAAGGAGCATTTACAGCCATTCATACAACAATAAAAAACCATATCCATACAGCCATATGGATGCTACAGTGAATGCTATTTTTTGTAAAATTCAGAAAATTGCATTTTAGCATTGTAAATAGCAGTTCTTATTTTTCTGGAAAAAAATAAAATATTTTTTTGAAAGTGTTTCCAGCTATTTTCTGCCCCTAGGATTTATTCTAAATTTTCTATAGCTGTTAGGGTTTTCTCCAAAAAATTAGAAATCTATTTTTCAAAGTAAAATAAGTCATTTTGAGAGGTTTCAAGCAAATTTCTGCCTATATACTGTTTACTCTGAATTTTGCAGCAGTTAGGGTTTAATGTATTGAAAAATCAAAAGGGAACCAAAAATTTACATTTTCAGAGTTAAATATTGGTTGGCACATTCTATTTTCATTTGAAAATTCAGAAATAAAAAGCAGTGTTTGCCATTAAAATATTTAAGGGGCATTTCAGAGTGGTTAGAGGACTAGTTCTTTGTCTCCATTAATCCAACTTAATTTCTTGGCACACTGTTAAGGGGGAACTGATTTTTTTATTTATAATAATTATTTAAAGTTTTGAAGTTAATAAAATTTGAGCTCCAAAATTTTGATTAAATATTTCCTTCTATTGGGCAGCAGGGTAAACTAATTAACCCCAGGGACACATTCCTTGCCATTTTTTCCCCAATCCCCCATGTACAAAAAAAAAGAGGAAATGTCATAGGGACGCCTTTATTTTGCCAAGGGACATTAGGGGACAGCTAGCCCTCCTTGAGATGGCCAAGGAACGTCTAGGCATCCCTCAACCATCCTAGGGATGACTCGACATCCCTACAGCTCAACAACATTTCAAGTGTACTTAAGAAAAAGAACACATTTTTAATTAAAAACAAGGGATGGGCAGGCCCACAAGGACCCCCACCCCTTTAAACAATACCTAAACCAAATGAACCCTTGAAAACTAAAAACAAAAAAAACAATCTCGTTTAACATTTCACACTTGTGTAAAGAGCAGTAGTGAAAAGAGGAGAGAAAAGTTGTGGAGAGAAGGTCCTAGGGCATCAAATCCACTACATTTGAAGTAAGTTCTTCATCTACCATTTATTTGTTCAATTTTTTTCCCTTTTTAAAGTTTTTTTAATTTTTAAACACATAAGGAGCACATTTTTATTTTATTTTTCTTCTATTTGAGCTTACAATTGTGTTTTAAATTCTTAACAAAAACAAACAATGAAGAGCAGTGGAAGTAGCAAGAGTGAAAAGATTGAAGTTTAAATGCAAAAAAGAACTAGAACTAGAAGCCATAGAAGTATGGCTACCACTGGAGGTTCCTCTAGGAGTGAGAGTGTAGCAAGTTCAACTAATCCATTTGAATGCCCTTCCAAACTCAAAAACTATGCAAAAGGCTCATTTAACCCCAAAAAATCCATCTTACAATTTGCATCATGAATAGACAAAGATAAGAAAAAAAAATCAAGGGGGAGTAGAGTATGACTATGTCATTTGTGCAACAAAGACTATAGGGGCAGCTATACTAGAGTTTATTGTCATCTTGTGTGGATAGGTGGACAAGAGGTAAAATTTGTGAGACTAGGACTCCAACTGAGAAGGTTGAGGTAACTAGATTGCATATGGAGGGGGAAACAAAAAAGAAAAGAATTTTATTGGAAAGTATGCAGCCTAGTGTGTCATTGCCTACACAAACCATGGATGTTGGAATTCAAGGGGGAGAGGGTTCTACTTCTACCAAGGGAAAGAAAAGAACTACATAGAATCACAAAAGGTAGTTGAGTCTTCTATTGCTAAGTATTTTTATGCTCTTGCCATAAAATTTCATGTGGCACGTTCCCAGAGTCAACGATGTGATAGCTATTGGTCCCTCATTTGTCCCACCTGAAGCATTAGGTACGCACTACCCTCCTTGATAGATAATATTCTAAGGTGAGTGTGTTAGATGGAAGAAATGAAACAAACTTGAATAAGGGATGGATGGACCAATATCAAACATCGGCCACTCATCAATATTAGAGATTGGAGCCTCTAATGTTGTGCAAGTGGTGAATAATTTAGCCTGTGTGTAAGTTAGCTAGGTTGATGATAGAGGGTGCTTGCAAGCACATGTTTTGGATCCCATGTTGTGTTCATGCATTGAACAATACAGTGAAGGACATTGGGAAGATAGATTGAGTGAAGGCAGCAATGTTAGAGAATAGAGATGTGCAGATGTTCATTTTTGTAATGTCCCCTCCTAGCCTCTGAGCTATGGATATAACCTTTAACCTATTCCAAAATTCCTCTAGGCTAAATGGTGTTGGTAAGGGAACTCATTCCAATCCTTTCAATGCGTTTTCAAAATTTCAGATGGACTTTCTATTTTTAGCAAGGGGCCAATCCAATACTTATTGTTTACAGTAAGTCATGTTGCATATCAGTTTCTCTCCAATTTCAGTTGTCAGCAAGGAAACACGGGGACGTGTCCCCTGGGTTTTTGCCCCCCATACCCATACAAGGTATGTCTCGAGGACGGGGGACGCCTAGGGGACAGCTGACATCTGTCCCCAAAAAGTCCCTTTTTTTGGGGATGTCCCCGATTGGACAAAACGTCCCGAAAGCAGATGGGGGACGGCCAGCTGTCCCTCGACCGTCTCGGGGATGACCGGCCGTCCCCCTTTGCCCAACAGCAAATTTCACACAAAAAAAAAGGTTAATTTTTTATTTTTTTTTTAATGTTTTCCTTTGTGGACCCCACGCCCTCCCAACCCTAATATGGCCACTTAAAACTTCTTTTTACCTTCATTTGACCTCATTTTAACTTGCCAAAAAAAAATTGCAGCAAAGAGCAAAAGTGAGAAGAGAAAGAGGAGGGTTTGAAGGAGTTGTTGGAGAAGAAAAACCAGCATTTAGAAGGCAAAAAGGAGAGCATTAAGGCAACAACCAACAAGAGAAGTGAAAGAGTTAAGTTATTCTTCCATTATCTTTCCTTTTTTTCCATTTTTTTCCAAGTTAAAATGATAAAATGTATCATTTTTTGTATTTTTTTTATTTTCAGTTTGCAAAAACCAAAACAAAACAAAATGAACAGCAATAGTGAAGATAGTGGGCATGTTGAGAGGGGAGAAGAAACCCAATCAGTTCAAAGAGGGCAGCCTCAAACAAACCCATTTGATATCCCTTCGGAAGATTTGAAAAAATATGCAAAAGGCCCTTTTAATCCTAAAAAACCTCTTCTTCAACTAGCATCACGTATAGACCAAGGCAAAGGGAAAAACACTGGTGGTAGTAGATTGTGGCAATGTCACATTTGCAAAGATAAATATTATGGGAGCTATACAAGAGTCTATTCTCTTCTATTGGGTTTTGGAGGCCATGGGGTCAAGGCTTGTATAGAAATAAAAGATTTTGAGAGAATAGAGTGTTATAGATTGCACATGGAGGCCAGAGGAAAGCCTATCGAGCAGCAAATGCAAACTCAATCTGCACATTCAACCTCACCTATGCCCTTTATGCTTAGTAGTCCTAGTGTTGGTAGTGGTAGTAGTGGTGCGGGTGATGTTCATATTTCTGGATTATCATGATTTTAACTCGGTGTTAATACAAAGAATAATAGAAGCAGTGATGCATAAAAATTTATCTATCTTTTCATTGTAATATTATGAATATCATATCTGAACCAGAGCTGGTTAAGATTGCTTATAAGCAAGGGGAACTATTTATAACTAAGTTACCGGTTCAAGTGCGGGTGATGTTCATATTTCTAGATTATCATGATTTTAAATCGGTGTTAATACAAAGAATAATAGCAGTGGTGCATACAAATTTCTCTATCTTTCCATTGTAATATTATGAATATCATATCTGAACCAGAGCTGGTTAGGATTGCTTATATGCAAGGGGAACTATTTATAACTAAGTTACCGGTTCGGGTTCAGGGATGGGTTCAAGTATGAGAACCCAGTACATGGGTACGGGCAAAATTTTTTTAGGGGTTTAGGTATGTATGGGTACGTGTGTGTGTATATATATATATATATACAAAAAAATAAGAGAAATATATAGAATTGTAAAACTAAATCATTTCATAGTATGATACTTGATCATTGATCAATGCCAAATGCCAAAGATAAATATTAAATGCCAATTGATAGTTGAAAAATATTCAAATAAAATTACTGAATTACAAAAAGTAGTTCATGAAACATGATTCAATGTTCATTGTTCAAGTGTTCATCAATCATCAAAAGGATTCTTAGAATCATCGTGACTTGGATTTTCAGCGGTTTGAACTTCAAGATCATCATCATTTGAACCCAAAGCGGATCCAACACCATGTGATATGTCATCAATATCACCCACATCATCCATAGTGGCTCTAGCAAGATCCTGAATGGTTACATCCAAGTCAGCAAACTCGAGTGCTACATCCCAAAGCGTCGCTGCCCCTTGCTTGTATTGAGGATCCTTACGTGACAGAAAACGCAAATTAGAATGAATATACACCAAGTCTTCAGCTCTTTTTGCAGCCAACAGATTACACTTCACTGAGTGGATAAAGGAGTATGTACTCCAATTCCATTCAGCGGCAGAAGAGCTTACAACCTGGAGAGAAAACCAACAAAATAAAAAATAAAAAATGCAAGATAAATTCAAGAATGTTAAGTGTTAAATTCTACAATACAACTCGCAAAAAAAAAACTTACTTGTGAGAGGATCTTGATTGCAAGAGGTTGGAGGTACATATAATTTTGACCATGGAGGTACCACCATTTAATAGCATCCATTTTGTACTGGTCTCTAACAACAGAAGGGGTATGATTTTTTCCTGAGATAAACAATCCAAATTCTCTCATAACACTTGTCTGCACTTCTAGATCACTCAAGATTCTACTAAATGCCCTCTTATACCCATTAGCAACTTCAGAATCTCTATATGGCTGTATTCTCACTGGGATAGAAAGTACTTCAGTGGTATAGTACCTCGGAGATAGGGCATATGCAAGGAGGTGCAATGGAGTTGTCATCTTGTTCCAACGATGAAGAACGATTGCTTCCACCCTTTTGTTAAAGGTGTCTTCAGGATCATTCTCTCTCTTTTGTATTTCTATTTTTATTTTCTCCAACATCGTGTCCATGCTATCATAGACATCCCCCAAGCATGGTTCATCTGTATCAACAAACCGAAGCATAGACATGATAGGTTTGGTGAACTCCAATAAATAATTCACACGATCCGACCAATCATCAGCCAACATTATTGCCTTGACCTTTTGGGCCCTCTTTGAATTTGATTGCTTCCATATACCCCATTGGTTGCTAATAACCATTTGACTCAATGCCTCTTTCACCTTCACAAGTCGTCTCAGAGCAATTGTGTGAGATGCAAACCGGGTCTCAGCAACCTAAGAAGATGTTAATAGTAAGTTAATAACACATTTAAAATATGTAAATAATGCAAAAATATATTTTATTCAATTATGTAAAACATGACAAATGAAACTAAATAAATTAAATTTACCTTCAACAATTCCAATCTTGAAAAAGTTCTGAAAATTGCTTGTGACATATGGTGGTTTGTCACAAACATCTAGATCTCCTCGGCCTCCTGGTATATTTCTTTCACCCACTCTATTTGGTTGCCAATTGCTTAAATCACCAAATTGAGGGAGCGTACAGTGCACGGTGTCCAAAAGATGTGCTCATATCTAGCCTCTACCAAAGCACCTGCAGCCCTGCAAACTTTTGCATTGTCCGTAATTACTTGGACAACATTTTCATTACCCACCATCTCTATAGAGTCAATGAGAATCCTGGAAATGAACTCTGCATCTTTCACTTCCCCTTCACAATCAACCGCCCTCAAAAACATTGCCCCCTTGGGAGGCACTGCAATAACATTGATCAATGGACGGTTTTTGTAATCTTTCCATCCATCGGAAACAATAGATACACCAGTTTCAACCCAAGAATCTCTAACTGGTTTTAGTTGGCCCTCTATAGATTTCTTCTCTTTTTGCAATAAGGTGGTACACACCTTTTCATATCTAGGACTTGTGAAACTAGGAGGTGCACTATTTATTGCTGACACCATGTCCCGCCAATATGGTGATCTCACCAAGTTGAATGGAAGACCATTGGCATTGAGGCAACGTGCAATTCTTTCTTCAGCAACATCTCTTGCCTCCATTTTAAATGCCTTCTCCAATGGACCTCTCTTGCGGGTGGTGATTTGTGGTTCTTCATCTTCTTCTTCTGTAGAGGGAATAGACAAGAAGGGATGTCTGGAGGGCCTAACTGTTTGAGTGGGTAATGTTGTACTTGTTTATTTCTTTCCGGAACTATAACCACTTTGTTTTCCTCTTGCAACCAATTTGTTAGCATCTTCTTGTTCTTTTATAAATGTTGCTATTTGTACAGCAAACAACCCCTTCTTATCTGGGCCCTCACACATATTAATCCTTTTACCACCAGGGCCCATAAAATGAAGTTTCACTCGATAATAGGAGCTATTAAATTGTGCGTTGCAAAAATTACACTTCCAAACAAACCCCCCACCTCCATGAATTTGTGAAATTCTTGTGGTATATCTCCATAAAGGAGATCCTTTATCAATTTTGAACTTTTGACTTCCCTCCCCACCCACTAAACTTTGACTACTGGCCATTGTTGCAATCTATAAAAAAAATGAAAAAAAAAAAACTTGAAAAACTTCTTCACAAACTTGAAAAATCCATCAAAAACGAAGAAACTTGAAAAAATTCATCAAAAAACTAAAGAATAGGGTTTAAATGCATACCTTAAACACTTAAATCTCCTTTGTAGAAGCTATTTGGCACTCCACAATCGATCTACTTCGAATACAATCACCTCCCTTCAAAATGCCAAGATGGAGAGAAAATATGGTGAGAGCAAAATGAGAGGTAAAAATGAAATGTTTTAGTGTTGAAAGGCCTCATATTGGGTTGTTTTAGGGTTAGGAGAGAAAATAATAATAAAAAAATTGTATTTTATTTAAGTTTGGGCCCACTTTTTAAGTGTTGGGCCGTGGGTTCTCCCAGGTACGCCCGGGTACGCAGCTGGTACTCCCGGGTCCGCAAACCATATGCTTGGGTTTGCGCTGGGTACACACAGGGTGCGTGCCCAGCACGTACCCACAGGCGAACCCGGACCGGGTTCGAGGCCTGTGGGTACGAACCCTGCAACACAAATTTATAACTGTCATTCCATGTTCTAAGTTCTAATTCTTTTACTCCTTTTATTCACTTAAGGATCTATTTTGAGTAGATCTAATACCAAATTTAACCAACATTTGCTCTTGGATGTCACATCCTTTAATGACTTCATATATAGCTACATCAATCGCTGAAATCACCACTTCACTAACCGATTTGGGATTATTCAGAGGTGGGTGTAGAAGTCAGCTGTTATGTCCCTATTCATATAGTAAACCTCAGCCATTACACTATTGTATAACAAATCATAAATCCATATGAAGGCTGGCAGTTGGAGAGTTAATTAACTTGGGGAAACTTTGCCGTATTTTATGCTGATCATGTTATTTTCATTACACAACAATTAATATTTATACATTATTTCAATTAAGCTACAGCATTCGTTGCATACATGAAAGATGGTACAGAATTTATTTCAGGAGAAGACAGGGTCACTTCATTTATAATTTTAAACTACCACTTTAAGGACATGCATAATTGCCTTGACCAGGCATGTGAAGCAGACAAGAAAGTAGGTAAAATGCAGTAACATTAAATGAGTGTGATAACATGAGGAAGGAGACTATGTAGATCTGGGGAGCTGGCTCCATTAATGTGGATTGGGGACATTAAGTTGTTGGGGGTCTTGGGGATGTGCAAAGGGGAGGTTCCAGGATTTGAGAGCGGCAAGTGGAGGGGTTTCCATCGGTAACCAGGTTGCAGTCAGGTGCTTATTCAAGGATGATCATTCCCTTGGTCCGCCATTGAGGATTTCATTGGTGCAAGAATGCCAGACAACATTTTCTCTGATAAGGTTTTTAAGTTGAGGTGCGATCTCCATCATTAGATATGTCTCAGCTCTATTGTTTAAAAAACAAAAATCATGAATCAATGTGCAGTTTCTTTTAATTTGTTCTATAGTCGCTAATATCACATAATGAATAAATTTTCAGAAACTCTGTCCAGTGGAAATATGCTTGTTAGAATGGCGCTTTAATCCCCAAGAAGATAGTCCAATAAATAGAACAACAAAAATGTGGTTCAGCATCCCCATGAGTCATAACTTTCACTTGCTTTTTGTAAACAGTAAATACTAAAAATGCCATGACCTATGCATTTTACAAAGTCTATGAGCTTTAAGGTGTTTTCCATATGTATTTATGTAGCAGAATAGCAAAATTTTAAGTTTTTGCATGAAAATTCTGCATTAGTTTATTGAAACTTTGGATGCCTCGAATAAGAAATAAAGTGTTGGCTATTTACTTCAGCTTCCTGTGAGCACTATTTCTGCCTTAAAGTTGCCTTACTGTTATGATATTTTTCTATTGAAACATGTGCTAACTAGCATAGTTTTAACATAAAATGTAGCATATTGATCTTAAATAGTTTTATACAAGGTAGCCTTAGGCTAAATACTGGTCTCAATGTTTTGCCTAGTTTAAAATTTATGCAAGACGCCTCCTTAAGCTTCGTTACGTTTGGTGCTTCAACATCTATAGATGCCTTTCAGAAGAGAAAGTAAGATGATCCCTTTAGCTCTCTGACCTGTTGTTTGCTAAGCTCTTAAACAACTGGCACGTGTGTTCTTGACTTTGGCTTGTTGAAAATAAGGTAATACTCACTCGAAGAGCAGTAGGCTATCAAGGTGCCTGCTATCTATGCGAGATTTTGTAAGAATTCATTATTATTATTATTCAGCTTATATGGAAAACTTGAGGAGTTGAGCTTATCATGGGTGGATGAAGAATGTTGTTTATAAACTCCATTGGGAAATCTTTGAAATTTTAAATTCATTTTCCACATAGATAGAAGAGATAAATGTAACATGTGCAACTTGTTGATGCGTGTTTTATGACTCACCAAGCACTTTAGAATAAAGAGTCCAAAGACGCTCTATCCTCTCTTGAAAAACTACCTCGTATGCTAAGATTGCTAAAAGATCATACGGTAATTCCAATGTTTCATAAGTTTGGGGATGGACAAGCTCAATGGATGATGTGATATGCTGATTTCACAAAGGGACCTTGGGTAATGAACTATTCAAAAGCAGGGATTTAGATTAATTTGACGTTGAATGTTCTTGTATTTTTGGGATTTTCGGTTTTGAGATAAAATAAAAGGAAAAGGGATGAGGGTTTAGAAACTAGATTTATGCCAAACTACTCCTATGAACTTAAGAGCCAAATGTTGAGTAGTGAAATTTAAACCAATCTTTGTTTTGCCAAGCACAATGACTACAACTAGACAAAGATGATGCAATCTTCAATGGATTTACGAATGAAGTCCTATTACACAATACCACCATCAATTTGAACAATGTATATAGGTAATAGAATTCAAGTTAAACAGTTTCAAAGTTCAGACTAACCTTGCACATCAAATTTGAAAATCATTCAATTGAAAAAGGTATGAACTCATTTCACTATCTCCAACACTATCAATCTTTCATTCATCTAAAAAATGCTGAAACTAATTTACTTTATTGAAGAAATTATGAAACCATGCAAGCTCTCAAAATAACAAATGCTCAACTTTGAATCAAATTATTATCTGAATAGCAATAGTAGCAACAATTTCATAAGTCTCTCCCTGAATGAATGAAAGCGTGGGGTTTATATAGGCACCCCAATTACAAAGCAACGGCCCAGATTGATTTGAGATCAATGGCCAAGATTATTTCAAGAAACCCTAACCCTAAAAAGCATAACCAACTTGATGGACACATGGCACAAGCAGGACGAGGCACTTGGAGTGTGAAAATAATGACACCTTGAAAATTAATTGAGCAAATGGGAATCCAAAATACAATTCCCTTTGGCCTGCTTCCTGGCTGCAAATGCAAGAAATTTTGTTAACACCAAATCGAGCTCCTCTATTGATATGCTTGGCATGGAATCCAGTTGCACTCCCATTATGTCCAAGGTTTCAAGGCATTGAGTGAAAGTACTTTCCCATCTATCTTCTTGTTTCTGAAAGTTATCCATAAAGGTCAAAAGAGAAGACATGTCATCAAGCTGATTTTCTGTGATAATCTGCATTTCCTTGAAGTAAATATTCATTACACTTTTCTTCAAACCTTCCAAATCCAAGCCATCTGCATTATGATGCCCCTGCCCTGTTAAACCTTCAAGAGAGGTGAGGATTTTAAACTGTATTTTCCCAATTGCATTTTGTGCAACAACACACTCTTCCTTCATTCCATCATATATTTTCCTCTTAGCCAACAAGGAATGATACCATCTGCTGAAATCATACGAGGCTCCTTCCTCAATAACACCTTCTTGGATCAATATTTGCAGGGATACTTCCTTTAAAACTTTCAAACAAGGTATTACTTTGTCATTTACGTACTGGAAGTCTTCCCAATTATCTCCAATTTGACCAATTTCTGTCATAAGCAAGGAAGATCTGTCATAAGTCTGAGCACATTTCTCCAAGAATTGCTCCATCTGCTTTGAGATATTGTTGATCCAACTCCTGGTCGCTTGGCTTGTGATCCTTATAGCTTCAAGAGTGTCAATGGATTCCGAAGGAAGGAATGATGGCGGAATAAAAGCTTCACTTTCTTGGTGCAAAGGGGCTGTTAGCTGCTGAATGAACTCCATTAGCCTTAAATTTTCTAACTCTAGTCTTTCCTTCTTCTCCTCTGTTTTGTTGAATTTCTCCTTGATGGCCTTGGAAGTGTCTGCTAACTCATGGAAATCCTGATCTATCGTGGTTGGCCCAATGTCCAACGTTGTAACATCATAATCCATAGGAGTAATTTGATCTCTAGGCTTGTCAACTTTTGGGATTGCAACTTGTAAAACCCTGGATCCTGCATCATTCCTGATAATTTGAGAGTACTTTTTAGGCTTCTTTGGCGTTTTAGCTTTGCCAATCCTTTCTAAGAAGTCCTGCATGCTTTCAACTAGTTGAACTTCATCTAGTGGTTTAGACTTCTTCATCAAACTCTCAAATAACCAAGTTGGGATAGTGGATAATTCCATCCCATCTTCCAATTGAACATCATCATCACACTCCTTTAAGGCAAAAATTATTTCATCTCCCAGCTCCTCATTGTTTTCAAGGATCTCAGTATCTCCCATGCCTTCAATCATCAGAGTATCATCTCCTTCCAAACACTCAGTGAAGGTTTGCTCTTGGACAAAATCCAGCGGTTCCAACTCTTGAAATTCAACCTCTTGTTCATGGTTTGGTTCAATCCCAAAAATGGACAGTTCTTCTACTACTCTGATAGATAAAGTACTTGAAGATGATGGAATTTCACTCACCTTTTGCTTCTTACTCTCCAATTCTTTGCTAGCTGCTTCCTTTTCCTTTGTCTGAAGGTCTTCGACCATTGCTTTCCTCTTGTTTGCGCATGGGAATTCATCAGGACCTTCTCCAACTGCTTCCCCTTGACTTTCTTCATTGCTCAGTGTGGCATAGGTAAGGGAAATTCCTTCTTTTCTCAATTTGCTGATCTGACTATCTACCCATTCCCTTGAGTATGCTGCAATATCCTTCATCAATACATCCAAATCAGTCAACTCAGGATGTGTCCAATTAGGCAACAAGATAGGCTTGTTCTTTTCCTGTTCAAATTGAGGATGCACATAGTCTCCATTGTCCTTTATCTGGTCAGGGACGGGGAATAAGTCACACTTTTTCACAAGGTCTACTAGAATTCTAGACCGCATCCTCTTTCTGACTCCATATTCGTCCACCAGGTTAGACCAATAATCTTCAATCTGCATAACATGAAGGGACTTCTTCCCATGAACCCTCAAATACGGATTGTAATCAGACCTTGGTTTATAAGTGGAAAACTTATTAAACTGTAACTCTAACTTTGTTGTCTTGGCTGATTGTAATGAGGGGCAGACTTCTAGCATTTTCCCAATTGTAACAGGAAAATTCACTCCTTGTTTGTTCTTCTTGTCCTGAATGGAATCCACGTGTGCCAACTGCCTTGCAACTTCAAGCATAATAATCTTGTCCTTTGGATACCGAGGGAGTTGATACGGGGCATCCGGGAATCCATGAACTCTTATGTATGTAAAAGTCGGAAATTGGATGAACCAAGATCCGAATTTATCAAGCAATACCATAGCCTCTTTAGACAACCTTTTTTGAATTCCTCCTTGAAGCAATCGGGTGATATACATGAGGAAAGCGTCATTAGCTATCTTATAATTGTCTTTATAATGCAACTGTAACTGTGGGTAACACTCATATGCTTTGAATTGGCTATTTCGAAGTCCAACTTCCCCTTTGCAAATCAGTCCTCTATACTTAGTAAACCGTGCCAAAGTATAAACTACGTAGGAACTCATATAGAAGGTCTTGGTCTTCTCCAAGTTTCTCAACTGGAAATCAATGTTATCACTTATCAATTTTGCCCAATTTATTGCTTCCACTCCTAATACAACCTCTTCCATATATGAAAACATCCATACTTCGAAGAAAGCTCCTTGAGAAGTACCCATAATCTTGTTCAGCATATGAATCATGTCATTGTATTCTGGTTTAAAATCTGTGCAAATTAATCTCTTTGGCAACTTAGAGCGATGCCTTTTCGGTTCTTTGATCCAATTGGAATTGACTATGTCCATACAAGACTCTTTGGCTTGATCAAACATAGCCTGTGATTCTTTTTGAGTCCTATTCAACATTTTCTGGCGACGAGGAATTCCAAACACTTCTCTGACTGAATCTTCTATAAAGTATGCCAAAGTGATCCCGTTAGATGCTTTAACGGATCTTGTTTGCGGATTGTATCTCTTGGCGCATTCAACCATCAACTCGCTGCACTGAACTGTAGGTGGAAATCCTGCTGCCTGGTGAAGTCCACACTTGACGATGTTAGTTGCAATGGGTGTAGGCATTTCATGCTGAGTACCAAACATCCTTTTCTTGTGTTGAATCGCATTGAATTGCTCAAAGTTGGTATCTGCTACTTTCTTCCATTTTGACGACAGTTGGGATTCTGGATAGAACTCCTTGAGAACTTCCTTTACCTGGATCTTTCTAACTCCACCTCCTACGTTCTTTGAAGTAGACATTGTGCCTGTACGAAACTCGGAGTTAGAATATTTTAACAAATTTATAAAAAAGGCGATTTTATGGCTGGAAAGTATTTAAATAAATTAATTAAAAAATTCTAGACTTCGACTGCCTAGGCTGGTTGGAGAATAAATCTCAATAAAATAAAATTTTCCAGCCTTTATCATTTTAAAAGAACATTCAAAGAATTTTTTAAACAATTTACTGGACTTTTAAAGTGGAAAACTGAAGTTTTGTGCAAATCCAAGATAAAAATCTTTTTTCTTCTTCAAATTCGCCAGTTATGACTCTGCAGTTGATTGAGAAATCCGAAAATAGAAGAAAAATGTCCAACCTTATGCTCTAGAATTAATGTAACTTGCAGCTCAAGAAGAAAATAAGAAGAAGGACGCCTTTGGCTGAGAGCAGTTTGCCTGTGAAAAAACTTATCCTGTAAATAATGAAAAATAAATTCACAAGCACTTCTTTTATAATAAAAAGTTTCCTTATTTGCCTAGGTCGACCTCTTCTTTGATTGAGTGCTTTGTTTTAAAATGCTAAAAGCGATCTTATCTTCTTTTCTTTGACTTTTCCAAGGCATCCCTTCTTGCTTGCTAACTAAGTCTTTATTTTTAAATAAAAACTTAAGTTATTTATCTCTCTTTTGCCTTTAAGAAAATTCGACTTCTAAGTGGACTAATCCACTTTTCAACTGGATTTTTGTTTTTGCTCTTACCAAGGTAACTCTTGCCTTAGAAAAAATTTCGATTCCCTTCTTGGAAATTCGACTTCTAAGTGGAATTTTTAATCATCCAACTGGATTTCCTTTATCTTGGAATTCTTGAAGTCCAATTCGAATTTTTTACTTGCCTTAGCCAATTTTTTATCATTTCTCCAATTGGATTTCCTTGTATTGGGCGAATTTTTTCAAGACTTCTCAAATGGACAAATTTTAACTGGATTTTTGAATGGATTTTTCAAAGATTCAACTGGATTTCCTCATGGGCGCACCTCTCCAGCCTTAGGCGAATTTCACCATGATTTTCTTTGCTTTTTACTTGATTTTTCGTTGATTTTCTCTCTTGAAGGTGCGATTTTTCAATTGATTTTCCAGCTTTTGCATGCGCTTTTTCCTGCTTTTCAAATCTTTGCATGCGCTTTTCTTTTGCTTTTCTCATGATTTTTTGATTTTTTAAGATTTTTGCTTGATTTTAGCCTGCTTTTTTATTCCAAAAGTGGAAACTTTCGACTCCATTGCCAGTGAGACCTAGCACTTTCTAAAAATAGAAACTTACTAAAAATAGAAAAAAGCAAAAAGCAGCTTTCTAAAAATAGTAAATTCCAGATTGGTCCAGAAATGCCAAAAACGAAAAAAGCAAAACAGCAGAATCCCTAAAAAATAGGAAGTGTCAAAATTGAGCAAAAGCACAGGCGATCCTCGTCTACCGGGTCTTCTAAGCACTTCTATGACGTTCACGTTCAGTTTCAGGCCCAAATTCCCAACTTGGCTCGGGTGATGACTCCAAACCTTGACATGAAATTTCCAGACACCAAAGACTATGAAATTGCTACTCAAAGCTAAACCCTAAGAGCAAACCAGTGAGGGTCCCCATTGCGATGTGTGAAATAGGTCACAACACAACTTCAATGCAAATAGAAGAGTTAAATTCTTTAGCTGCATTTTAATATATAACGCATAGCCATTGCTATTACCTAGTGGGGCATCTGATATGAAGATCAAGAGTAGAGTGTCTGCTGGTTTACTGCAGGGGATTACTTTGCTCCTACGAAATCTAGCAAATTATATTTGCTTTTCCCCATTGTTAGGTCGAATGCTTCATTCATCATTGCAATAAAACAAAGCAATATAATAGTCGCAAGAAAGCTGTTTTTTTTTTTAGGTTTCTGTTTTAAATTATCTGATTTGTACAAGCACCGTGACAATTTTTGCTTTTTCGTACACAAACTTGACTTTTGTCGTACTCCAAGAGAAAGGAAAAGTGCAGGTCTAGGAAAGCTTGGTAGGATTAGGATATTTGTATTAAGATTGTCAAAATACAGAAACATCTAAAATTACTTTTAATCGTATTTATTAATTAACTGAAAATAAAAGAAAAATCTGTTATGTATTGATTTTCAAATAATTATGCATTATATAAATTGGGTAGACAATAGTTCAAAATACTGGATATAGTAGCTAAATACAAGCTCGTGACTATTTTCCATCATTATTCGGTTTCACAATAAGAAAGAAGATACTGTCAGTTTGAAGTTGCTGTTGGCAATGAGGCATCCGATAACTGGCTTTTATTTGACATGTTAAGATTATCCATAAAAGCATAATCCCCCGACATGATTTAATATTTAAGGTAGATTTAGCTATGTGCCTTTCACTAGTGATAAGTGTTTTTTTTTTAGTTTGTTCTGACTATGTTGTTGAGGTTATGTTTTGGGTGTTTTGCTTTTAATTTTATTTATTTTTATATATTCTCAATGGACCTACATGTTTTAATTGTTATATGTTGAATTTTTTTGATGTTTACCATTTGAAAGTTTAGTTTGTAGTTAGATGAGATTTATTTTATATGGGACCTTGGTTTTGAAATAAAATCTAATAATAATATTAAGAGTTAAATAAATGGAATTGTGTTTAAGAAGATCTTAATTTTAATATTTGATAAGAGTTGTATAAATAAAGGAGGTTGATGAAAAGTGTTGATTTAGCTAGTGTCCTTGTTAAATATTTTTTTTGTAAACCAAATAGAAAGTATGTTCCAAGGAAGTAATAGGGTTTTAAATGTCATTAGTAACTCATGCTAGAGTGAATAAATTTGTGTAATGTCCCCTTCTCAATTGTGATAAATTCAGTTGACCGTTGGCCTATTCTGGAGACCCGTAGGCTATTTGGAGGGTGAAAATTAGGGTTTCCCGTTTTGGAGGATGTTGTTGCTCAAAGTTTGGAGATTGGTTTGCGGATTCTTTTTGGGTTTTTAGAGAGCTTCGCAGTGGTATGACATGCATTGTGATCCGAGCACCTTCATAAATTTACTAATTTTAGTAAATTACATTTCTGGCAGTGGTCCTGTTGATTTAAATGCAGTTGGCTCTCTTCTTCAACCAGTTCAGTTGGTATTGTGATTTTTGGCTTTTTGATGCATTTTCTGGAGGGATAAGTTAATTTAATAATGTTATATTTTAATGATATAACCCCTTGGCCTAGTTATATGTCTTAAAGTTGTTCTGAAAAGGGGACTTCAAGGGTGGACGCCTCATCTGGAGGTAATTTTATATTTTCTAAAGTCAAAAATCAAAGCAAATGAAGTGGGAAGCCAACTTGGAGAGGAGATTATTTTAATAAAGATTAAAATACTTACCTGGTGAAAAAGGAAGCCACTTTTAGAGGGAAATGAGGTGAAAGTCAAATTTGAATTTTGGGCGCCCTTCTTGAAGTTTCTAGAAGATTCCTCTCAAGTCTATAAATGCAGGCCTCAGCTCTTCATTTCTTCATCTCTTGTCTACCATATCGTTATGCTGCTGGATTGTTTTCAAGCACACGCCTCGAGGAAAGCATACCTCCTAGCATTGGCTCATCTTCTTGCTTGAAAGATAGCAACTAGTTGAGAGATAGGTTGTAGTTGGATTTTCTAGCACTTGTAGTTGGGATTAATGCATATTGTAGTTGTGTTTTTGCATTTCAATCAGTTTTTGGGTTGCTGGTTTTATCATTGCTGATTGTAGTTTTCACTCATATCTCATGAAATAAAAATAATCTTGTTCTGGGTGTCGTCTCATTGTGTCTCATTGCTAGGGGCGACCCTATGGACTTAATTTCAGATTTTATTATTAAGAATTGAATTTTATGGCAGCAAGTCGCCCTTCTTGAGGGTCGTACCAAGTACATCAGCATTGGCATTTGTACCAAATAAAAAATATAAGGCTGTCTGTTGGGTTTTGTCATTGGGATAGGGGTGCCTTCATTTTAGTAGCATTATGCACTTTATTCCAAGCAATTTTAGTGAGTAGGGAGTGAATGGTGAGCATTTTAGTGCATTATAGGGTTGCTGGTTGTCATATTTCAGTAGTTGGATTGTCATATCAGAATTAAGAAATTCATCTTTTGGGCTGGGATTGAGCATTAGAAGGCTTAATTGGCATTTGAAAGAAGTTCTATACAGTTGCAGCTTGATAGTTCTCTAATACAGTGTATTTGTAGGATAATATTCTCATTGTAAGGCTGTTCAATAGTACTGCCAGCCATTTTATTTATTTTGCTAAGTCATTGTAATTTATTAGTTGCAACTTAGGGATCCTCTGACCATATGTTTGCCATTCTTGGCACATTCTTGGTTAGAGTTACTTTCATACAATAGTTCATAGGGGTCCTCTAACCATATGCTCGCTAGTCCCTGGCACATTTCTTCGTTAGAGTTACTTTAGCTCAACATGCATAAGATCCTCTGACCATATGCTCGTCTATCCTGGATGCATTCTTGGTTAGAGTTCCTTTCCAGTTCTGAATTACATCAGATCCTCTGACCATATGTTCGTCCGCCTTGGACACATTCTTGGTTAGAGTTACTTCCGCATCATTTTGGTTTCAACTAACCTTAACGGGTGCGTGTTGCTTTGTAATTGCATTTGAAAAAAAAAAAAAAAAATTGGCTTAGATCATTACAATTTGATAAGTATTATATGACTAGTGTGTAATTTGAACTTTCCTAGATTAATTCTTTAATAAAATATTACTTATTGTTGGACCTTTATATTGAGACAACTAGATGTTAGTTTTAGGTCAGAAATGCAATAAGCAGAAAGTTCAACATATAGAACAAAGAACACAGTATTTTACCCTAGGAAAACCCTCCTACTCGAGGGAGAAAAACCCAGCAAAATATTCTCTTATAAATCAGAATAATAAGTGCAGAAATTGCATACAAAGTCAAGCCCTAGCATAGACCGAGTCTCATACAATAAGTAATGCCACTTCTCCTTGAAGTGAATCTTGAATACACAAAATTATGACACTTCTTCTTGAATGAAATCTACTGCTTAGAAAATTTGACTTGTTGTTGATGGAATTCGAACTTGGAGTGAATTGATTGATGCTAAAATGAGAGGACTCTATCCCCTTTAAATACCAAGCTAGGCGACCTCCTTTCTAGGGCCGACCTAGAAAAAAATACGAACTTTATTTATAAAACAAAGGCCGACCTAACTTGAATTGATTTTATTTGAGAGAAAATATCTCCCGAAGCTATAAAACACTAACACTCCCTCTTAGCTAGGGAGGTATTTTCAAATATCCTCGTCATGGAGTCTCTCAACATGACGTCTCATCTCAATCTTAGAGATGTAAAATATCCTCGTCATGGAGTCTCTCAACATGACGTCTCATCTTAGTCTCAAAGATGTAAAATATCCTCATCATGGAGTCTTTCAACATGACGTCCATCTCAGTCTCAAAGATGTACAAGGGCTTGCACCTCATATTTCTCCATCTCAGAGAAATATACACTACAAGGGCTTTCACCTCACATTTCTCCGTCTTAGAGAAATATACACTACAAGGGCTTTCACCTCATATCTCTCCGTCTCAGAGAAATATACACTACAAGGGCTTTCACCTCATATTTCTCCATCTCAAAGAAATATACACTACAAAGGCTTTCACCTCATATTTCTCCGTCTCAGAGAAATATACATTACAATAAATCTTCATGATGTTGTGACTCCCTCTGGAGCTCCAAGTAGCCGCATCAATCTTCTGACCTCCTCGACCAAGATTGCCTCTGTTGGTTTGTCAGACTCCCTTTGAATGTCATTTCCTCCTTTTCGAAGTAGCTGATTGCAATGGCAATCTGTATAGGTTCTCCGTTGTTTAGTGTCTTCATCTTTCTCAATCTTCTTGTTGATGCAAACTCTCCATCAAGGCTGACCCAACCTTGTTCCCGAGAGAGATGTCTCCAATGAAGAATCATGAGAGTTATGTGCCACCAACTTAGTCCCATGGCTGCACGCTATGACTCCATGATTGTTCATTTCTCCAACTGACATGCCTTCCTCACAGGATGCCTCAAGCTCTTCCTCCCTTTGAATTCCTCATGCAATCTCTCATCATCCTTTTGCTCCTCGATCCATCCAGCATTTTTAAAGAGATTAACAATAGTTCATAAAATCAAACTACCCCGAAGAGGAATATATAGACCAATGCTAGTAGCATACATGATTCACTATTCCCAATGTTATTGCATGAATTATTATTAACTACATAATTATTTAAATCCATAATCATTATTCAAAGGTACAAACATAAAATACTTATCTGTTTAATGTTGGTCAATTCTACAAATGTGATGTCCCAAGCAGAATCTGATGTGTTAATTTTAGGATCAGAAATTAAATAAGCAGAAATTGAGCAATTTCAAACAATAGAACACAGCATATACCCTGGGAAAACCCTCCTTCTTGAGGGAGAAAAACCCAACAACAATTTATCACTTATATATTGAATAATGAACAGCAATTCACTTTTACAATGAGGCCAATCACAAGGCCAAACTAGAAACACCACACTTGATGCAATATCAAAAGAATAAGATTGAACTCCTTGAAGAATAATATAGATCTGCTGATATTGAATTCTTTCAGACTTGTGCGCATTTGACTTGAATAGAAAAAATGGATGATCATAGAAGTGAACAGCGCCTCCCTTATATACAATTCGAAATGATGATTGACAAACAACACATCCCTTCATGGATGAAAGGTCGGCCTCAAATGAGTGGATGCGTCTTCCACAAAAGGTGGCGATTATTTAGATGAAGTTGGCCACATTAATAAAATATAAATTACAATTTTGAATGGAAGTCTCTTCAAAAAATCAGCTCCAAATAAATAAATAGCCAACGGCTATATTTAATTTATTTGCTTATTAATAATATCACTGGAAGAATGAGGCCTGTGGCTACAATATCAACATGATGTAATTTTTCAATTTTCACGCTTGGACATTTCGTCTAATGCTTGTCTTGTAGTCTCTTCCCAGCTGATAAATGTTTTCTCTTCTGTTTGTTTTGGATTTGTATGATGTTGGTGATGCATAAGACCTCCAAATACTTCTATCTAAATGTGCAAGCCTGGCTGTAAATGAAAATAGATGTGCAAGAGCAATATCTCCTGATTATATGATGTCTAATGAGCAGCTACAGCCATGGTCATTTTAACGAACATTTTGTATGCAACCCTAAACTTCATAACATTGAAAAAAATAGCTACAGGTTCTAATGACAGTGGTTCCCTTAATTTTCAAGATATAGCAATTACTAAAGGCTGCTCTAGTCAGCAAACTACCGTACATTATCACTGATGCTGATTACAAAGAGCTGGCAATGAAAATACAGTATATATTCAAATGCATAAAGAACCTGGAAGCATCGACCCCTCCATTGTTCATGCTCGAATAACAGCAGATGTTGTCCTTTTTTCCTGAAATAAGGCTACGCCTCAAGTGACATCTTTCCTTTATTTGATTTATTGCGACCTCCTTAGCAAATAGTTCCTGCTGGAAACTTAGGAGTATCGACTCATATTCTTTTTCTATTTTTGTCTTCCCAAATGAATAGACGTGGCCTCAGAATCATTTCGATATTGATTTGCTCCTCTATCTTTTAGCGGCGCCCTTGATTTGTCTGATGGAATAAAATCTTATTATATGCAAGCAGGACCTGATAGAAGCTAGCGACTATGTTTCCTACGTCTATTTCTTCCTTTGGCACTGAATATGCAATCACGTCTATTACTTCCTCTGGAATGAGCAATACACACATCTGAGGGTAAGCCCAATTCAAACTTCTACACACGATTTTTCAAAAAGCCTCCCATAAACTGCGTCTCAATTCGTGACTAAGGTATTTGACAAGCCACAATTTCTTGAAGTCGCACAAAGAGAAATATATTCCTTAGCGGCACGTGTAAATGATGCGTGGCAACTTTAACTCATTTCCAAAGACCTGAATCCCTTGCAAGCACCTCCCGATTGTTTATCTCTTCAAATATCAACCTTTCAGATAAGAACAGTTGTCTTTGTCTCTTCCTAAATTTGTCTTATTGGCACTTCTTTGTCTTTTCTTGCCTTTGTCTGAAGCATCATTACTTCTGCCAATGATCACCATTCAAAATTGTGATCAGATCTTTTCTAAACCCACTCTGATACCATGTTAGTTTTTAAATCAGAAATGCAATAAGCAGAAAACTCAACACATAGAACAAAGAACACAGTATTTTACTCTAGGAAAACCCTCCTACTCGAGGGAGAAAAACCCAGCAAAATATTCTCTTATAAATCAGAATAATAAGTGCATAAATTGCATACAAAGTCAGGCCCTAGCATAGGCCGAGTCTCTTACAATAAGTAATGCCACTTCTCCTTGAAGTGAATCTTGAATACACAAATTATGACACTTCTTCTTGAATGAAATCTACTGCTTAGAAAAATCGACCTGCTGCTGATGGAATTCGAACTTGGAGTGAATTGATTAATGCCAAAATGAGAGGACTCTATCCCCTTTAAATACCAAGCTAGGCGACCTCCTTTCTAGGGTCGACCTAGAAAAAAATACAAACTTTATTTATAAAACAAAGGCCGACCTGCCTTGAGTTGACTTTATTCAAGAGAAAATATCTCCCAAAGCTATAAAACACTAACACTAGAAAATATTTCATTGATGTTAGTCCAACAATTATAATCCGGGACCTCTTGATAAAGAGTTCTTCATTTGAATTATCAACATTATCATTGTTGTGTGAATTAGTGTTATGATTCAAATTGATTTAGACATCACAAATAATAATTAGTTGTCTAACAATATTCCATGTGTAAAATATAGATAGCACTTTCTTAAAGTATAGGTGTCAAACACTTTCTTAAATTATAGGTGCCAAACAATCTTATTCGGTTCATTTAGATCATAAATGTGGAAACTCTGAAAGAGTATTGAGAGATCATACAATTTCCACATAAAATTGATTCAATGGTGTTCATTTCAACTTCGAATAGAACTAACATGGATATCTTGAGATACAAAATTGTCTATCGTGAATGATACTCATTGCATGGTCTAGCAATGGTTAGTTACTAAAAAAAGTTAAAATATTTTACAACTAAATTTCTGGATTTGATTGCGTAAAAAAAGAAAGAAAAAAAATTACGCAATCAAATCCAGAAATTTAGTTGTAAAATCTTTATGGATTGTGGAAACTTGATATCTCTAAAGTTAAAATATATTTTGTATACCTCAAATCTTGTAAGGAACCTAGATTAGATGGACCATATTTTTCGGCTACAATAGTTCCATCTCAAGGTGAGGAGAGCTATTATCATTTAATCATTATGGTCCTTTGCATATATTAAATTGTTGGTAATCTAGTTGTGAATCAAACCTGGATGACTTGCATTATTGTTGGTTAATCAAATATGAGTTGAATCAAACTCAAGTTGTTGAACTACAAAGCCTCTGTGAGTTACGTAGGCAAGGTCATCATAGATGAGCCCCCAAGGCCTAAGTCTAGCCCTTAGGTCCTATACTTTCATTATTACTTTGAAATTATTATTGATGTATCTTATTTGCATAGCATGTGACCTGATTATGATTTAGTGACTTCGTAAAACTAATTAAGTCTATCTTGATGATGTGAATTCTATGTCTCCATTAGAAACCCAACCATGATTGTCTAAGCAATTTAGTTATCTAATTAAATTTTATAATTCATAATTGGTCACATTTTGACATGCTTTTTAGGAAATGTGTGCTTTGGAAGCAAACCTTTGTAAGTTTGTCTTGTGTTATGATCGAAATTTGGAATTAGTGGTGTCCTTAACTATGTTTTTGGTAGATAGTTTTGGGCATTACATGATCGCATAACCTAACAATCTTGCACCCCGCTCTGAAACAATTTTGGGCTAGAAATTGCTTGAATTAACAAAGGAGATGATTACATTAAATAGAGGAGGTAGATCACTGTAGACATTTAAAATGTCTAACTACCTCACCTACAAACTACTGTAGCAACAATAGGATTGACCATTAATACAAGTAGAATATAATATTCTAACACCCTCTCTTAATGGTGAATCGACTAACTCTACAGAAAACAATTTGCAGGTCATTTGGTCACAAATTCTTTAGAACACTCTGCTGCTACGAAGACCCTCCCTGGATCTGCAGAATGTTGATGACCAATAGTACCAAAAACCATCCGGAAAAAAAAGAGAAGGTTGCCCCTTCTTTAGAAAGCTCTGCAACAAGAGACAAGAGCCTGCCACGGACTTGGCCACTGAGATGAGTCTGCCACTAACCCTCCCAGAATCTGCAGAACTGTTGACCAGAAGTCATCACAAAATGTCCAACCTGAGGTTGAATAACATAGTTGTCCTTTCCTGAAACCAGATACACACCGAGAACAACTGCCATGATTTTGAGGAAAAATCGGCAAACCGTCGAAACTTTTGCAAAGGAGCATGACACTCGAGAACAGACTGCAAGAAGCTAGTTGTGCAGATGTTCGCCCCAGCAACTTGAGGTGCGACCAAAACAGACTGCAACAAACCACAATTTTTGAGGAAAAAATCGCCAAACCCAAGATTACAAATCGTTTTTTTAGGAAAAAACGGTAAAAACCAAAGAGGAATCCCACGCATTTTGCGAATTACAAAAACCCAAAAAGTAGCTGGCATGGAATCTGAAACACGGATCAGCATACAAAACATCGTTTTTAAGGAAAAACGGTAAAACCCTTTAGAAACCAGAGAGCCCTCCTGTACAACAAAAACCCTAACTAGGGTAAACAGGAACTAACCCTTAATTTTTGAGGAGAAAATTAGAAACCCTACCGGAATTTTTAAGGGAAAAAATTATGAAAACCCGTACATTTTTTTAAGGGAAAAAAATATATGAAAACCCATAAATCCAGATTTTTTTTTTCAAGGGAAAAAATATTTAAAAAACCCACCCATCGATTGTCGGCTGAAAAAACAGAGGGTTTGGAACCCTAGCCGTCAGAACAAATATGCACAGAAATAGAGGCACGGAAAACGAAGCACCCAAAAAATTTGGACGACAACCCATTTGAGATCTCGAAAAACCCATCAAGAATCTGCAGTCAGAAAAAAAAAATTCAACTTGATCTGAAGGGTCAAAACCCTAGCCGAAAATCGCAAAAGCCTTAGGTGACAAAAAAACTAAGAGGCCGCCACAATTTTATTAGAAACCCGTGAAAATCAGGGTTTAGCCGTCAGCAAAAAGATCATGCAAGCGTCACTGGTAATACAGAAACACGTCTTCAAACTGATACAGAAACGTATCCAAAAAGGAGAATGAAAAACGAGACTAGAGACTTGCCAGAAGTCGTGCCAACACAATCTTCCTTTCTCACAGAGTCGCGCGCCAAGAAACAAGCAAGAAACGCGTCCAATCAGGAGATTAAATCGCACGGCCACAAGCAAGAGAAAAACATGACAGATTCGGGTGAAAATCACGTCCCACAAGTTGCGCGGCCAGAATGCGCCGTAAAACTGACAAAAAAACGCAGCCAAACACAGGAATATCGCGCCCAAATGAAGAAAAATCACACGCCCGAACAGAAAAACGCGGAAAACGCGTTTTAGATGCCGCCAAAATCCACGCCCAAAAACTAATTATAGTCATGCGGATATGAGCAAAACGCAGGCAAATAGACCATGAAAATCACAACCTTCAGAAACGCGATTTTTGCAAAAAGACGCGACCAAGGTTTTCAATCAATGACGCCCAACAAAAAACGCGACTAAAACCAGACAAAGCCTAGAAGGGTTTTGAAAATCGCGAGTACAACTTTCGATCACAGAATACCCTTCGAAAATTTTCAGAAGAGCCACCAAGAGATTTTCTACAAATTTCTGGAAAAAATTCCAGACAAGAAGAGGCTACGAATTTTTTATTAAAAAATTCACCAAATCTTGTAGAACCCAATGGCTCTGATACCATGAAACAATTTTGGGCTAGAAATTGCTTGAATTAACAAAGGAGATGATTACATTAAATAGAGGAGGTAGATCATTGTAGACATTTAAAATGTCTAACTACCTCACCTACAAACTACTGTAGCAACAGTAGGATTGACCATTAATACAAGTAGAATATAATATTCTAACACGCTCTTCATCTTACAATGTTGTGTTCGCTATTTCTTTTTGTGCACAGTTGTATGACTTTATGGATGTTTTATTCCAGTAAATCCATAGTTTACATATAATATGTCTTTTTTTCCTTTCATAATTTCTACTTCTCTACCTTTTCTCCATGCATATTCACGTATTTACAGATGCATATTCACATTTATTAGGACATGGCATTTACAAAAGTTTTGTAATTTGATAATTTCATGTAGCTAGTTTAATTTAGACAAATCATAGCCAAGAAATTCAAATGAAACAGGTAGAGGGATAACTAGATATGTATATACAGATATGTACATGACAAACATTTTGTAATTGAGTAAATCAATACTTACAATTACAAAATATTAACTATTTACACTTTATGCAATTAATGTTTTTTTTTTTTTTTTCATTTTTTTTTGGGGGGGAGTTGCGGGGGGAGGGAGAACTTGAGAGCTGCATAAAGTAGCATGTTTCAATCGCATGATGCTCTTTGAGATTGGAGATGAAGATTTAATGGCTTTTTTAAGTTTTTAATACAACAGAAATATGTTACAAATCTCAAGATTCTAGCAACCATAAGAAAAAACAAATTGAATTTCTTTATTTAATCAAAAAGAAATAAACAAAGTTTATGAATTCACCTTGGAACTGTCCACACTTTCAACCATATACAAGTTGGGTACACCAGCTGCCATCACAAAGTCCAATATTGTAATATAACATATTGATATACACTTTGTGTTAGTATATTAATTCAAAATATGGCAAAGAATTTATCAAAAGCTAAACGAGCAGTTGTAAGTGCATGTATCTGAAGCATAAATGTATTTGCTCTTTCTTATAAGGACAAGAGGTAAGGACTTAAAACATACATCACCAACTTCTCAACAAATAAATTGTAACTAAAGAAAGCAAACACGGTCTAATACCAGGAGACATGATAAAGTGAAATGGGACATTCATAAAACAACTCCTCACTAGGTGCAGAACCCTGAGGAATGAGATCAGGTTCAAGTCTTAGGTGAATATGATGTAAGCAGTCATGGCAGATAAGCCAAAAGTTACCCCATTAGAACTGAAAATTTACCAAATCAAAAAAATAACATATTACTGGGTACAATTTGATCAATTTATAACAGCAGCTAAATATATAACATACTGACTACATCAAAAGACCTATTGCTAAATCCAAAAGCGGAATTATGGGTGATGAGAAAGATAGTAAAATTATTCAGTGGACATCACATACTGATCAAACTGAAATTTTGTATAACAGAGGACAATTGAAATAGTTGTCTTTATCTGGAAGTTATTAGCATGCCATTATTAAGAATTGTGAGAATAACCAGGCTTCCAAGCTGCTGCCCTTCCATTATGCACTTTTCTTATCAATTTGTTAAGTAAATAACTCAGGATATAGGATAAATTACATTGTATTTAGCAAATTTACATTTGATTGTCACAATTTTCACTCACTGACATTAACCAATGAGTCTTGTACAAGAATCAAATACAAGAAAGAGTTATCACTGGGAAAAATTTACCTTTTACAATCATGCTATGTTACCGGAATCGGCCCTTTACCCTGCCGATTCCGGGTACGGGTACGTACCAAAACTGATACGCCATCAAAACGCTGTGGATTCGGGCAGGGTTCTCTATTTTATTTTTAAAAACGTTTCCACAAATTTATGCGATTTTTTTCTCGAATCCGGCCGTTTTTCTTCGTGACGTGGCGTTTTTCATTGATTCCGGTGCAGTTTCAGCAAACTTCATGCGATTTTTGAATGTCAAAGCAAATAACCCTTCGCTTGGGGTATTGGCCGCTGTTTTTCTTGTTCACTCTGCGACTTTCAGAAGAAGAAACGACATGCGCGGGTCGCAGAATCAGACGCATTTGCCGGTCGCGGAAGCAGAAATGGAGGCCTTCGAGATTTTGTCCACCATTGTCGTCCACCATTTTCCTGTGCGTCTAAACTATAAGATAGATGCAACTAGCGATAAATGCTTTGGGATATTACCATGTTTGAGTTTGAATTCCTGATGCTTCAGCTTGTATTCCTTTAAAGTTTGGATAAAGTTATGGTGAAGTAAAAATAAAACACGTATTTATAGGATTGTAAAAGAAGGATTTACGAAAGTTAATATTAGTAGTATTATAAGATTATATATGTAAAGATATTCTTTTTAATAATCATTATGGCCATAAAGATCAAGTATTATATGCAAGTTGAATTTCTGATGATATTTTCAAATCTATTAAACGTAGATGTTATTTCTGTAGAATTCAAATTTGTTGACTTTGATATCCCCATATACTTTGATGTTATTTCTGACGACCATTTTTTTTTTTTTAATTTTAATATTGTTTTATAATTTATATTATAATATTAATAAATAATATAACATTTAATAATATTGTTTTTATAGAATATAAATTTATAATATATATTATAATATAGTAATACACAGTTTTATTTTATTTATTTAGTATTAACTTTTAAGTTATAACAAATATTTATTATTTATTATTAAACATTTAACATTTATAATTTTATTATATATAAATAAATAAATTTATTTTAGTATTTTAATTTAATTGTTTTAAAGTTTAAAGTTTAAATCTTAAAATAATAAATATAAATCTAATTATTATTTTGTATATTTTTTATGATTTTTATATGTTTTAGTACGGACGTACCCAAACGTACCCACACCAACAAAAAAAAAATTTGCCGTATCGGCGTACCGTACCCGTACCCGAACCCACGTACCCGTACCCGATTCGGTAACTTAGCAATCATGTAAAGAGTCAATTATTTATCAATACCATTCATCTTCTAGGAATGAAAAACAGGACGTACCCAAACGTACCCACACCAAAAAAAAAAAATTTGCCGTATCGGCGTACCGTACCCGTACCCGAACCCACGTACCCGTACCCGATTCGGTAACTTAGCAATCAGGTAAAGAGTCAATTATTTATCAATACCATTCATCTTCTAGGAATGAAAAACATGGGAGGGCGATCTTTGCCTCCACCAATTTAAGTATTGTTAGAGCTTTGCCAATGGAGGATGTTAATATAGCATTAATTATAAAAGCTTTACAAAGATCTCTTTCACAATCACATAAGGCATGGTAACAATGAGTTTCGTTAATCTGTAGTTAACTGGAGCTTTATTTGGCCCTGACAGGCTCAAGTCAAGCTACGATTTTGCATGGGAATTAAAGGCTTCTCTGGTGTCTGTGTTTTTTTACTCTATTTAGTGTTATCAATGGTGCAATGTGGGTTAGATTGCTTGCTATCTTTGGCGGTTTTTTCTCAAGTGGCATTTGTGGTATATGTAGGCATGGCCAGTAAGCAGGGTGTGGAAAAAGGCAAGGACTTCAACCATAGGTATACAGTGTCAGTTAATCATCTTCAATGTGTTTTTCACTGCAAGGATGAAGCAGCTCTGAAGTTTGTTCGAAGGGTTCTAGGAGTTAAGGGATTGCAGGCAGGAAACAGGCCGAAAACAGCTCTACATGTCAATGTTACAAAATTTGGTATATTTTGTACCTGATGCAGACCTAGGGTCTGTTTGTTGAAAATGTTCCTGTTGGTTTCAATTCAGCTACATGGAGGTTTCTAAGTTTGCAGAGGAGCCCAAGGGACCTAAGAAGAAGGAAGTTATAGGGATAGAGAATGTGGAGTCTATGAATTCATCTGCAGCTTTATTGTATAGGCATGATGAGTTGGAGAAGCTTCGCCACGAGGCTGTCATTTTGAGGGCTTTCTATTACAATACTGTCAAAGTGTTGGCAGGTATGCATATTGCCCATCTTAATGGCTGTGCAGAAATAAAGCACCACTTCTCCATTCTAGTATTTTGTGGTAGCTCAATTCATCAATCCTGTTGCCATAAAGATATGAGCTTTGGGCTGAAATTTCCATCTTCATCAGACGCAATTCAAACCAATATGCAAATGATGGTGCTCCAGGAACGTTTGTGTGGGTGGAGATATAAGTGGTTGACCAAGAGGAGGCTGCTGCTGGTTGAGAGAGATGGGGAGTTGTGTGCAGGTGGTGCAGTGTTGTGCTGTTTTGGTATTGCTTCAAAAGCATATTCTGGCAATTGTGCCTTTTTGCTGTTACATCTCCAAATAGTATAATATTGTGTGTTTGAGTTAAGGTATTAGAAACAGTTGATAGTAATCTTCACCTGCTAAGATAATACTGTAAGAATCTATGTTAGCTTCAAGCATGTGGCTCCACTAGAAACCCCAGCTATTTTATCTAAAAAATAAAAACATGGGAGAGCCATATAAAAGAATTAAAATTGAAATGAAAGTTGATACGTTCAAAGCATACCTAGAAGAGGTTTTGCCTTGTTACTCTGAAGGTGCCCAATGAAATGCCAATGGATATCCGCAGGAAGCTACCCAAAAACAGTAGAAGCATAAGACATTTGCCCTACGCATCAAACTTCTAAAACATGGAGTTCAATATAATTGAAAACTTGGAAGACAAATCATTAAATATACTTTAACATATGAAGATGCTCATTAGAGAACAAACTTAAAAGACAAACAATGAACTTAAAAATAAATGAATACCCAGATAGTCCCAGAACTTTATTATTTCAGTAACAATGGAGATGATTGTAAACAAAAGCCTTCCTAGCCCAAGATGAAGTATTCAACCAAAAAAATTGGGTGAAACGAAAAAGGAGGTCGCCATTGATGATTCCACATACCCAAAGTAATTGCCTATATAAAAAGGGAACCCCAAGTATACCAGAAAGTTTGAACTACATATTACCACAAAATGATTGCAAGACAAATTATGGTTATCATATAAACATGAGTTCTGAGCATTTTGAAAAAAATCGTACACTATCATACGAAAGAATGATTAATGTATAGGATTGGTCTTTGGTACATGTAAAGTCCTACCCTAGTACACATTATCCTAGGCTTGATAGTGCACTTCTCGAGGATGTGAATGTTCATCAATAAAGCAATCAAGGAAAAATATAAAAGACTAAATCCAAGCCCAAGCTTCCAGGCCTAGTTTTCCAGCCATACATAGCAATGGTCATGTAAACTTTCCAGCTTTTTCTCCTCATCGGAAGAACTAGTTAGTGTGCTTGCAAATTGCAATATCATCTAGAAACTCTCATCCTGGAATAATTAACTCACTCTTTAACTGGACCATTCAATTGGTGAACTTTAATATAGTGAATACAATCCTAAGGGCAGAAAAAAAAACTTACTAGAAGGAATTCTTTGTCTCTGATCACTTTGAAACAGTTATAAATGGTTGTGTTTTAACATGCTATAACTTTTACAAAAGAAACATAAAATCTAATTGCAGAAATTTTAAAATTAGAAAAAATTAAAACATAAATCACAGAAGTTAAGAAATCTTCACAAATTTATTTCGGCATTAAGCTCTCGTTTTTTAAGTTTAATTAAAAAAATGATCAAAATTAGATATTGAATGTAATCGTAATTTAGTTACTTGAGAATCATGATGATGAGTTGTTACTTCTTAATAATTGTGATTAAGAAGAGTTTAAGACATAATTTTAACCTCACTAAAAGAGAATGTGAAAGGCAAAGATGTAGAATAAGAAAAACACCAAGGCTCTGAGATAATCCAAACACCTTGGGGCCACATCATTTGAAGAATATATCGTAAGTGACAACTTCAACTTGGGACAAAACCATAAATCTTAAACAGGGTTATCAACCAGGTTTGGCTTGTTATGAAACCTTCCATCATGATAGAGTTACCAAGATAAGTTATGGTATGAAAACACACAATATAGGAGAAAACAGCAAAACCACATGTCCAAAATGAAATTTAATAAGTTACAATTCCATATTTTCATATGGAAGAAGTTTAGACCCTCTATACGACTCATTTTCCTGTCTCTTAGCAAAAATATACCACATAAAAGTGAAGTAAAGGCATACAAAAATTGTCAAGAATAATAAATGGGGTCTTGAAGTAGAAGATGACTGCAACAGCTGAAAGCAGCAATCAAGCACATTGAATAAGCAAGTAATCCACAACAAGGAAAGCTAGGAGAGCATTGTAGAAACACAAGTAAAAGCTACTGTGCATTTTAGGGCTTAATTGAGCATGACTAATAAAAATCTGGAAGACGATAGTGGAGATAAGTTGGCATAGCTTCATGCTTATGGAATTTTTCTTGATGGAAATTCTCTGGGGAAAATTGTTGTGTTATCCTGCCACGTGTATTTCAGTTCATTTTCTTTCCTTTTTTTCATTCCATACAATTACCTTATGAACTTGCTGGCATATTCAGCTGATTACAAGCATAATACAGTTGAAACCAAGCATTATTTTTTAATTTGCACTACTTTTCAAGAGGAATCCAAATGTGCAAACCATTTTAGGTTTGACACCATATCAAATCTATTTTTGGGCCTGCAACAGACCTACAATTTATGAGGTTCATGGTGGCCCCTAATGGTCCAACTTTTACCTTGTCATTTTTTGCATGCTGAATACATTCCTATTTTCCTCATTTACAAATTACATCCAAGAACATGTAATAGCCATGTAATTGGGAAAAGCACAGTTGCCGCCACAGGTAAGGATAAACCACTAGCATTTCAAACTACCCCTTCATCTTCTGTCACTTTACTTCTGCTGCCGAATCCCCTTCCAAGCTGCTGCACCAAGATAAATTTCAGTTAACACTGACTCAGGCACATTATCTCCAATGCAATGATCATGTCCAGATTCATCCCCATAACATGCACATTATCCCCTTACATGTGTCCTTCCTCTAACACGTGATAATAATTCCCTTAGCCAATCAGCCAGCTTGTAGAATTGTTGCAAGGAATATAATTGTCCAATAGGAGTGCATCCAAAAGAAGTAAGTGCTAAAAAACTGCACCTGATCTGAAATGAAGCTAAGAAGGCTCAAGTCACTTGGAACACGCACGACACTGTTGTTGGTAAACTTGCAGCCATTCAAAACACTTCCAGTACTGCTAAAAGTAAGCCTATGGTCATTCTGAACGCCTGCAAGCCCTGCTGCAAGTGACACTTGAAGCACTAACCCTGATAGTCCTATTTAAACTGATCCAATTTTCAGATCACTAGCAGCATGTGAGAAGTAGAACCTAAGGAGTCGACAGAGATTGAAAAGGATCAGGATGTGTGTAAAGGGTTCATTGGCATCCAGTTACAGAAGCTAGATGAGTCTAGCTCATCTAGTGTTGCAAAGTATGCCACAGCATTTGCATCCGACGATGAGTTAGATTAGCTACTGTATTTAGTGTTTGCTTTGTAGCGTTGTGCTTTGTACTTTGTACTTTGTATCTTGAACTTTGATTAATAATGTAAATACTATAATACAAAGACCTGTTGTTAATCATTAGATCAATTGATAGACAAATTGTCAAACTTTATATAAATGTCAGCTTCTTTTACTGTTTTTAATTCATTTTTCAAATATTTTTTTTTATATATTATTTTAATAGTCATCCCCCACCATCCCCAAAATCCAGAAAAAAAATTGGTGTGCCTAAGACTTGAAGAAACACTAGTTTCATTGTAATGCTAATTAGCGAGCACTCTTAAGAGTGCGACCTCGGTTCAAATTTCAAAACCTTTTCACTGCAATAGGGTAGTCCATAACTTTAACAAACATGTGGAAAGATAGTAGTGTAACAATTATGGGATACTCATACATTTGAAGGTGAACAGTTTACAAATCTTAAGACTGAGATTCCCTACACAGAGTCAAAGACAGCCCATAACGCCACCCAAGATTTACAAGCTAAAGTTAAATAAAAAATAGGGTAAGCTTGAACTCCCAATAAATGTTTTGAATATTGAACTTTCGATTTATTAAGTTTGCCTTTACCTAATCTTAAAGAATACCCTATATCCTTGAGATTATATATGTTTTACGCCAAAAATAAATTTAAAAATTGGTGATTCTCAAAACAACACACCATTATGTTTTACAAAACCTGAGGCAAATCTCACTTTCAAATGGAAAAAAAAAAAAGGAAGGAAATGAAAAAAAGAACCAGTTAGCGATTAAAATTTTACCCATCTTAATGTCATGTTATGGGAAGCCTGTTTGCTTGCTCAGCTTGTGGTCATCCGTTGCCTTGTTCAAATAGTTGTTTCAATGGGAGTTTAAATCCAGAATGCAATTTACTATACATTATTTCGATGAATATTTAAATTTAGAATAGAGTCTTCATGCTTTGTTTGGTTGTCTTAATTAAAATTTTTTGGGCCAGTTTATGATTATAAAAATCGGTGTAATCAAGCCTATATCATTATATAATGAGCGTCCGAGAAGGATATGTGCTTCACCTACAAACCCTTATATTGATTTTTAAAAACTTTATTTTCTCTGTCTGTGCATCCTAAACACCACACCAGCCTTTAAAATTGCATATAATCTAAACAATCTATATCAACTTCAATGTAGAAAAAGTTTTAACATAACATCGCACGAATCCACAGCTTTTCTTCATTTGTTAATTTAAAAGTGGGGGAGTGTGAAATGGGATGAAAAGCATTAGACCTTTCTCAAGAAAGGTTTAGAATTCAAACCCCGTTTAAAGTGTGGGAAATTAGATAAAAGAGTGTATCCTAAAACATCGAACGAGGCATATTCCATGGAACTATGGCGTGTCTCCTACTAGACAGGGCCAGGTGCAAGTTTTCGATGACTAATGCGTGTTGAAAGCAAAAAGGAAAGGAAAATTTTCTTAATTCAAAAAATGCTCCTTTAAATAGTCGAAATTTTGAAAAATAGTAAGAAAAAAATAATGGCAGCTTACTTGTGGCGCTTTGTCGAGCAGCTCCTGAACATAATTTTCCCCGAAATAACGATGCCCCGCATCATAAACTTCTTTTATCAGAGACGCCGGTTTCGTCTTGCTCACGGCAACAACCCTTAGCTGCGCATCATTACGTGAATTAACGGGAATTTTGTACGCACAAGAAAATTAGGGCCGCTTGAGATCTTAAACGTAAACTTACTTGAGATGATTGCCTGCCGGATCGTTCAGCCGCCTGTTGAGCGCGGAACAGCACACTGCGCAGTGCGTTTGCTGCTGCACTCTCCATTGCGGTTGCCATTTCCTGCGCAACAATTATTTTATTCAGCTGGTGATTCCGACAGATGAAGATTGAGTCTAGTAATGTATTAATAAGACACCAAACAATAATATTCCATTACCATTATCTTTTATGTTCAGGAAAATCGATGGTTGGTCTTGTGGTGGGTGATGTGTCTTGTGGTGGGTGATGTTCTACGGTAGTTTTCGGCTGCACTCGACTCGCTGGCTCAGTCTTTTGCTTACAATTTTTATCATACAGTTTCTACAAATTGTTATTTGCTTTAAAATCAAGCAGTATATATATATAATCTTAATTTTTATTTTTTTGGTGTGGTGCAGGGGGGAGGTTTATTAGGAAGGAGCAGTATCCATTCTATTAAAGTTATTCATGTTATGATTTTATCTTCATTTCTTATGATAACAAAGGTTATGCATTCAAAAAGATTTGTTTACTAATAGACTAGTTTAGAACTCCCAAACCAAGAATCTTTTGAAAATATATTTATTTATATTTTGTTAGTTTTACAAGCATAGCTATATTATAGAAACCATTTGGTTTGAATAACTACAATAAATTGATCGATGGAAATTAAGAATTGAAAATTTTGATCAAAATAATTAGTGTTTTTGATATTGGTAAAAACAAGATTGAAAGGACCCAGATCCTTTTTAAAAAACAGCTAAAAGGCAGAAGAATAGAGTCTCATGAACAATGAAACTAAAAACTATAGAGATAATATTTTACAAGCAAAAACCAAGAAGAACGACAAGAGAACACAAAAGGAACAAAAGAAAAAAACATAGAATTAGTTGAAGTTTGCCAACTTTTACAAGCTAATGGCAACTTGTCATTATTTATTGAGGAATTCCACTTTGTTGAGAAAGGTGGTAAAATTTGGATTTTCTTCAATATTTTTTCTTTTTCTTTTTGTTCAATGATTCAATATGTTGTCCTTTAGGTGGGTCCTTCTATTTTTTCTTTTGGTGCTTATGGAGTTTGATATGAATGACATGCATACTAGTGGTTGAATTCTTTATGGTCTCCTTATTGAAGGAAATCAGCTCGGCTAAATTTTTCTTAAGCAAGTTTTGATTTTGATTTTTTTGTATTTAAACGATACTTTGCTCCAAACCTTCCCATCTATTAAAAGTGGCCACAAAATTTCTCACCTCCCCCAAAATCTATTCATCAACTTGAGTGGTCTTCCACTCCTTATTGGCCTTGAAGACATTCAATTCCATCTCTCTAACCCTCTTATTTGAGCTTTATTGTTGTGTGAACAACCATTTCATGATGTTGATGTGCAATTTGAGGCTCTCTTTGAGATCATCCACTATTTCCTTTAGATTGTTATAGCTCTAGCATTCCACACCTTACATTATAGTTGAGTTGCAAGAAGGTTTGGGTTTGGCTAGGTTGTGCTTAGAAGAACTAGGGTTCTTAATAAGAGTTGGGCTAGGAGGGACCCAATCCTTTCTTCGTTTGTATCCAGGGTTACGAGGGCTAGAGGTCTTGTTTGATTCATTTGTGTTAGTAAGAGGGGGGTAGAAGGGAAATCTAAGCATATACATTTTCCCTTGACTTTGTTAGATTGAGCAGGTTCAAAGAAAGACTTATGAGTCAGGGCATTATAATTTTAACAAGGATGGGGCCAGTTTGTCCATCAAAGTGGAATTTAATTTACCTTTATTGGAAATCAAGGTGTACCAAAAGATGATGTCTTTAGTCAAATTTGGAGAAACCAAAGAAGGGTTGTAAATCCTACATATTAGGGGCGGGTTGAGGTTTTGGCAAGCTAAAAGTGATACAAAAAAGATAAGCCCTTAGTGAAGAGGCAAAATTTTTTTCCCCAAAAGGACTCTAAGGACAAAATCCTCTAAGGAACTAAATAACTAGAGAGGAAAATTCATCTTGATATTATACCTAAGGTGGTTAAGCATAGTTTTACACCCCATTGTTGATTTACCGAATTACTTTAACCTTTATGTTTAAATATAGTTTTAATACATGGTGATGTCATTATGGTATTTAACGATTGGATGAAATATATATAAATGCAATGTGATGTATTGACTTCCAAATGATTGTATGATGCTTAAGCAATGTTGTGATTATATTATAAATGAAATCGGATAACTACGTGAATGTTGCTCTAAGTGAAATGCAATATTTTTCCGTGCCCTCTAGAGGGAGAGGGAGAGTATCACCTAAGAGAGGAGTTGGTATACGAATCATCTGGTATTGCTATCTAGGTTGATGCACACACACTCACATAGGCTATTTGAAAATCTCACCGGGTCAGTTCAAGTATCAAGTTTGGGTGAGTCATGAATTTGAGTTGATAGGTAAGGTGCCATTAGAGAAAAAAACCCTATCATTAAAGATCCTCTTAAATTGTCAAATTAAATTGATTTCTAATATATTTTGTAAATAGTAAATTTAATGTATATATTGTTGAGTGAATATTTTGTAATTACTTAATTAATTAAAAAATGGTAATTTCAACCACAACTATGATGAGATTTTAATCTCTCCTCTAAGAAAGGGGAGGCTCCCTTCTTACTGCTTTCTAGAACAACTAGAAACTAACCCGGATTATGTACAATAAATTTATCCATTGGGTGTCACATTCATCCTTTTCTCTTTTTTTAGAAAAGATGTTTTCTCCTTACAACAATACTATTACAATATGTAATTCACTTCAAAGTACTATTATGAGCAATAATAACCAATATCTAACTTGATTAAGCGTAAGAGTAATCAAAGAGATACCAATAAGTTTTGTAGCTAGAAAACCCACAAAAGCTCAAAGATTTTTGTTGTTTCCAGTGATGATTCTTAAAGATAAAGAGTGAAGCATGTTGTAGCTCAAAGACTTCAACATACGCTACCAAAAGATTCACAAAACTTAGCAAATAACCTACAACCCAAAGTCTCTAAATTATTAGCAAATTTCACACACTAGAACATAAACTCCAAATTTAATGTTGTAGCACAAAGACTATCAAGATCAGATTTGAATTCCCTTGCAAATATAAGATATAATGCAATAAAATGTAATGATAAGGACATAAGAAAAATTTCACACATAACAAAGAAGATCCAAAATAAAGGTTGGATGCAAAATTTGCCTCTTTTATTGACTGAAATTTGATATGCACATTAAACACAAAGTTTCAATATGTTTTTCAAATGGGCGGTGCTTCACTTCAAAAGATAAAAGGTCCCATTTACAAAGAAACTCCCTCATATATATAGAGGAGAGTTGAGAGCAAAAATAGGAAAAGCTAAACTAATTTGACTTATTCAACAACATAGTCTGATTTGATTTAGGACTTGTGTTGTTTTTACATGTAATTGCATCTATACAAAAGACATGTAATATGTCATCAACTAATTACATAAAGTAAAATGTTAAAAATAATATAAGTGTGGCAAGGTGCATCCATCTATTCTTCACCATCTTTCTCCAAGAATTCTTTTTATTTCTTTGAGGCCGCTTGGACTTTTGATTCATCAAGTCCTGAGGTATGTCTGGAGATGGAAAGAACTCGTGTGACTGAGTCCTTGATGGTGATGCACTCTTTTTTATGCCTTTCTAAAAATACTTTAAGGTTATCCAATGTGAGCTGAATGTTCATCAATTTGTCAATTGAAGTTATTAAGAAAGCTTCATCTTCAAATTCCTTCTGCATCATTGATGTAAATTCTTGGATAACCGTGTCAGAGGGAAGGATTTTATGATTGTCATCAAACAATTGGAAAGATAGCTCTTTGATTCTGGTGACAAGGTCTGAGCCTTTCTCTTAATTGACCTCTTGAGCCTCCTATAAATCTCTAATCAAATCATTGATGACACTTATCTTATGTTTCATTATTGAATTTATATCAACGAGCATTTCTCTATTGGGAATTATCCCAATCTTCACTAGCACATCAAGCTTGAGTTCTTTCATTTTTTTCCAAGCCTTGAGACTTTTTCCCATTTCCTACAGACCTTGAGAAAGTGTATCAACGGTTTTACCTAGTTTTGCCTTGACACTTTCCATATTGCCAATTCTTTTAACAGGTGATTTCAAGGGTTTTGTTCCCTATGCTAACATTCTATCAAGATATTATCCAACTTCTCTGCCTTGTGTATGTGTCTTCTCAGCTTTTTGAATCACAAGATCCTCAATACTTGTGGCACATGCTCAATAGACTTTGAAGATTGAGTAATCTTCTGAAGCACTAAGGTGAGTTGTCCAGCTTTGGCTTTATATTGATCATTGATCTTCTTTTCCTAATCATACTTCTCATTGAGAGAAACCAAAGTCAATTATGCATCCTATTTTGCACTCTCATGAGTTCTTTTATCGAGCTCAACCATAGTGATAGAATATTCTGAAATGTCAATATCCTTAGCAGATTTACCAAGAGGAGGTTGTGCAACCTTTGCATATTTATAACCAACCTTATCTACTAGCACGCTTGAAAGAGTCTTTGGTTTCTTCATGGATTTTGTCTTTACTAGCACCAACTGACCAAAGTCAAAGTCATTTGGAGAGACGACTTACTTCTTTATTTTAGGTGTTTTGGATGCTAGCCAAGGGGGAAGAGGAGAAGTACTTCCTTCAGGACTTGTAGTTATGGTTTGAGAAGATATTGCATTGACAATAGTAATAGTCACAAGTGGTGGAGTGTTAGTTAAAATCACTTCAGGAATTTCCACACTTGGTATATTTTGCATACTTTTAGTCATAAAATTATCCAATTTATATTGTGAAGTCACATCAAAAGGATAATATAAACTCAAAAAACTAGATGGAGAGCCAAAAACATTCTCAAAGACATTCCTAGGACTATCAAAAATAGACCCTAAAGTTGGGGATGAATGAATAGATTGGAAAAAAACAATAGGGGCAATAGAGATAGTGGTAGTAGAAATAACAGTGGCAGAAGGCAAAGGTTGTTCATCTGAAACAATTGGAGGAGTGGGAGTAGGCATGATAGAAATAATAGAGAAGAAGAGATAGGGGAATCTTTTGGAATATTCTCATGTGGAAACTCTTGCACTTCCTCATCTGGAACTTCTTCTCGTTGTGCTTCCTCTTGAGCTAATACTTCCTCTATGATAATAAATGTCCCTTCTGTACTCTTGCTTTTACCCCCTTTCACTATGAATTTGATTTTAGGTTTTGGGGTCTTACTTGTACTTGTCACATCTCTCTTATTCTTTTTCCTTAGTTCTACCTTCTTGCCCACATGTCCTTCAGGATCTTCCTCCTTAGATCCAGTGTTAAAATGTTTTAGCCTTATATCTCTTTCCTGCAACCAAACATTTGTGTTTGCGAGGATTGGCTAAAATCTTTCCCTAATGGAAGTTATTTCTTTCATTGACCACTGGATTGGAGGGAGAGGGGTTTCAACAACATTATTTCTATCATATGCAGGATCTAAGATATCATCTTCATCTTCCATGTCATCTAGAATGTTTGCCAGATCAAGGTTCACAATCTGCTCTAAATTCAACCAATAATAATCAAACTTCCTTATATCCTCTTCAGTCCTGTAGTCAGCCCATATGTCTTCCACTTTGTGTACATGAGTGTGGATATTTTTTATTCTATCCTTCATTCCTCTATAGTCAAAATAAGGTCTCCTTCTGAAGGTTTTCATTGTGACCCATTGCATTTCTAATTTTATAACTTTGGCTTTAGGAGATGTAAGGATAGAATATTTGCCTATGGTGAGAGGAAACTTGAATCCTGGCCTATGCAATTATGCTTGTCTACTATGGACAACCATGATTTGTGTACACAACTCCATGAGAATGATCTTATCACTTGGATACCTTGGAAGCATGTGTGGGTATCCTACGAAGCAACCAACTCAAAGGTAAGTGAAGGTAGGAAATTGTAGGAATATGCAACCAAACCTATTAACCATTGCCCAAGCTTCATCTAAGACTCTCTTCTTCTCAAGTTCCTTGTTGAACATGCACAAATATGTGGCAAAGAAAGCATCATTGACCCTTTCAAGAAGTGATGAATGCTCTTCTTCAAGGTCAACTATGAGTAGTGCTAATATACTAGAACGTGCCTCCTATCACCCTCTAATGTCGATCCTAGAAATTTCCTCATTGACGCGACGACATAAACTAAGTACGAGGTCATATAAAATCTTAAAGAGGTGGGAACCTTTATGAGTTGATCATGAATTGCATCACTAATTTGTTGGTCTCAAAATATATGTTGTTTTACCTTCCTTATGACATGAATGTATAAGTACATCCACTCTTGAAGATTGGAAGAGTTAGGCAGTCCTTTTACCCTATTGAGAAGGGTGATCAGGTCATTAACTTCCTCGATGAAATCACTATGAGGAAATCTCTTTAGCCATCTTGAGATGTTTGTCCTTGGATTCTTTAACCATCTTGTATTAATTTCCTTCTTACAATGTTCTGGATCCATATTATAGTGAGTTTGCAACTCCTCAATGGTAAGATCAGCGTAGGCATCAATGCTCAAACACTAGAAAACCTTGTTGAAGAATTCTACATCTAGTCTAATAACCACATTTCCATTAGCTCTTACTCATGTCATCCCTATTGTAATGAGATGCCACTATAAGAACAAATTTGAGATTGTGTCACTATTGGAAACAAAGCCACCAATTGAATGTTGCTTTCTATAATTTATTTCATGCCCTCATCCAATGGCTGCTTTTTAGTTCACTCCACAAAATTTGACATGTCAACATGTCCTATCTCTATATATTTTATCTCATCAACGTTCAAGGCCACAGAGGTCATTACAAATACCCCTTGATATTTATAATTCATGTATTTCTTACTCGAAGATGGGTCAAACATTTGTGGAGTAGTTGTATGGAGAATAAAATGCTCATACCCTTTCAAGAATTTGAGCATGAATGCCTGAAACAACATACAAGGGTAACTATAGAAAGAAGTTCATATTTTCTGGTGTTAGAGAAAATTAATGATTTTATGCACAGGTGGGAAAAAAAATGAGCTTTTTCATATGCTTTGGAGGTTCAAATGTAATGGCAAAGAAAAACTAAGCATTTGCATGGGATATTTCATTCTGAGTGCAAGGGAACAAAAATTCTAAGATACTACATCAAGGTAACATGTTTGATGTAATGATGATAATGTTTACCACCCTTGCCTAGGGTAAAGCAAAAATGATGTACATGTAAGGGTGAAGTTTTTTCCCTCCTCTACATGGGGGTAAAATTTGTTAAGTGTATAAGCAAGAAAAATCTTCACCTCTACACTTGGCAATGTGTTTAGCTAATGATGCAAGTCGGGCTTTAAAAGTCGACATGCATCTTTTAGTGGATAGTTTAATTTAGCATGTCAGTCGGGATTTAAACCCTGACCTACATGTAAACAAAACCATCACATGCACATGAGGAGAATTTTTGCATAGTTTCATGTGGAATGTAAAATAAATCACATGTCAAAGCGAGAAAATCTCCACCCTAGCATGTGGTGTTCAGGTAAGATAAAACATATGTAATGGCGGGAAAAAAATTGTTGGAACATACAATTTAACATGGGCTTGATAATTTGTGTCGGTCGGGGTTTAAACCCCAACCTACACATAAAGAATGGTGCAAGATGCAAAGTAGGGAAAAAACCTTGTGATGCATATATGTTCAAAGGTAGGTAATGAAGAGGATGAAGGTAATGCATTTTTTGGATGGTCGCTTGAAAAGTGTAATCTCAGGAATAAATCTTGTTAGGGTATCCTGCAATCAACAAGGGTTTTTTTATAGATAATGCAAGGTTTAAAACTTGATATGCATATGGAAATAGGCACGAAAAAAACCATGATGAAGACATGTAACATTCAATGTTTTAAAATCACAATCAATCATACAAAAATAAAAACAAAACAAACAAGCTCAAAGACATTGACGAAGAAGAAAACCTAAACTAAAAACAAAATGATTGATTGAAGACCTATTAATGCCTGATACAACTACTAGAGTTAATGAATCCACAAGAGGTGGTTAAGCCATGTCACAAACCCCCAAGTGTTGTGTTGCACAACACACGAAAACCAAGGGTGCACACCTTTCAATAATCCCCCCAATGCAAGCGAGGGGTTCAAACCCATGACCTAGGCTCTAATACAAATTGTTGCATAGATAGTTATCACTGCATATAAAGATCAACCTGTTAATGCCTGATACAACCGCCAAAGTTAATGAATCCATGGGAGGTAGTTAATCCATGTCACGAACCCAATTGCTACTTTGCACAACACAAGGAGACCAAGGGCGCACACCTTGCAACAATATATATATATAATGATTTGGTTGAATTTTGAATGTCATATTAATATGGAAATGATTATAATCACACTTAAGCCATGGAAGCTAAGATGATTTAAAAGGTTATTTGAAGAGAATTTTAAAAGTTAATATGGGCTCCATATTATAGTGCCAGCTTGGGCATATTCAAACTATTTGGGAAGCCATCTAGGTGGCTGAGTAACTGCACATTTAAAGTTTGAATTAAAGCCACAAAAGTGGTGATGTTGTTCACCATTCTTCACATACATTCCTATTCTGAAGTTTTTCATAGCTTGGACATTGAGTTTTAGAAGTGTTGTGAGTTTTTGGCATATCTTCTATGTAGTTGTGCCTTTCAAGAGGCATTTTTGGTAGAGTTTTAATTGAATTCAGATGCCATGTGCAACAATATGAGGTCATAGGTTTTAGTTTTTCAAGAAGACTCAATCACTTGTTGGTTGTGGTAGTTTGAGAAGCTACACATGTAATCATTTCAAACTATATTATTTATGTCATTGCTATCTAACCAAATCATGGCAAATAAAGGTGGTTTGAGCCTTCAAAAGAGGCAATTGCTTTCTATTTTAAGAGAAATCTTTAATGAGTAGTGGAAGTCGACTAAGTATTTAGGGATTAAGTATTCTTTTATTGCTCATTTTCCTAATCAAAAGAGTAGTTTTTGCAAGACTGGGCATGGAAAGAAAATCAGTTGTGTGTGCTTGAGTAGACAATAAAAGTCTTTTTCTTTGTTAGGAAGAGAAAAAAAGTCTCTATTTTGTCAAGAATATATATCGAAAGTCTTTGTTTTGTGGAGAGCATATTGGGTATAACCAACTATTGGTCGTGGGAGTAAGAGGAGAGTTTATAAATTGGAAGAGAATAAGCTTTTGCTAAGACTGGAGATTGAGCATGGAGTTGTAAAGAACAAAAAACCTGAATCTGAGTTGTTGAGTTTAAAGCAAGAGAGATTTTGTACAAAAGCTAGGATAATATTTTTTGGGCATGGCTAATATTACTTCTCTTCTCTTCTTTAAATTGATAAAATCCCATATAAATATATATTTATTCAAACAAATACAATTATGTAATAGTTTTAGAAACATATATGAATGCATGCATATACATGTATATTCTAGATTACTTATACTTACTCATAAGACAATAAAAGATGGTTTGGACTATTATTAACTTGGTGGACAGGCTGAGCGCTCACACCAATATATGTACGTTTCTAATCAAACTTAGACATATGAAAAATTTGGATTAAATTTTAAGTGAGAGTGAAGAGAAAAGTTTTAGACTCTCTAAGTCGTGTTTTACCAAACAAACCGGCTCCATAAAATGGATTACTGAAGAATTGTTGAATAATTGAAAATGGTAAATTTTCATCTAATAAGACAACATCTTATATTCTATTATTATCATAGTTTTTATTGTATTTTTAATGAAGAGAATCTTTAATAAATTCAAAGAAAGGTCTGAAATATAATAAAGAAGATGTGGTCTTCAGTAGTGTTCAAAATTTATAGGTAACTCATATTTGACCAAGAGTCATTGTTATCTATTAATAGAAATCAAATATCTCGAGTAGAGGACATTATGTTCTTGTCATAAACCAAAGACCATATTACTAGGAGGGAAAGTTACTCCTTTTGGCTAATTAAAGGACTCAAATAAGAGGCAATTGCCTAGACCTAGAATGATGCGAGAATGTAACATGGGTGCTTGAGTTAGAAGTATTAAATCTACTTAGTCGAATAAACGACTTGAGTGACATCACTTTTTGAAAAAGAATCTATTTGAGTAAGTTAACCTTTGGGTCAAACTAATAGTTGAATTAACCATAGGTTAGTAATATTTCCAAGTCGAGTTAGAGATGGGTGAACCTATGACACCACTTCCTAAGAAAGTGGATGAATACAATTCAAAATTTGGCCAAACTAAGTGCAAAATTCTCTGCTTGCACTTGTTGGTTCACCATGCTCCAAGTTTGCATAACTAGTTAGTAGCGTCATACTTAGAGAATGTTTATAATTGTATGGTCGTACTTGTTATGTAGGACACCACTAGATACTCAAATGACAATACTAGAGGTTCCTATACTAAACTCTTCGTTGAAGGGTAGGGCCACTTCCAGTTGAAAGGTGTGCAAGGGATCGTCGGTCTATGGTTGGAGGTAAAACGCTTGGGTGACACTCTCCCTCTTGTAGACGACATGTTGAGGCTTGTGAAATAGAAGAATAATCTAGCTAAGGATATCCTGAACTTGTTCTCATTTATAAATTATGAAATTGTTCACTTGATCATAAATCTTACGTGAAAAATGTGTTTGAATAAATGTGTTTCATTTATATGATATTAAGCTATGCTATTTCAATTATGAAATATTATGTGATTTCCTTTATGCAGAATGCAAATTATGATGTTAGAAAAAATAAATTTACCTTCCTATTTTGAATGCATTGAATTATTTACTTCAAGTACTAAAACCTAGGTGTAAACTAGAAGAGTATGGTTAGATACGTTACATATGGTAATAGAGCTACTAGTTTCAATACTTAGACCTATGAACCCACTATTTAAGCTTAATTCCAACATTAACAGTATTAATGTTTGGATGTTCTCGTGCCAAAATGGTGAGAACAAAGATGATTGCAAGAAATTGGTAATTGATAATGAACGATGCCTTAAGGCCAATAAAGAGAGAGAATCTCTAATGAAACCCTTAAAATAAAATGACTACAATGAGAGGGTATGGTTTGGTGACTCTAAAACCTTCACGGATGCTATAAAACACATTAAGCAAGAATATAAGCAAAAGGAGGAGGCAACCAAGACCATTACACCCATTTCTCGAGATGAACTAGATCAACCATCTCTTTCTAGAAATATACCAAGTTAATACAACATTAACACCCCTTTGGTTAGACAGGAAGGGTTGGAAGTGCACCTGTGAGTGCCTCCACCTTCTAAAATCACAGTGATAGAATCTAAAAGTGATTAGTAACCTAAAAAGGTTTTTCCACCTATTAACAATGAGTATTCATTCTATTAAATAAGGATATTTTGTAATCCACGACTACTATAATAAAAAAATTAGAAAATTTCAGCAAAAAATTGGCAAAAATCTCTCTTTTATTTAGGTTGAATGAATGAGGAATTGCTTAAATTTTTATAATTGAATGGAAAATTAGAGGAACTAATTGAATGTGAAAATTAAAATTAAAAGTAAAGTAATAACTTAAACATGGTTCAAACTATAACCAATCCTAAAGGGAGCTAGGAGGTGGGGTAGCCTTCTGGAAATTCAGATGCCAAGCTAGACAAAATTCTTGATATGCTCGACAAATCAAGAGAAAGAATTGGTAACCTTGAGCAAGAGGTTAGACATCAGAGAAGGCCTAAGCATGAAGCATCCCAAGAACGTGAGGATGAGAATCGAAAAGAATGCACCACCTTGAGTGAGCATGGAGAAAACAACTCAGAGTTAAGATCCGATGTGGAGAAAAGGAATCAAATGGCCCTTGGGATATCAACGGATATGAAGAAGGCTACACCTCCCAAATTTGAAGGTACTAGAGTAGAGATGCCACAAAGGCATGGCTCACAAAGATGGAAAAATACTTTGAGATTAGAAACTACTCTGAAGTAACCAAGGCTATTTGGGGAGCATACCAACTATTTGGAGAAGCATACACTTGGTGGATGAACAAGAAAATGGAACTAGGGTTGATTTCACTAAGTCTAGTGTGGGATGAATTTGTGGTGATCTTCAAACAAAGATGGTTGCCACAACTATACCTTGATTAGAAACTAATGGATTTTTAAAACTTGAGACAAGGTGATTCATTCGTTATGAAATACTAGGAGAAGTTCACTCATCTTCTGAAATGCGTTCCTTAATATCAAAAGGACAAAAGCTTTCAAATAAGGAAATTAATTATGGGGCTTAATGCCCAGATTGGAGGTGAGGTAGATGTTTATGGTCCTACCATGGACCAGGTATATGAGAAAGCAATCAAGCAAGAACAAAAGTTAATTTCCATATCTATGTATAGGGAAAAGAATCACAAGAAGTTCAATTGGTCACAATCCTCTCAAACATTTAAGAAAAAGGGTGACAAACAAGACTTCAAGAAGAAAGGTGATAAAGGGTTCTAAAGCAATCAAAATGAGTCTAGAGGTGACTAAAGAAATAACAACCCCAAGAAGAATGAAGATAACTCTATAAATCCTTTTGAAAGGAGAGGACCTTTGGGGGTTTTTTACTTGTGGCAACGACCACTATGCTAACTAGTTTCCTAATAAGAAACAAGGAATGCAACCTCAAGGAAACCCTTTACCATCTTAGCAGGTAGCTTTCCAGCAGAGAATCCTTATCGCACTGGACAATCGTCAGGCGGAGTACCGAATTACTCCAATTAAGATTCCAAGTATTTTATTTTGTATACCAATTTTAGTTTTGATAAACATTGGTGCTACTGAATATTTTATTTCTCTAAAATTATTAAAAAGATATCTTGAAAAAGTTGGTTTTATGGAAAAATCATGGTAAGTGGAATATGCAAACCAGGCAAGAGCTCGGGTAGAGCAATGTTTGTTCGAAGCTAAGGTTGAACTTCTGAGTTTCTCAATTGAAGTATATCTATATGTAGCCCCCTTAGGATCTTATGATTTCATTCTAGGGATAAATTGGTTATGGAGGCATAGGGATAAGATAGACTATTTTGCTAAAATGGTAGAATATCTAGATGACCTGGGCAACAAATTGTATTTGCAAGCTACACTTAGTGAGGTTAAGTTAAGAAAAATATTAGTCAGTTAGCTGATGAAGGCCAAGCAAAAAGGATGTCAACTCTTTGTGGTCAAAATGGAGAAAATGGATGATTACAAAGTGTTCATTTTCTAAGACGACTTAATGTATTATGAATCTTAGAAACTCCAAGGAGTAGAAGAAGAGGAATATATGGAACAAGAAAGATCAAATATGGAAAAGTATCCTATTCTAAGGGACTTTGAGGATGTATTTCCAAATGAAATACACTAGGGAGTGCCAGTGATCTTCATTATGAAGAAGGATGGTGCATTGCGCTTGTTCGTAGATTATCATATACTTAACAAAGCAATGATAAAGAATAAGTATCTATTGCCACGTATTGATAATCTCTTTGATTAGATGTGTGGGGCAGTTATGTTTTCAAAGATCAATCTATAATCAAGTTACCATCAGTTAAGGCTTAAGGATTAATATATCCACAAAAAAACCTTTAGAACAAGAAATTGACATTATGAGTTCATAGTCCTACCTTTTGGACTGATGAATGCCCCTGTAACATTCATGAATCTAATGAATAGCATATTCATAGATTGTCTGGATAATTTTGTTCTTGTGTTCCTAGATGAAATTCTAATATATTATAAGAATGAGGAAGAAAATCTCCAACACTTGCAAATTGTTCTTCAACATTTGAGAGAACATAAGCTTTATGGTAAGTTCTCAAAGTGTACCTTCATCTTAAAGGAAGTACAATATTTGGGTCATCTAATTTTAGCAAAGGGAATTGTAGTGGATCTATCAAAGATCAAAGTCGTGTTAGAGAGGCCTATATGAAAGAATTTGCATAAAGTTCATAGTTTTATGGGTTTGGCTGGGTATTACAAAAAGCTTGTGTCTAACTTTTCAAGAATAGATTTCCTTATTACTTCTTTGCAAATAAAAGGAAAAAGATTTGAATGGTTAGAAAAATGTTAGGAGGCATTTGACCAATTAAAAGGGAAGTTAACTAGGGCTCGAGTTCTAAAGGTACTAGATCCAAAAGGTCATTTTGTGATCATCACTGATGCCTCAGGAGAAGGATTAGATGGGGTACTTATACAAGAAGTTTGAGTTATTGCCTATGAGTCTAGAAAATTGAAGACTTAAGAACAAAACTATGCTCCACATGATCTTGAGTTGGCAACAGTTGTGCATGCTTTGCAAATGTGGAGGCATTATTTGCTTGGGAAACCCTTTGAGTTAAAGACAGACCATCAAGGTCTAAATTGTTTATTTACCCAACCAAATATAAATGCTTGTCAAAGGAGATGGCTTAAGAGCTAATATATGACTATGATTTTGAAATTAATTACATAAAGGGAAAAGAAAATCGAGTTACATATGCCCTAAGTCAAAGGAGGCATATCTCCTTGATATCTATTCATTCTGATTTCAAGAATCAAGTGTTGTAGAAGTATATGGAAGATGAATACTATGAGAAGGTCAAACAAGCTCTCATGGAAAACCCTCAAGATTCAAGGTATGATGGGTTTCATTTTGAACCAAATGGATTGGTAAGATTCAGAGAAAGGATGTATGTTTCAAACTCCGAGGAGTTAAGGAATATAGTGTTGAAAGAAGTTCATTTTGCACCATATTCAAGACATCCTAGAGTGCCAAAAATTTTGGCTGATGTGAAACCACTATATTTTTGGAAAGGAATGAAGAGAGATGTTGCAAGGTTTGTAGCATGTTGTCTAGAATGCTAGAGGGAAAAAGGAAAACATCATCACCCAATAGGACTTTTATATCCTCATGAAATTCCAGAGAGGAAGTGGCAAATCATTAATATGGATTTTGTACAAGGTCTTCCTATGTCATGTTGGTGTGAATGAGGTTATTTCCTAACTAGTTATTAGTGAGGACCTATTCACATTTACTTAGAAGTTAAGTTTCTTAGTTTTCATTTCTAGAAGTTAGTTATAATGGGGCCATGTCTCATTATTTACTTTTAGTTATCTAGAAATTTTATAATTCTCTCATGCATTTAATTGTTTTGCATTGAGGGTTTAATGCTTGTGTCCTAGGTTGTCATGACTTAATTGTCTCATGTGATAATATTAAGACACTTGTCATGATATTGTCTAATCTTATCTCTCTCCTTGCCTATATAAGCAAGGCTTCATATGTATAGTTCATTAATCCAAATCTCCGTTGAGTGTTGTGTAAGTCCAATATATTCGTACAATCTTGAGTATTGCATATTGGCCACATCTTGCTTCCATTGTTGCAATTTCATGTTCTTGATTTTCCCTCTTGTGGAAGGTTGTTGTTGGATTTTGTAGATGAGCATGGAGGCTTGAGTCCTTGAGTGACTCAAACATGTTATATGAGCTATATCTCAGCTCCTACATGTCAAAGAATAGGCATAATGCTATTTTGGTAGTGGTGGACAGGCTCACCAAGGTAGCTCATTTCATGTATTAGGAAATTTGACAGATGAAGCACTAGTCATAGCTCTCAAATTCATACAAGAAGTGTTTAGGTTGCATGGTGTTCCTGAGAAGATTATCTCAGATAGGGACATACATGTAATGTCAAGGTTTTGGCAGACCCCATTCTCCTCACTTGGAACTTAGTTGAACATAAGTTCAACATATCATCTTGAGACAAATGATCTGACATAAAGAGTAAACCAAGTGTTGGAAGATCTATTGAGAATGTATTGCATGGATCAACAATACAAGTGGGAAGATTACCTACCACTTGTAGAATTTGCTTATAACAATTATTATCATTCTAGTATCAAGATGGCTCCATTTGAAGCATTATCTGGAAGAAAGTGTCAAACTCCTATAAGTTGAGATTAGCTAGAAGATAGGATTATCCTTGGTTTAGAAATGATATAAAAAATGGAAGAACATATCAAGTTGATCAATAAAAAGGTTAATAGAAGTGAATGATAGGAAAAAAAGCTATGCTGATGCTAAGCATATACCAAGACATTTCTCAATAGGGGAAAAAGCCTTACTAAGAGTCAAACTGTGCAAAATAATTTAATTAAGTTTAGAAAGTCATCCAAACTAGCTCCTCATTATGAGAGGGTCCCTTCAAAATTCTCAAAAAAGTCAACCTAGTCACATATAGAATTGCTCTACCACTAGCTCTTGCTAAGATGCATAACATATTTCATGTATCATACCTTAAGAAATATATACTATATAGTAATAATATCATTAATTGGAATGCATTACAGGTACATGACCCAAGAGTGGTAATGATTGAGCCTCTCATAGTGCTTGAAACATGTAGGCTCCCCCTGCATAACAAAGAGGTTATTCAATGCAAAGTCTAGTGGGACCAGTATGTAGAAGACACTACTACATGGGAGGATTATAATGATATTAAACAAAGGTTACCTCATATTGAACTCATGCTTTTGAAAACTCATAAGAAACAAATTTTGTTATTTTTATATGTTGTGATACTTTGAATCATCGGGGATGATGATCCTTATGGGGGAAGATCTGATACACCCCACTGTTGATTTATTGAATTACTCTAACCTTTATGTTTAAATACATTTTTAATGCATGGTGATGTCATTATGGTACTTAATGGTTGAATAAAATATATATAAATGCAATGTGATGTATTTAATTCCAAATGATTATATGATGCTTAAACAATGTTGTGATTATATTATAAATGAAACTAGTTAACTACATGAATGTTGATCTAAGTGAAATGTAGAAATGTTTGTGCCCTCTAGAGGGAGAGGGAGAGTATCACCCAGGAGAGGAGGTGGTATACGAATCATTTGGTATTGCTATCTGATTTGACACACACACACACACTCACTTAGGCTATTTGAAAACCTCAAGTTAGTTAAAGTATCAAGTTTGGGTGAGTCATGTCGATAAGTAAGGTGTCATTAGAGAAAGTAAAACCCCTATCATTAAAGATCCTCTTAAATCGTTAAACTAAACTAATTTCTAATATCTTTTGTAAATAGTAAATATAATGTATATAGTATATATAAATATATGTATACATATTATGAGTTAAATGCATATATATGTATCTATGTATGTATATATGAATATATATTGATACGATAAAACATTAATATTTATGTATATATATGTGTATATGTATTTATGTATATGTATATGTATATATATACATATATAATAAGCCAAGAGATATCCTTCTTAACATATTTATTTTTAGATTTTTTTTTAATATAACTATATTATTATTATATCTTATATTATATTATAATATTATAATATAATTTTAATAATATATTAGATATTAGAATTATACTATTATAATGCATTATTAATATATTATATTTTTAATCATTATATTTATATATTATTATTCATATTATTTTAACATTACATTATTAAAATTAAAATTATTATATTAGGAGTAGTTGTGGTGGTGGCACTATTACAATAGTGCTCCAATGGAGGCGAATTTCACTCTTCTCTCAAAAAGACAATTATGCCCTTTTTATGGAGACGTGACTAAGAAGAGATTAATGGGGATGTTTCTTTTTAATGATGGGAGACTGATGTAGTGTGTAAGGATGATTTTGGGCAGGGCTTTTGGAAATCTAAGGCATAGGTATAGGAAAAACATGGATGTGTACTCTCTAATTGTGGTGTGGGAACTGGACCTAGGAGAGAAGGTGACAATGGTGAGAGAGGTGATAAAAATAATTGTTCATAAAGATTTCCTGGACAAATTGGAGACAATACTAGAATGGGAAGTATCGGGCAAAGGGCTAGACATTTGGGAAGGAATTGAGAATGAAGAGCTTGAAGGGTCTATGGGATGCATACCTTTTGTGCATTGGTTGGAAGATGAATTGAAGGCTCATTGCAGAGAAGAAGCAAGACTTGGCTAGGAAGCTTTAAAGCTCTTTGTGGAGCTGATGAAAGTGGAAGTAGTGATTGCCCAGGTGAAGGCGGAGGCAGAGAGAATGGAAGGCGGAGAGAGCCACTAGCGGAAGAGAAAGGCGAAAGAAATCTGCCAGGATGGAATGGAGCTGGGTAGCTCAAGCAGAAATTAAAAGCTTTTTATGGTGTTTTTTTGTAAATTTTCTCATATTTGAAACATTATTCTCTGATCTTAATGGGGGATGAAGCGTATTCCAGATGAAATGTGTATAAATATTTTAGGGTTAGATGATTGGTTTTTTGAACAATGGTGTTGTTAGAAGTTTAGCATAAACCTTTTTGAGTTATTTTTAGGTGAATAGAGATGAAGAAAAAGTTGGCCAGCATGTTAATGTGTCTTTTGTTTGAATACATTTCTAGCTATAGGTTTTTTTTTGGGTGGTTGGAAGAGAAACTAAAATCAATGATGTAATCTTATTTTCAAGCAATATAAAATCTTATCACCAAGCAAAAAAAAAAATTATATTATTTTTTATTATTATAATATTATTCTATTATTATATAAATTTTTTTTTTATCTTAGATTAAATTATATTATTAAATTATTAATAATATAATCTTAATATCATAATGATTTTGAAGTTATAAATGTCATGATCTACAATAAATAAATATATAAAGATAAATATATGATATTATTTTTAATTTTAATTTTATAATTATATGATGCTTTTTATTTTAATTTTATTAATTATAAAGGGTTTCTAAGAACACCCTCACTCCATTACATGTATATCCTACTTTATTTCTTTTTGTAACTACATCTGTATTAGATGTAGTTAATTTATTTTTTAGCATCTACAATTTCATATGCTATCAAAGTAGCTTGTCTCACACCTGAGATTCCTCATTGAATGCCTCAAATAAATCTTCTCACGTAATTACTATATCCGAGTAAATATTCATGTAAAATGCAACAAATATCCCTTCATTTTTATTTTATCCTTTTTAAAAAATCACAGTGATGATTTATTTCAGTAAATGTGCCTCTCTCAAACTCCTAAAGTTTGTGGATAATGGGCATGTACGATAAAAAATTATTATTAGTCTAAGATTTACTTTGGAGTTTTTGTGTACACAAATGAATGTCATTGTAGGAAAGCCTCTCGACTTAATAACTTTGTTGCATTTTGAATGTCATATTAATATGGCAATGGTTATCACATTTAAGTTGTGGAAGCTAATCTGATTTAAAAAAAAATTTGAAGAGCATTTTAAAAGTTAATATGGGTGCCATATTATAGGGCCAACTTGGGCATTTTCGAACTATTTGGGAAGCCATATAGGTGGCTAAGTAACTTCATATTTAAAGTTTGAATTAAAGCCACAAAAGTGGTCACCATTCTTCACATGTTCCTATTCTGAAGGTCTCCATGGCTTGGATGTTGAGTTTTAGAAGTGTTGTGAGTCATGACATATATTCTATCTAGTCATGCCTTTCAAAGAGGCATTTTCGGTAGAGTTTCAATTGAATTTAGATGCTATGTGCAACAATATGAGGTCATTAGTTTTATTTTTTCAAGAATACCTAGTCACTTACTAGTTGTAGCAGTTTTAGAAGCTACACATGTAAACATTTCAAAATGTATTCTTTATGCCATCGCTATCTAACCAAACTATGGAAAATAAAGGTGGTTTGAGCCTCTAATAAAAGGTGGATTGAGCCTCCAATATAGGTAACTTCTTTCTATTTTATGATGATGAACTTACACTCTCCTATGATCTAATACCCAAAAATAATGGTGATTCAAACAATGAGCAACAACTATAACAACAAATGCAACTTGATCAACCCTTGCCTCTTTCAAAGGCATATAACCTAATGGAAACATGCTTCCATGATTTAAAATAGAATCCAGGATGCTTCTCCAGACAACACACTGAACCTTCAATAATGGTGACAAGAAAGTTGGCTATAGGTTGAATATCACACAAGGTGCCCAATTGATGCAGGAGCATCCATGGAAATTGGTAATCTGGTGTTAATCAAGAAGATTTAAATTTTGTTGTGTATTTTTAAATTTTGGTGAAAGTTAATTTTTTGGTTTGAAATTTATAATAAAATGTGGCAAATGAATTTGAATAATTAAATTTTCCAAATTAATCTCCTTTGCACATTGAAGTTGGCTAGTGGGTGAAAAAAAAAACAAGAAAAGCAGTTTTTTTTTAACATTTATTTGCAAAATATTTAAAAGGAATTACAAGGCGTTGGGAATTGAATAAGGAGTTTTAAAAAACTTAATGTTGATCCCTAAAATTTAGGGACTGGGGAAAGTGAGTGCCCAAGACTTGCCTTGATTTTTTGCTTTTTTAGGAGTTAAAGGTGGAAAATAAAAAAACTGCAACATCCTATCTTTGACAAGGCTACTATAAATGGATTTCTATGGATTTTTAATTATTTTTTGAAGGATTTCATATGAAGCAACAACAAGGTCGTGCCTTATTGGAGAGACCCAAATAAAGCATGAAAAATTAATTTCATGAAGGTGGAGAAGAATCTGGAAAACCACTTTCCATGGAAGAATTATTGAAGAAGAATTTTGAAAGCAACTTTTGAGAGATAGGTTAGAGGGCGTATCTTTTCTCTGGAGGAAAGCTTGGGACATGTTTATTGTAGGTTTGGTCTGATAAACAACAACCCATAAGGATTCTAGAACAACTGGTTTGAAGTTGCAAGTGTTGCAGGTGGTTTGGAAGAGCTGGGAGATGGTTCTGTTTGTAAAATCTCATATGTTTGAGCATAGTTTGTTTGAGATTAATTTATAGTTGCATATGTGATGCCTGTAGGAGAATAATTTGCTACATATTAGTCCATATATTACTAAAAAACTTTTTCATCTAAATTATTTTAATGAAGAAAGTCAATGGTTTCCTGTGCAAGTAAATTTATGTGTGTTAATTTACAATTGCTCTATTTTATTTGAGCATTTATTGTGAGAGTTTGGTGAGGGTTTTGTGTGTTTCAATCCCTCTTACTTCATCAGTGGTATTAGAGTTGGTTGTTCCTGAGTGTGTAGGTAGAAGTGCTGATGTGAGACAGTTTGCACCAGGACTTGTGGGTAGAGAGTGAAGCAATTGCAAAGAGAGTGTGGAAAAGTGTTTGACAAAATGTCTTGGAAGCTAGGAGAATGGTTCATAAGGAACACCACTTGCTAAGGGTTTTTCAAATGGGTTGGCAAGCTAAGTGGGCTTAACCTTGGGGAAAACTTTGTGGTTAAGTGCACTTGAGCTGGAGCAATACTCAAATGGGTGACCTCCCGGGAGGGTCCAGTGCTTCACCTCTGTGAGGATCACCTAGATGCAATGAGTGCTAAGTGGACCATTCATTATCATGAGAGATGGGTTCTTGTGAACCACTACTCATTAAACATGGGTCAATGAGTTTGACTCTAAAACTACACGGTTGAATCCTGATAGCAATATCAAAATTTGACACACTGTGGAAAATACCTCCTACTTATCAGCTAGGAGAATGTTTTGTGATGAAGAAAGAATTTATAGAGCCACAAACAGAGAATCAAGAGCTCATCCAGAGGAGTAATTTATTCTGAACAAGGTGTAAAGTGAGTGGGAAATGTTGCAAAGTCATTATGGATAGCGGTAGCACCAATAATATTGTATCTGAAGAGATGGTAGATAAGTTGAAATTGAAAAGAATCAAGCATCCTAGCCCATACTACATTGCTTGGTTGCAAGGAGATTTCCAGATATGGGTAAGTGAGCAATGTATGGTTGATTTTTAAATTCGTAGATATGAGGATGTGATTTTATGTGATATAGTACCTATGGATATATGCCATGTTTTGTTGGATAGAGCATGGTTGTATGATCAAAGAGCTCTAAACGATAGTAGGAAGAATACATATAGCATCATAAAGGATGGGGAAGAATATGTTTTGAATCCTTTGCAGCATAAGCAAGAGGAAGTGGCAAAAGAAGTTGTAGCAGATAATAAGGATAGAAAGGAAAATAAAGCGGGAAGGGATGAATCTTATTGTTCTTTTGGTACTAATATGTTTGCAAGTGAAACTTTGTGTGCAAGGAAGAAGGATGAAAAGGAAAATGTGGAAATCCTTATTCAAAAGGATAAAGGGGGAAAAGAAGAGGAAAGTGCAACAATGATTAAGGATGATGAGTGTCCTTTGGAGGACTTGAAAGTAATGGGAAATGAAAGTATGGTTGAGAGTGAAGGTGAAAAACTTATGGCAGAAAACAATGGTGAAGAAAAGGTTGAAGAGAAAGAGGTAATGCATAATATGTTTCATTTTTATGCTAAAGATGAGAGTGGATCTTGTGTAGATGAAAAGATTTCAGCGATAGAAAAGGAATGACAAGTGTTGACGGAAGATGGAGTGAAGATTGTAGCAAAAGGTAATGAGGTGAAATCATATTTTGATGAATGTTTTGATGATATTGGGAATGTAAAAGTATATTCAAAGGTTGCAACAATGAATCCTTTGGAAGTAGATGAAAGTAGTGAACAAATTGAGGTGAAAATGAAATTTTCTTATGATTGTTTCATTGAAAGTATTGAAGATGAAGATTCCTTGATAATAGAGCTTGACCATTTGTTACAAAATATGGAGAATGAATCTATGGATTGTGGTACTAACATTGAATTGGGTGTTGAAGATCAAATTGCATCAGCAATATGTCTTTCTAAAGGCATAATAGGAGTGACAAACCACATTGAAAACTAGATAAAGGAGGAGGAAAAAGGTCAAACAACAATAGAGGTATTGTAGTACATTTGTTTTGTTAAAGGTGGAGTATATGTTTGATTGTTAATTTTGATGGAATATATTGGTGGGAGGTTAGATTTAAAGTTTTGAAATACATGAAGGGTAGAGGAGTAAAGATGAAAGGATATAATATTGTGAGGGTGCAGAGTTTGGTGAATTGGAAGATCCCAGTCAACAAGGCAGTGAGGTGGATCCAAGAAAAACACAGGTTCTATAAATATTTTCGAGTGCAACTCATGAAATATTTATTTTCTATTATGGGTGTCTGATGCAGGAGCATCCATGGAAATTGGCAATCCTTTGTTAATCAAGAAGATTTAAATTTTGTTGTGTATTTTTGAATTTTGGTGAGAGTCATTTTTTTGGTTTGAAATTCATAATAAAATGTGGCAAAGGAATTTGAATAATTAAATTTTCCAAATTAATTTCCTTTGCACATTGAAGTTGGCTAGTGGGTGAAAAAAACAACAAAAGTAATTTTTTTAAAAAATATTTATTTGCAAAATATTTAAAAGGCATTATGAGGCGTTGGGAATTGAGTAAAGAGTTTTAAAACACTTAGTGGTGATCCCTAAAATGTAGGGACTGGGGAAAGTGGGTGCCCAAGACTTGCCTTGATTTTCTGCTTTTTTAGGAGTTAAAGGTGGAGAATAAAAGAACTGCAACATCCTATCTTTGACAAGGCTGCTAGAAATGGATTTCTATGGATTTTTAATTAATTTTTGAAGGATTTCATGTGCAACAACAAAAAGGGTTGTTCCATATTGGAGAGGCCCAAATAAATCATGAAAAATTAATTTCATTAAGGTGGAGAAGAATATGGAAAACCACTTTCCATGGAAGAATTGTTGAAGAATTTTGAAAGAAATTTTTGAGAGACAGGTTAGAGGGTGTATCTTTTCTCTAAAGGAAAGTTTGGGACATTTTTATTGCATTTTTTTTCTGATAAAAAATAGCCCATGAGGATTCCAGAACAATTGGTTTGAAGTTGCAAGTGTTGCAGGTGGTTTAGAAGAGCTGGGAGATGGTTTTGTTTGTAAAAGCTCATTTGTTTGAGCATAGTTTGTTTGATATTAATTTCTAGTTGCATATGTGATGCCTTTAGGAGAATAATTTTTTGCATATCATTCCATATATGACTAAAAACTTTTGTATCTAGATTATTTTAATGAAGAAAATCAATGGTTTCTTGTGCAAGTAAATTTATGTGTGTTAATTTATAATTCCTTTATTTTATTTGAGCATTTTTTTTGAGAGTTTGGTGAGGCTTTTGTGTGTGTCAATCCTTCTTACTTCATCACCAATTTATAGTCAAGGCAACGATGATAGGAAACATACGACTCACAGACGATAGCAGTTATCATACACATGCAGGAAACAACAATATTAGGAAGATTAGGAGAAGACAACAATCACAATGTGTTACTTCATTAAGCATTCAAGAAATGAATTTAAAGATATAAATGATTCGTTCTTTATTCAATGAAGCATACATCTATTAAAGGAAACAAGAGATATAAACAATGACTAACACTTGCCAATTCCCATTCATCGTAACAGACAAAAGAAAGTAATTCCCTTCAACCAAACCAGAAACACTAAAGTTCTATTTATGTAAAAGGGCAACATGTATCTAATTACATAGTCATCGATTCTCAAAGGAATTGGTTACCACTTTATTGTGTTGATATGTAATGTCCCCTTTTAGTTGACATCTCTTAGTACTTGAGATTAGCCTATTATTTGGTCCTCGTAGGCTAATATGGAGGATAGAGGGTCTTGTTGAGGCATGGCTTGGTTTCAGTTGTCAGAATTATTCAGTTTGGCTTTCGTTCGGGGTCTTTTGGACATCATTTGCTTGACTCACTATTTTTAGTAAGTAGAGACACTTAGTGGAGCACCCCTACTATTTTTAGCAGTATGGTCTGGTCATATGCATATTCAGTCACTTATCATCTGGCTTTAGACGATTTGTCATTTGGACTTATATTGAGGGAGATATTAATATTTATTTGCTAAAATAAATATTAATTTAATTAAAGCTTATGTTATAAACTTATAACGTAAATTAATATTATAACTTAAGTGACCTAATGAAGGGGTCAACCATCATGAAGAAGGGGCCATTTCTTAATTAATTATTATAATTAAATGGGCGCCTAGACTATTGGAAAATTAAAAGTGAAATTAAAAGTTTATTTAAAATGGTGCTTTTTGAAGGAAATCAACCTACTTGAGAAGATATAAGTTTTCTTTAAAGAAAATTCATCATTATACATATGAGAATCGATTTTAGCCAATTCCTTCTACAAAGAACAAAGCCAAGGGTTTTAGTTTTCTACTGCATTGGAGAACGATCCATCTTTAGTGTATTGCAATTCAGAGGCTATGAAATATTAGCTGATTTATTGCATGTCAGTTGAATAGCTTCATTTAGAAGTTATTACACCAACAGGCAATAAAGTTAAGAGGCTATGAAATATCAGCTGATTTATTGCCTATTAGTTGAATAGCTTCATTCAGAAGTTATTACACTGATAGACAATAAATGAGCTGATATTTCACAGCCTCTGAACTACAATACACTGAAGATGGCTTGTTCTCCAATGTAGTAGAAAACTAAAAACCTTGGGTTCGTTCTTTGTAGAAGGAATTGGCTAAAATCGATTCTCATATGCATAATGATGAATTTTCTTCAAAGAAAACTTATATCTTCTCAAGTAGGTCAATTTCCTTCAAAAAGCACCATTTTAAATAAACTTTGAATTTCACTTTTAATTTTCCAATAGTCTGGGCGCCCATTTAATTATAATAATTAATTAAGAAATGGCCCCTTCTTCATGATGGTTGACCCCTTCATTAAGTCACTTAAGTTATAACATTAATTTATGTTATAACTTTATAACATAAGCTTTAATTAAATTAATATTTATTTTAGCAAATAAATATTAATATCTCCCTCAATATAAGTCCAAATGACAAGCCGTTTGAAGTCGGATGATAAGTGACTGAATCTGCATATGACCAAACCATACTGCTAAAAATAGTAGGGGTGCTCCACTGAGTGTCTCTACTTACTAAAAATAGTAAGTCAAGCAAATGATGTCCAAAAGACCCTGAACGAAAGCCAAACTAAATAATTCTGACAACTGAAACCAAGTCATGCCTCAACAAGACCCTCTATCCTCCATATTAGGCTATGAGGGCCACATAATAGGCTAATCTCAAGTACTGAGAGATTTCAACTGGAAGGGGACATTACATGATAATTCCCAATTTGGATTCAAGATTGTCCTTTTCTTTCATAGTTGTTCGCACCATTTTGAAGGCTTTCTTCCCCTTCTACTTGGCATCCTCCTCTCTTTGTTTACTGCCTTAACTCTTGCTTATGTTGTGCCTAGAATTTCTTATCTCTATGCCTCCTCTACACCTATGTTTCTTTCCATCTTGGTTGTGCACACATCTCTCACTTGCCGCGCCACAACCTTTGCATATTAGCCTCCTTGAATCTACCGGCCTCCTTCCAAATAAAGCAAAACTATTTTCTATGTCTTCTTGCCAGCAGAGGCTCCTCCAATGAATCAATGCCTCCTTTCTTCTAACTATTAGAACCACCTCTTGCAAAAAAAATCAGTCAATCTCTTTTCAGGGAAAAACTTCTAAATCAAAATAGGGCCAATTGTTTCTTGTTTCTCTCCAACCGTTCTAAATACTACCAAGCATATCATGCAAAGAAAAAGCAAGGCTCCAATTCTTGATGCTACTCCAAGCTTGCCACCTGTCCTAGGAAAAACCAAAAATTTGCAAAGAAAAACTAAAATGTGGATAATAAAACAATGCCCTTGCATCAGACTCCCTAGGGGACAAAAGAAGACATGTGCTCCTACACATGGAAGAAATCAGTCACAAATGCTTCCTATCATTCTTCTTCTTTCACTTCTTCCAACATTGTTTTGGCACAACTACCATGTTCCTCCAATATTGTGGTTCACTTTTAATCTGTACACTCATGAATTCATAGCCTTCATTCACCATCTTCTTCCTATCTATTCATATCCACACATCAACATGAAAATACTCCACACATCTACATATCCATATCTATTACATTAGTATATTCCATCTCATTTTCACCATCCATAAACTCAAAGAACATCTTTTCCAGGCACACTTCTTCCATGACCAACTGCTACAACACAAAGTGGTTATCAGCTACATTCTTCATACCACATCACATAATATCCTTTCCAAAATCTGCCTCTATTTCTGCAACAATTTCTTGATCCTCCGCTACAACCTCCATCTTCTCATTTGACACTGCCCATTCAACCTGTATGCCTCCAAGCTTGTCTCTCCATTCCTATTGTATTGCTACAAATCATTCCCATACAGGTTCCTCCTTGCATTCTATGTCCATCTCTGCAAGGTATTCTCCATACAACTATTTATCTTCACCTCTCTTGATCACTATTGCTTCAACATACACTGCCTTACTTCCTACTGCTATCTTCCTTGTGTTCTCTTCATCAACTTTTTCATCTGCATCTTCTTTTCGTACCCTCATGTCTATTGCATACTCTTGCTTATGGGTGATCTTCTCTAATTCCTCATTCATATCCATTTTAAATTTGCTTTTGTACCTTTCATCCTTTTCAATATGCCTGTGTTTACCTTCTCTCCTCTTTTGATATTTATTCCTTCTTCTATTCTTCTCATCTATCATTCTCCACATATCCATCTCATATTCATAAATTTCATTCAAAGCCTCAAAAACTTCATCATCCAAATCAGTTTGCTTACCTTTTTCCTTGCATTGCTCATATTTCTTTTCCTCAAACACTGTTGCATGGTCTCGGTCTTTATCCTCTTTCCCATCCATTACCATGAATCCTTGTTCATGGGGCTGGTTCTCTTCTTCATGCCTCCAACTCTTGAGCATTGTCTTCTCATCAAAATAATTGTTTGTTGCTTGCTTTACCACCCACACTTTATTATTGGATTGTTGTCCCTTCATTGCCACACTTGTGCTTCTTAATCCTTGCTCTGTTTTTAGCCTCAAATCATCTTCCCTAGGCCTCCTTGCTGGCCAAATCTTCCTAAATTTTGGGTTCCACTTGTTCTCCATTACATACCCCACACCTTGTATCTTCTTGCTTGTATAAATATTATTAAGATCATCTTCTTCTTTGCACATTAACTGCTGGCCTTTAATAACCAATTTCCATTGCCAACTTGGAATTATGTACCCATGATTAACCAAATTCCTTCTCTCATAATTTTTTTTAACTACATCCTTACTTCTATGCTTATGATTAGAAATAAAATTATAATCTCCATTTACATAACCAAAATCAACATTGCAGCATTCTTTTACCTGGTGTCCCAATTTGTCACCAACATTGGCTTCTTTATTTTCAAACTTTTCTCCTTCATAGGCATCCACACCTACAACATCTTCATAAGCATTGTGAGACTTTGAGGTTTCTTCCTCATATCCTTATCAAACTGCAAAACTTCAACACCATCATTTTATTCATTCTCAGGTACCTTGTCACATAACACTTTTGCAATCTTTTCTTGACACACTGTTGCAACTAATCTCCTCTTGTTCTCACCTTCAACTCTTTCTTTGGGTGCTTCTCTTGCCCCTTCTCCTGTCATATTTAAGGTCTCTTTCTTGACATTCCTCATACTTGCATTCACATTCTTAAACATATCACTAGTAAATAAATCATGAGACCAAGTTGTCTCCTCGAGTGCCTCCTTTCTAGACACTTCCCTCTCCTCTTTCACTAGGAGATCTTTCTCACACTCATTTATCTCTTTGTCAAATTTTTCATTTTCAAAGTCCATTTTCTAAAAAATTTCATTGTCATTTCTTGCACACAAAATATCACTTGCAAACTTGTCATCACAAAAAGAACAATGGGACTTCACTTCACCCATTTTATATTTTTCTTTATCATTATCTTTCTTATCTACATCTTTCATTTTAAACCCATCTTCAAGGGTGTCCATTCTTGCTTCTATTTTCTTCAACTCTTCATAGAGCCTTCTATTTTGTTTTTCTTCCCAATATTGTTCCATAGTTTCCCACACAATTGGCTTCTTCAAGAAAATCTTCCTTCTCTTTGTCAAATACATCTTGCTCACTGCTGCAACAAAATATCTCACCTTCAACAACTACCCTCTACCAACAAGGACTCTAGAAGATGTACCTCTTAAAATCCCCTCTACCCACTCTGTCTTCATGGAGGAAGTTATACACCTACCTAGTTTATCTTTGTTGTAGGATAGAAGTTACATACCCTTTCTCATGCCTACAACAACAAATTCTCCCATACCTCTGACAAACAAACTCTTTCACAACCCTCTCTCTTTCAACTCTCTCATACCTCATTCTTCAAACATACTTCTCATCATGCCAACGATCTTCTAGCTTTGATACCAAAATGATGATGAACTTACACTCTCCTATACCCTGATACCCAAAAGTGATGGTGATTCAAACAATGAGCAACAACTATAACAACAAATGCAACTTGATCAACCCTTGCCTCTTTCAAAGGCATATAACCTAAAGGAAACATGTTTCCATGATTCAAAATAGTTTTAAAGATGCTTCTCTAGACAACACATTGAACCTTTGATAATGGCGACTGAAAAGTTCACTATAGATTGAATATCACACAAGGTGCCCAATCCACAGTCAAGGCAATGGTGATAGGAAACATACGACTCACATGCGACCAACAATTATCATACACACGTAGGAAACAATAGTAGCATTAGGAAGATTAGAAGAAGACAACAATCACAATGTGTTACTTTATTAAGCATTGAAGGTGTTAGAATTGGCTATGGATGCCAAGATCTATGGACCAAATGGAAAGCACAAAAAGAGAGAGAGAGAATATGACAAGAATAAACTGTATTCAATGTTAATGATATGAGATGATTGTTTACAATGAGAGAGACCCCTTGGTTATATAGCCAAGGTGAGATGCAAGATGTCATAGGATTATGACAAGCGTCTTAATCATGTGACATGAGACAACTAATCACACTTACCTAGGTTCACATATAGTAGTTGTCAAAGGATAAGATAACAACTAATGACAACTAACATCTTCTAGAAAGATTCCTTCCTATGACCTAAGTAAAATTAACTAAGATGTAAATAAGTCCCCTAGTAATGAACTAACTAGGTACAAGACTTTATTTACACCAACAGAAGGAACGAATTTAAAGTTGTGAATGATTCATTATTTATTCAATGAAGCATACATCTATTACAAGGCAACAAGAGATATAAACAATGAGTAGCACCTGCCAATTCCCATTCACCATAACAAACAAAAGAAAGTAATTCCCTAAAACCAAACCAAAAACATTAAAGTTCTATTTATGTAAAATGGCAACATGAATCTGATTACATAGTCATTGATTCTCAAAGGAATCAGTTACCACTTTATTGTGCCAATAATTCCCAATATGCATTCAAAGATCAACCTTTTCTTTTATAGTTGTTCACACCATTTTGAGAGATTTCTTCCTCTTCTACTTGGCATCCTCCTCTCTCTACTTACTACCTTAACTCTTTCTTATTTTGCACCTAGACTTTCTTATCTCTACGCCTCCTCTACACCTACTTTTCTTTCCATCTTGGTTGTGCACCCATCTCTCACTTGTTGTGCCACAACCTTTGCATATTGGCCTCTCCTTGAATCTATCGACCTCCTTCCAAAAAAAACAAAACTATTTTCTATGTCTTCTTGTTGGCAGAGGCTCCTCCAATGAATCGATGCCTCCTTTCTTCCAACTATCAAAACTGCCTCTTGCAAACAAAACCAGTCAATCTCTTTTCAAGAAAAAACTTCCAAATCAAAATAGGGCCAATTGTTTCTTCTTTCTCTCCAATTGTTCTAACTACTACCAAGCATATCGTGCAAAGAAAAAGCAAGGCTCCAATTCTTGTTGCTATGCCAAACTCACCACCTATCATAGGAAAAACTAAAAATTCACAAAGAAAAAATGTGGATAATAAAATGATGCCCCTGCATCAGACTCCCCAAGGGACAAAAGAAGACATGTGCTCCCTCACATGGAAGTAATCAGTCACAACTGCTTCTTATCATTCTTCTTCTTCCGCTTCTTCCAACATTGTTCTAGCACAACTACCATGTTCCTCCAATATTGTGGTTCACTTTTCAGCTCTACACTGATGAAGTCATAGCCTCCATTCACCATCTTACTCCTATCTATTCACATCTGCGTGCATCAACATGAAAATTAAAGATTTCCATGTCTTCAAATTTACTCACTCCACACATTTGCATATCCATATCTATTGTAGTAGTATATTCCATCTTATTTTCACCATCCATAACCTCAACAAACATATTTTCTAGAAACACTTCTTCCAGAGCCAAAAACTGCAACACAAAGTGGTTATCAACTACATTCTTCATAACACATCGCACAATATCCTTTCCAAAATCTACCTCTATTTCTACAACAATTTCTTGATCCTCCGCTACAACCTCCATCTTCTCATTTGACACTGCCCATTCAACCTGTATGCCTCCAAGCTTGTCTCTCCATTTGTATTCTATTGCTGCAAATTGTTCCGAAACAACTTCCTCCTTGTATTCTATGCCAATCTCTACAAGGTCTTCTCCATACAACTATTTATCTTCACCTCTCTTGATCATTTTTGCTTTAGCCTACACTATGTTACTTCTTGTTGCTATCTTCCTTGTGTTCTCTTCATCAAATTCTTCATCTGCATCTTTTTTTCATACCCAAAGTTCTGTTGCACACTCTTGATTGTGGGTGCTCTTCTTTAATTCATCATTCATATCCATTTTAAATTTGCTTTGTACCTTCCATCCTTTTCAATATTCCTATGTTTACCTTCCCTCCTCTTCTGATATTTATTCCTTCTTCTATTCTTCTCATCTATCAATCTCCACATATCCATCTCACATTCATAAATTTCATTCAAAGCCTAAAAACCTTCATCATCAAAATCAGTTTGCTTACCTTTTGCCTTGTGTTGCCCATGTTTCTTTTCCTCAAACATTGTTGCATGCTTTCAGTGTTTATCCTCTTTCCCATCCTTTACCATGACTCCTTGTTCATGGGGTTGGTTCTCTTCTTCATGCCTCCAACTCTTGAGCATTGTCTTCTCGTCAACACAATTGTTTGCTACTACTTGCTTTACCACCCACACTTTATTAGTGGACTGTTGTCCCTTCATTGTTGCACTTCTCAATCCTTTCTCTGTTTTCAACCTCAAATCATCTTCCCTAGGCCTCCTTTCTGGCCAAATCTTCCCAAATTCTAGGTTCCACCTATTCTCCATCATATATCCCATACCTTGCATCTTCTTGCTTGTACAAATATTATCAAGAGCATCTTCTTCTTTGCACCTTAACTGCTGCCCTTCAATAACTAGTTTCCTTTTCCAACTTGGAATTATGTACCCATGATTAACAAAATTCCTTCTCTCATAAAATTTATTAACTACATCCTTACTTCTATGCTTATGATTAGAAATAACATTATAATCTCCATTTACATAACCAAAATCAGCATTGCAACATTATTTTACTTGTCCCAATTTGTCACCAACATTGGCTTATTTGTTTTCAAAATTTTCTCCTTCATAGGCATCCACATTCGCAACATCCTCATAAGCATCATGAGAATTTGAGGTTTCTTCCTCATATCCTTCATCAAACTGCAAAACTTCAACATCATCCTTTCCTTCATTCTCAGGTACCTCGTCACGTACCATTGTTGCAATCTTTTTTTGACACACTGCTACAACTAATCTCCTCTCATTCTCAACTTCAACTCTTTCTTCAGGTGCTTCTCTTTCCCCTTCTCTTTTCATTTTCAAGGTCTCTTTCTTGACCTTCCTCATACCCACATTCACATTCTTAAACATATCACTAGTAAATAAATCATGAGACCAAGTTGTCTCTTCAAGTGCCTCCTTTCTGGACACTTCCTCCTCTTTCACTAGGAGATCTTTCTCATCTTCATCTATCTCTTTGTTAAATTTTTCATTTTCAAAGTCTATTTTCTAAACTTTTTCATCTTCATTTCTTGCACATAAAACATCACTTGCAAACCTGCCATCACAAAAAGAACAATGGGACTTCACTTCACCCATTTTTGGTTTTTCTTCATCTTTTTCTTTCTTGTTTGCATCTTTCATTTTAAACCCATCTTCAAGGGCATCCATTCTTGCTTCTATTTTATTCAACTCTTCATAAAGCCTTCTATTTTGTTTTTCTTCCCAATATTGTTCCATAGTTTCCCTCACAACTGGCTTCTTTAGGACAATCTTCCTTCTCTTTGTCAAATACATCTTGCTCACTTCTACAACAAAATATCTCACCTTCAACAACTACCCTCTACCAACAAGGACTCTGAAAGATGTAGCTCTTAAAACCCCCTCTACCCACTCTCTCTTCGTGGAGGAAGTTGTACACCTTCTACACAATTTATCTTTGCTAGAGGATAGAAGTTACAAACCCTTTCTCATGCCTACAACAACAAATTCTCTCATACCTCTGACAAAAAAACTCTTTCACAAATCTCTCTCTCTTTCAAATTTCTCATACCTCATTCTTCAAACATACTTCTCACCATGCCAATGATCTTCTAGCTTTGATACCAAAATGATGACGAACTTACACTCTCCTATGCTTTGATACCCAAAAATGATGGTGATTCAAACAATGAGCAACAACTATAACATCAAATGCAACTTGATCAACCCTTTCCTCTTTCAAAGGCATAGAACCTAAAGGAAACATGCTTCCATGATTTAAAATAGCATTCAGGATGCTTCTCCAGACAACACATTGAACCTTTGATAATGGCGACAAGAAATTTCACTATAAATTGAATATCACACAAGGTGCGCAATCCACAGTCAAGGCAAAAGTGATAAGAAACATATGACTCAAGGTGACCAATAGTTATCATACACACGTAGGAAACAAAAAAAGCATTAGGAAGATTAGAAGAGGACAGTTCAATCATAATGCATTACTTCATTAATCATTCAAGGAATGACTTTAAAGTTGTAAATGATTTGTTCTTTATTTAATGAAGCATACATCTATTACAAGCAAACAAGAGATATAAAAAATGACTAGCACCTACCAATTCCCATCCATCGTAACAAACAAAAGAAAGTAATTCCATTCAACCAAACCAAAAACACTAAAGTTCTATATATGTAAAAGGGCAACATGAATCTGATTACATAGTCATCGATTCTCAAAGGATTGGTCACCACTTTATTGTGTTGATAATTCCCAATCTGCATTCAAAGATCAACCTTTTCCTTCACAACTGTTCGCACCATTTTGAGGGCTTTCTTCACCTTCTACTTGGAATCCTCCTCTCTCTACTTATTGCCTTAACTCTTTCTTATGTTACACTTGGACTTTCTTATCTTTGCGCCTCCTCTACACTTGTGTTTCTTTCCATCTTGGTTGCGCACCCATCTCTCACTTGGTGTGCCACAACCTTTGCATATTGGCCTCTCCTTGAATCTATTAGCCTCCTTCCAAACAAAACAAAACCATTTTCTATGTATTCCTACTAGAAAGGCTGCTCCAATGAATTGATGCCTCCTTTCTTCCAACTGACAGAACCACCTCTTGCAAACAAAACCAGTCGATCTCTTTTTAGGAAAAAACTTCCAAATCAAAACAGGGCTAACATTTCTTGTTTCTCTCCAACCATTCTAACTACTACTAAGCATATCATGCAAAGAAAAATCAAGGCTCCAATTCTTGCTACTACTCCAAAATCACCACCTATCATAGGGAAAACCAACGTTTTTCAAAGAAAAACCAAAATGTGGATAATAAAATGATGCCCCTGAATTAGACTCCCCAGGGGACAAAAGAAGACATGTGCTCTTGCACATGGAAGTAATTAGTCACAATTGCTTCCTATCGTTCTTCTTCTTTTGCTTCTTCCAACATTTTTCTGGAACAACTACCATGTTCCTCCAATATTGTGGTTCACTTTTCAGCTCTACACTCATGAAGTCATAGCCTTCATTCACCATCTTCCTCCTATCTGTTTGCATCCACACATCAACATGGAAATTAAAGATTTCATGTCCTCAAATTTACTCACTCCACACATCTGCATATCCATATCTATTACAATAGTATATTCCATCTCATTTTCACCATCCATACTTGTTCCTCAATGAACATCTTTTCTAGGCACACTTCTTCCATGACCTGGAACTGTTGCAACACAAAGTGGTTATCAACTACATTCTCCATATCACATCACACAATATCCTTTCCAAATCGGCCTCTATTTTTGCAACAATTTCTTGATCCTCCGCTACAATCCTCCTTCTCATTTGGCATTGCCCATTCAACTTGTATGCCTCCAAGCTTGTCTCTCCATTCCTATATTGTTGCAAATCATTCCCATACAACTTCCTCCTTGTATTCTATGTCCATCTCTGTAAGGTCTTCTCCATACAACTATTTATCTTCACCTCTCTTGATCATTGTTGCTTCAACATACACTGCCTTACTTCCTGCCGCTATCTTCCTTGTGTTCTCTTCACCAACTACTTCATCTACATCTTCTTTTCGTAACCTCATGTCTGCTGCACACTCTTGCTTGTGGGTGCTCTTCTCTAATTCCTCATTCATATCCATTTTAAATTTGCTTTGTACCTTCCATCCTTTTCAATCTACCTGTGTTTACCTTCCCTCTTTTGATATTTATTCCTTCTTCTATTCTTCTCATTTATCATTCTCCACATATCCATCTCATATTCATAAATTTCATTCAAAGCCTCAAAAAATTCATCATCCAAATCAGTTTGCTTACCTTTTGCCTTGCATTGCCCATGTTTCTTTTCCTCAAACACTGTTGCATGCTCTCGGGCTTTATCCTCTTTCCCATCCTTTACCATGACTCCTTGTTCATGGGGTTGGTTCTCTTCTTCATGCCTTCAAATCTTGAGCATTGCCTTCTCATCAACACAATTGTTTGTTGTTGCTCACTTTACCACCCACACTTTATTATTGGACTATTGTCCCTTCATTGTTGTACTTGTGCTTCTCAATCCTTGCTCTATTTTCAGCCTCAAATCATTTTCCCTAGGCCTCCTTGCTGGCCAACTCTTCCTAAATTCTAGGTTCCACCTGTTCTCTAGCATATACCCCATACCTTGCATCTTCTTGCTTGTACAAATATTATCAAGAGCATCTTCTTCTTTGCACCTTAACTACTGCCCTTTAATAACCAATTTCCTTTGCCAACTTGGAATTTATATGTACCCATTATTAACCAAATTCCTTCTCTCATAAAATTTCTTAACTACATCCTTACTTCTATGCTTATGATTAGAAATAACATTATAATCTCCATTTACATAACCAAAATCATCACTGCAACATTCTTTTACTTATTGTCCCAATTTGTCACCAACATTGGCTTCTTTGTTTTCAAGCTTTTTTCCTTCTTAGGCATCCATATCTGCAACATCTTCATAAGCATCGTGAGACTCTGAGGTTTCTTCCTCATATCCTATGGACTCTCAGAGTTTTCTACAAACACTTTATAGCTCTCATAAACTACAAACCTTAGAAAACCCTACCAAAGTGTCTAACAAAGTTTACACAAGATTTTTTTTTCTATTTGTATATCATTTTTGTCTCTTTCCAAGTAATCTCTAAAATTATTTATTGCAATCTCCTTCTCCTATTGTTTGATGAAAAATCTACAACATTCAACACTACATTGCAAAGTACATCCATGTTTTCCAACAAACTCTTGCCCTTTTCCACAATTGAGTCATCTAATATAATTAGTTCAAGCCAATTATGATGAGTATAGATAACAAAATGATGATAAATATTTTTTTTTTTTGAATTCCTTTCCAAATTTTAGGGGCTCCACGAGCTTAAATGAGTGACCTTAATGAAAAAATTCATTAAAATTTATATAAGCAATAATTTGTAAATTAAAATGGAAACTAATGTAAGACACAAGATTCTTGTTTAAAACTATCATAAACCTCTAGATAGATCTCTCATGATAGAATTCAAGACAATAACACAAGAAATAAACTCAAAAGTTACCTTAAAATCCATTGTGATTATATTTTCTCATTTTACTTGAAGATACTTGTTTTGACAACTTGTACCTAGCATAAGTGTTGATCATTGGAATAAAGGCAAGAGTGCCTAAATTTATAGACTTTTGGAAGGGGGAATGGATGGCCAAGATTTGATTGTGAGATTAACGGTGGAGGATGGTTGAGAAGACTTCCCTAGGATCAATGAGAGGATGGAGGGTGGGGATAAAGGTTGTTATATTATGAATGGCTAGGATGAACTTACTAAATTTAGTAAGTAGTTGCATGAGCATGAGGGAAATAAGGGACATACATCTAGTGGGGTTAGATTCTTGAAATGACTTGAGAGGATAATGGAACCATAAGGATAGGTGTTCTTAGGTGCCTTTTATTCTTGGAATGTGTCGAGGGAATATAGGAATAATTATATAATATTAGTATTTAATTATGAAAAATGTGATTAATTAAATAATATTATTATTTAATCAAGTGTGGAAGACCTTAGGTGAAGGGGACATGGTTAATTAGGACTAGGTGAAGGTGATTAGGCCTAGGTGATGGATGAATAGGGAATATTTTAGGTGACTATCGTGAAAGTGATGTTGTGTCAAAAAAGAATAAAAAATAGGATGGGATGAGGTGAAGCTTTGGTGGCAAGTTTCCTAGGTCTCTTAGGGATGATGGTGGAAGTTATGCCCCCTCAAGGCATTTTTTGGGTGAAATGGGTCCCAAGAGGTCTCTTGAAAAGACAAAGGATAATAAAAATATGTGTCATAAAAGATAAAAGGAATTGAGAGAAATCATGTTGGGATTATGTACATGCCATGTATATAAGACTAACAATGGATAAGGATTGGGAACATTGATGGATGTCACTAGGATGATTAGATGATTGAATGTTGGATTGCATGGATGTACATATTGGATGATGGAATCTCACAAGGATGTAATGAACTAAATGACACGAGATTGGGATTATGGATAAATGGATGATTAATACATGATATCATAGTAACTTCATGTGAAAGGAGTTAACTTTTTTTTTGGTAGCACTTAGCATTATGCACCACGATATAATGGATCATGATGATGATGTGAAATGTGCATGTGGAATAACACATAAACAAAGAAGATGAAAATAGTATAATGATCCAATAGATACATTATTTTAGGCATGTCATCATATGAACGATGAAGGTGACAGTGACGATGTGATAGGTGGAGCACTAAGACTAAAATCAATAAGCAAACACAAGCTGAAAGTGAAAGACCAATCAAAGCAAAGAAAGGGAAAATAGTGTAGTGAGCTAAGAAACAAATTGTCATAGGCACACCATCATATGAATGATGAAGGTGACCATGATGGTGTGAGATATGGAACTCTAGGACTAGATCAAGAAAAAAACAAAAATTCAAAAATAAAGATGGAAACAAAAAAAAGTCAATAAACATGAACAAACACAAACAAAGATAAGAAATCAATCAAACAAAAGCATGCAAAAACATGAGGTGGTATCCAATGAAACGTTGAAACCTTGGGTGGATGGGATGGGTGAATGAGGGATGGAAGATCAATAGGTAGATTTCAAACAAGGAATGAATCATGGAGAAGTGTGATGATAGATGGTGATGAAAAGGTCATGCCCTAGTGGATATATACATGGTAATCATTCCATAGGAAATATAAACAAGGGAATGCCCCCATTTAAGCACAAACCAAGGAAATGGGATGAGATGGAAATGGAGTGAAATGATGGGGGAAGTAAAATGGATGGATGGGGGATGTTAAATGAGGGGAAGTGTTGGTTACTTGAGAAATCTAACAAAAGAGGATGTATGTGGGTGGTATAGCGTAAATGGATGGAAAAGAGACTTGAGCAAACAATATGAGGTAAGGGATATAATGGGATGAGTAAAATGGGATGGTGGGGATAATATGAAAGGATGCATGCTTATAGACTAGAGTGGTTTCTTGTTACACATGATGCCTATTTGCAAAGTTTTCATCATGGTACTTACCCAAGGTGCCATAAGGAGTGATTTTCACTGGTGGGAAAATTTATTTATCTTTACCAATTTCAATATTTTTTAAATTCTTTTTGGATTTTTAATATAGCTTGGATTTTTTTTGTTTTGTTTATATGTTTGGAAGACTAGTGCTAAATGGATTAATCATAGAAGTGCTTGAGATGGACAATGTTCATGGGCTCATCTAGCTCATGAACTTCAGGAGTGGCTACCTTGTAGGAACCATATTTGAGCTTCACAGTAATAACACAAGGACCCAACCAATTTGACTCGAATTTCCCTTCTCTCTATCTTGGGTGGTATTCTTTTGGTTTTCCTTAAGGATAAGTTTCCAACCTTAAACTCTCTAGTTTGGAGGCATTTTTTTATAGCCAAAACAATCTATGTTGATATGCATTAAGGTGATTGAGAGTAGTTATGTGATGTTCCTCAAGTAGTTTTAGATCAGGTAAGTGTGTTGCTCGATAATCCTCTTCTGAGATGAGGTTACATAAAGAAGCACATAAAGAGGTTACCTCAACCTCTATTGGCAAGATTCCTTTGATACTATATGTTATGTGATCTTTTTCCCAAGAGAAGAGAAGACTATGAAATGACCCTTTAGAATTGAAAGGGAGAGAAAAATAAAGGATACTATGATCCTTTGGTTAAAAGAGGGATTAATAGAGAATATGTATAAAAACTCTTTAAAAGGGGAAGAATAATTATTTATTTAAATAATTATTAAAAGACATCCTTTGTGAAAGGGTGTGATGGTTTAGAAACCACCCCTTAAGGCTTATATAAAGCATTTATGTGAGATTTAGAAAGGAAATGGGGAACATTCAAGGAAGAAGAGCACTCAAGGAAGAATAAGGAAGTGGGTTGGTGAGCTATGAGAATTGGAGAAGGGGGTAGACAGCTTGTGTCCAACTCGAGGTACAAAGTACACTCGAGACTGTCATGCTCAGGGCTTGGGTATTTGCACTTGTGTTGAGCATTGTTTTGTTGAACCAACATTTGTGTAGAGAATTTTAGTACATTTTGTTCCTCCTAGATTATTCCATAGCAAGAGCCAATACCACCGACATCTTCCTAGGGTGAGAGTGGCTTTTTCAAGTGTTGTGTTTTAGATAAGTATTGAAAACCATTGATTCAAAAATATATTGGGAATATTGTCTATATGATTTTGATGTTAATATGATTGAACTATATGGATGTGTATTCAATTTACTATTTTAATTATTTATTTTAGAATCCTTGTCTAACTATTATATATTATAGTTTACATTGGTTATTTTATATTAGTTATTCACATCATTTTAGTAACATTACATCTTGTAAATTATCTTAACTCTAATATTTAATCTATAAAATTTGTTGTTAATACTTAAACAATTTTAAGAGGAAAAGTGATATTACATTTGGTATCAAATCCAAAAACTAGGGTTTTGAGTCGTTAAATCTCTTCTTATTTCTACACGTCCTTGTTAAGAGTGATAAAACTACAAGAATAAATACATAAAATTAGTTTAAACAACCTCACATTAAATTCATATTTAAATTAGGTTAGGTTGTACTAATCATTCTTACACGATACACTAAAAGACATGTAGAATTTGTTAAGTATGATTACAAGTTATGTAGAGTGGATGATTTGTGTGAAAATTTTGACAAAGCATCAAAGAGATTCTAGGAAAATTAAGGTCTTGAGAAAAGAAAAGAAATTAAGATAGAAATAAAAAATATCCCTTAGAGTGGGGATTCATAGTTTTCATGCACCTTATTTAAAAGTTTTTTTACACCACAAGCTTCATAACTTTGCAAGCCTATACTACAACAAAGATCCAAGTTATTGCAATGAACTTCCATAATCATTATAAACTTGATGTAGCACCCCTCCGCTTTTGGTCCTTCACGACGTGTGGGTAAGTGGCTTATTTGTGACTTGTGAGGTCATGTGTTTTTGTTGTTTAATGTTGTTTCTCTTTATAACCGGGTGTTGAGATTTAATATACATTTTCTTATAATGATAGAGGGATATAAATATATATCAATATATCTACATTATGGTTATTTCTTATTTCACCCTCTTCCGTACTCTCTAATGTACTCGACATACTTATGTGAAGTGCATTCGATTTGAAATAAATATATATGTTTCCGAGTGTATAGTTTTATTTAGCAGCTACGATTAGAAATGCAAATACATATATAAATATAAGTTTTTATTTGATTGTTCATGTTTATATATATATATATATAGAGTGTTGAATTGTGAAGAGTAGTTATATAAAATTAATGAAAATAAAAATATATTTAATATTATCAATTTGTATTATTCAATATGTTTATATATATATATAAATTAATAATATTCAAAATAATAATTGAAACCTATACAAACATTTAAAGAATTTTTCTATCAGCTTAATTAATTAATATATATATATTAAAATTTTTAAGCTTTTCATGATGTATGACCTCAACCTATTTGAAGCTCTCATTTTGGAAGGGTACTAGAATTATAACATTACACTTGTCACTTGCATTAACCTCCACCTTGCTTCAAGGAATTCCCTCCAATGTACCACGTGCCTTGTCTTTGCATCCACATTTTGCATGCTCATCTACGTGGTATTTCTGCCTGCTAACTCTGCCTATTCAAGGAGGGTAATGAAATGGGGGATGAAATGAAATGAAATGAAATGAAATATTTTAATGACGTCCACGAGGCCAAAGTAGCCTATGGGACCCAAGATCAGCACCGGAACAACACACAGCACAACCCTAGACACAATGGAGGTGCCGTTCGAGATCAGCCCTTCGAGAGTGAATTTTGATGATGAAGTTTGCAATTTTGTCGAGTCTTGAATCTTCAAACAAGGTATTTAAATTGTCAACCTGCACCGCATCCCCATAGCTGGCCCGGATGTCTTTATAAGCTGAGCATTCTATGATAAAGTGCCATTCTGTCTCCACCATACCTTCGTTACAAAAGCGGCATATTCTATTTTCCCACTCTTCTTTAGGAACCTCCCACCTACCCGTTTCACACCTAAGATGGTGTGAACTAGTCCGCAATTGGGCTATCAACATTTTTGCTTTCCATTTGATATTCGCTCCTATATAAGCCTTTTCTTCATGGTCCCTTGTGGGATTGAATTCTTTGATATAATAATCCTTTTTACGCCCTGTTTTTTTCGTCCATATACCATATTTAAATTTTTCTCTCACATAATTTTTTATTTCTCCATTTGTGTTTGGACACTCATGCATCACAATATCCCATTTCTTCATCCACTTGATATTAAGTTTCATCCATGTGTTCTTTCTTCTAGTTAGCTCCTCTTTCATAATTAGCTTAGGCCATCTATGATCCTCCATATTCTGGACCTTCTTTAAGTAGCTTAATAACCGGGTCATCGCTGAGGCCTCCAGAGGAAAAGTACCGGTCTCAGCCAATAAAATTTCATAAGGCACTGCAGTCTTAAGCTTGAGGCTGCATATAATTAGATGTTTTTGTATCCTTTCCACTTGTCTCCATTTCTGATCTGACATGCTGCTGCCCCAGATTTCACACCCATAGAGAATTACCGGAGTAACAAGAAGACCAAAAAGCGTTCTTTTAGTTTTCCAATCCCATAATTCGGCATTTCTACATCTATTTTGCAAAGAGTACAACGCTTTCCAGCCTCCTTGAATTCTTTTTGCTCTACATGTTTCCCAACTAAGCTTGTTGTGAAAATCAAGCCCAAGGTACTTATACTCGTCCACTATTTCTAGTGGCTTGCCTTCAAAGATAAATTCAATCTGCTATTTTTTTCTTCGCAGTGAGAAGATCATTATTTTGGTTTTTGAAGTGTTCACTTGCATCCCGACCTCTTGACAAAACGTTTCAAGGGCCTTCAAATGTTTTCTCAAATCATGTGCAGTTTTAGCAATTAATATGAGGTCATCGGCATATAACAGTAATTTTATTACAAAGTTGGCCAAAAGGATGCCTTCCCCACCAACCTTGTCAATCCATTCTTCCAGCTTATCAATGTAAAGCCCAAATAGCGTTGGGGAGAGCGGGCAGCCTTGTTTGACACCAATGTCACTGCCAAAGCATTCTGACATACCATCATTGGTTCTGATTTTAGCTTTGACCTGCTCGTAGAGCCTATGAGCAGCCGCCCTAAGCTCATGCGGAACTCCCAAATCCTCCATTCTCTTCCATAGCTTGTTCCGAGGGACCGTGTCAAAGGCTTTTTTAAAATCAACAAAGCAGCAATAGGCTTCGTCTCCTTGAATGTCCCAAATTTTTTCAATCAAAAATCTAAGGGTAACCCCATGATCAATAGTGGAGTGCTTGGGCCTAAAACCAGCTTGACCTTTTGCTCTTTTCCCCTCTTTTTCAGCCCAGCTGCTAATCCTGCGTTCAATCATGCTTCCAAAAAGTTTCCCCATAAGAGGGTTAACCATAATAGTTCGGTAGTTTGATGGGTTATTTATGTCACCATTTTTGTGCAAGGGGATAACAACACTAGTGGTCCATCCTTCTGGGAAGCCTTCTTGATTGACCCTGTTGAAAATGCTCTTAATACAAGGTGCAAGGACCTCAACACCCCACTTTAAATGTTCTGCTTGCAGCCCATCAATATCTTGTGCTTTCCCTCCTGCCAACCTTCTTATGCCTTGACTGATATCCTCTACAGTGAAAAGTTCGGTGGCTGCCTTGATTATTGGGGGTCTATGTTTATCCTGCTCATGCTCATAAAGAAGTTTTGCATAGTCTAGCCATTGAGAGCTTGTAATATTATTTTCCATTTGTTTTCTTTTCTGTTGTAGCTCCTTCCAAATTTTTTTGGGGTTGTTCTTTCCAAGGGTAATCAGCTCCAATCTTCTATCCTTTACATACTTTTCCTTTTTACTTCGTATCATCCTTTCATACTCTTTCTTGTTTTCTATTGTCATTCCCCCCTCACGAAGCTTCCTTTTTGTTAACTTGCACTCCTCATCGAACCACGGGTTTGCCGGAAAAGTATTTGTACTGCCTCTCTTGGGTCTAGACCTCTTGCACTCACCCAAAGCTTTGTGCACTAGAGGAATCAAAGTATTCTTGTTTATTGAGTGCATCTTTATGTAAGCTGATTTTTTTTCCAATTCCTGAAAGAAATTTTTGAGGGCAGTCTTGAAGATTTTCTGATTTTCTTGATTCATGAGAATTTTACCCGGTGTGGGTGCTTTGTTCTTGCTGTTAAGAACTTGTTCCCCTTGCTGCTTGATTATGCGAATGTCAAGTTTTACATATATTGGATTATGATCCGATTTCAACTCCATTGGACATTTACCAATCACAAGCTCCATTATTCTTGCTGTATAATTACGAGATAAAATGACATAATCCACCACACTTTGACCATTATAGGTCTTGCAAGTGATGTTGCCCGATCCCGGCCATGATCTCATACCGTTACATATTACCAAGTTGAATAGACTGCATATTCCTAACAGTTCTGCCCCATAATGAGTAACGTTACATTTATTATCTTGAGAGGTTCGTTCCCATAATTGATGGTTCTCTTCTTCCAGCCATAGCGGATCATCTTTCTCTTTATCTTGGCTTTTCAAGTTAAGAGCTTGGTTGCTAGCTGTCCTAGCATTAAAATCACCTATTAATATGACTTCCCCCGATGTGCTAAACACCGAAATGTCCTTTTTTAGAGATGCAAAGGGGTCCTCACGATCTAGGCTCCTTTTCTTATATGATTTGGAGCCTTTTGGGGCGAAATAGCAAGCAGCCAATCTAATTGTAGTCTGATTTTCTGTTATTGTTAACCATATGTACTGTTTGTTTGGATCTTCTTTCTCCACTTTTATATTCTTTTCCCATGATTCTTTTATTAGGACTGCAACTCCACCATGTCCTTTGCCATTTTCTGTTCTCTCATTCCAAATTGAGGCCTTTCTATAACCTTCAAAATCAGGAATAGATTATTACTGGGGAGCTTGTGTTGTTCGTACGTCAATACCCAATAGATTATTGCTAATTCAATGCTTTCACATTATTTATGTATGGAAATCACGCATCTATATGATCTGCAGGACTTTTGCAATATTGGTTTGTAGCCACTGACTTCTAATTGCTAGAGACTACAATTTGTGCATGAATGCATTAAGAGAGATTTTAAAGCGCTACTCCAGTTAAGAGTGTTTTTGTAGTTGGGCTAACATTCAGAGAGTGTAAAGAAATGAGTAATGGGTGAGCTTCAATACTGTTGATTTTGCTGATCGTACATTAATATCCAACATACTATTGTTGATTCACAACTTGTTTTTCACAATGTTTCTGTTGGGAAGTCATGCATTTATATAGTTTGCAGGAGCATTGCAATAGTGGTTTGTAATTACTAATTTATAATTGCTAGAGACTGATTTGTGCGTGAATGAATTAAAGACCGTTGTTTTAGTTAAGAGTGCTTCATTAATTCAAAGATTTTGAGAGCCTCCTTGCAAATCCATTTTGTGCATACCCTGCTTTGATGGTGTTTCAGGATATTGCATTTCTTAGAGGAATTTTACCGAATGGTTCATGTGCTTTGTCTTTGCTTCCGCAGTTCGCACGCATGCCTAACATGGAGGCCTGCAACCTGTTCCAAAGCTCCCATGTTGGCGCAACAGGGAGGACGCTGGCCCCGGTTGTGGAGTTGGCGTCACACCTGCTAGTAGCATTTGCTTGAAAGTTTCTAAAGCCTTTTTAACAAATCCATTCTGCACGTTCCCTGCAATCATTTCATTCCATAAGAATCACATTTCTTAGAGGCATTATGTCAAACAGTTCATTCGCCTTGTCTTCCTCTTTCCATCGCCATTTCAAGCGGCCTTCCTTTTGGATGAGACTTCATTCCTCTAAGGCATTGGGTAAAAACAGTTCATGCGCCATGTCTATGCATTTCACATCTCCCATACCCATCTACTAGGAGAGGATGAAGGCACAAATTGAGGAATTTGGTCAAGTACGCCACATTATGTGCAGACTCTTGAGGTAAGTTACTTACAATTACATTTGCTTGAAAGTTTCTAAAGCCTTTTTAACAAATCCATTCTACGCATCCCCTGCAATCTTCGATGCCCTTCCCCTATGATTGCACTTGACAGAGGCATTTTTTCAAAATAGTTTACGTGCCTTGTCTATGTGGCCACTTCTGCATACATTCCTGCTAGGGAACTTGCACACACATTCCTTCGTTGAAGGAGTCCATGACTTGTTCTAAAGCTCCCATGTTTGGTGCGGCAGGGAGGACGCTGGCCCTAGGGGTGGAGTTGGCATCACACCTTCCAATTGCATCGACTTGAAAGGTTCTTAGCCTATTTAAGGCTACACACCTCTTTCTCCTGTAGTAGGTGCATTCCATCCATTAAATCTGGTCGCTATTTAGCTTTAAGCCATTAAGTGATAGCTAGAAGTAGATGGCGCATATGTTCGATTCATTCTTGTTGCTTGCATTTTGAAGTCTATGTTGGTTGAGTTGGGAGAGCGGTGGAGTGCGCAACCGATCCTTCATAAAGTGCTCATAACTCAATTTGTATTGGAATGTTAATCTTTAATCTCTAGAAACTAGGTCTCGATTGGAAAGATCGACTGTATCATTGAATTTGTTTGATGTTGTTTTATGTTGGTGTTGTGTTAGCCTTGTCTGCTTGACTTTGTTTGGATGTGGGTCTTTTTTTGTCATCTCCTAGCACGGGGGGTCGACCTTCAGGTTCACGTGGTTGGGTGGAACGTGCTATGCACCCCATTGGGTTCCCAGATTGTGTTCGTGATACAGAAGCAGATGCAGAGTTTCTAGAGCTTCACTTGGTTGAAGATTGTTCTTCGCTTTGTAACTTATTCGCCATTAATGTATTATTCATGTACTTGATGTACTCTTCCCCTTGATATAAGGGAAGCATTTGGTAATGTATTATTGTAGTTTCTAGAGCTTCACTTGGTTGAAGATTGTTCTTTGCTTTGTAACTTATTTGCCATTAATGTATTATTCATGTACTTGATGTACTCTTCCCGTTGATATAAGGGAAGCATTTGGTAATGTATTATTGTATCCATAATGTGTTGTATCTATGGAAATATGCTTCATAATTGTAATATTGAACTATGAATTGAAATATAATAAAATGATGTATGTATCCTTTTCATCTCTATTGATCATGGATGGTTGTGTGTTATCATTATGTTATTGTGAATGTGTGCTTCTATTGTTATCTTCTTGGCATTAACTTTAACGATGTTTTAGTTGGGAATGTTTATGTATAATGTAACTATGTGACCCCATGGGACTAGTTAGGTTTCGTTATGGAATTTTGTAAGGTTACTTAGTTAATGGTTATTGCATAGTTGTTATCGTTTTCACTTTCAAAAAAAATTGTGCGGTAATTTGTTAGCTGTAGTTGTCCTTTGGGGTTTGTGTGGCAGGGAGTTACATCTTGGTATTAGAGTGTAGGTTCATACACTAGGCACTATGAGCCCATTACGTTGACCTAGTTGCTTGAACTCTCGAGGGTATGTCTTTCTTTTGTGTCAACTTTGCTTAGCAATTTGAGTTTGTTCCGTAGGTGGTGTCGGTCCAAAGGTGCAGAAAATCCGGTGGAAAGGATAGGACCCTCGATGTAGTGCACAATGCACTGATATGCTTCCTACTGGGGATGCATTATGGACCTTTGTGTTGTCTTGTGATGTGTTTCCCCGTGATGTGAATTTGTGTATGAATGTAAAGAGTGTGTGTTAAACTTAGGATTTTGTGCTTGGGGAGTGATACATTGTGTTTTGTTGACTTTGAAGAGGTGTTATTTGATGGTATTTTTCTACATATATGGTGAAATTTTGTGTTGAATAATGAATTAAGTGGAATTCCTTGTGTGTAAATGATGATATTTAATGAAAATGTGTGCTCTCTATGTGTGAGTATGCTTTGTTTTTACGGAAGTGTAGCATTTCAAGGTGATGAATCAACTTGAATGACTGGTACTAGTGTGTTATGTTTCCACCCAAGTTTGTGATTTCCAGGGAGCAGGCTTTGGAAATGTGGTAATGAAGGTAAAGTAATTGGGATACTTAGAGGTAGATACTTATAATGCTAAGCAGTGATATGTTTTGACACAGTACATGATATAGATTCATAGTTATGATCATTATGCGATTATTATTCTGACTGTTAAGTAGCAAATTGTTTACAAGTTGAATGGATAATTAGGTTTTTTCTGGTTGTTGTGGCTACTATTTTTTGTCTTGGTGGGAGGGATGGTGTAGCATCACTTGCTCACGGCCGCCCTACTACATTGCAATCTCCTCTCACAATGTGTCTATTTTTGGATATATATGTTGCTTGACGTTTGGTTGATGCAGGATGCAGGTATTGGGCATTGAATCCACCTGCATTGTCGGGTTTGAGCGTGCCCTATAATCCCAATGGGCATGACGTGGAAACTAGAGTTAACAAGAAATTCCTAGTCTTATTCTATCACCTCGTCATTGTGTTTGACGATGTTGTCTGTTTGCGACCTCGTTTCCATTTTGGTAATGTTTCGTTTTGAGTTGTTTAGTTTTAATTGTTTAATCGATGATGTTTTAATTGTTTGTTTTAGTTGTTAGTCCATTGTGTTGACATGCTTATGACTACATATGTTTTGTTCATCTCACAACTTCCAAGAGTAAGTCGATGCTAAGTGGGGAGGATGTAGCAACCCTCCGCTTTTGGTCCTTTGCGACGTGTGGGTAAGTGGTTTATTTGTGACTTGTGAGGTCATGTGTTTTTGTCGTTTAATGTTGTTTCTCTTTATAACCGGGTATTGAGATTTAATATACATTTTCTTACAATGAAAAAGGGATATAAATATATATTAATATATTTACATTATAGTTATTTCTTATTTCGCCCTCTTCTGTACTCTCTAATGTACTTGACATATTTATGTGAAGTGCATTAGATTTAAAATAAATATATATGTTTCTAAGTGTATAGTTTTATTTAGTAGCTGGGATTAGAAACGTAAATATAAATAAATATATATAAGTTTTTATTTGATTTTTCATGTTAATATATATATATATATATATAGTGTTTGTGAAGAATAGTTATATGAAATTAATGCAAATAAAAATATATTTAATATTATCAATTTGTATTATTAAATATGTTCATATATATATAAAAATTAATAATATTCAAAATAATAAATGAAACCTATATAAACATTTAAAGAATTTTTCTATCAACTTAATTAATTAATTAATATATATATATATATATAAAACTTTTTAAGCTTGTCATGATGTATGACGCCAATCTATTTGAAGCTCTCATTTTGGAAGGGTACTAGAATTATAACATTACACCTGCCACTTGCATTAACCTCCACCTTGCTTCAAGGAATTCCCTCCAACGTACCACGTGCCTTGTCTTTGCATCCACATTTTGAATGCTCATCTACGTGGTATTTCTGCCTACGACCTTTGCCTATTCAAGGAGGGTAATGAAATGGAGGATGAGGAGCTTGATTACTGGGGAGCTTGTGTTGGTTATATATCAATACCCAATAGATTATTGTTAATTCAATTCTTTCACATGATTTATGTCTAGAAGTCACGCATCTATATGATCTGTAGGACTTTTGCAATATTGGTTTGTAGTTACTGACTTCTAATTGCTAGAGATTGCAATTTGTGCATGAATGCATTAAGAGAGATTTTAAAGCGCTGCTCCAGTTAAGAGTGTTTCTGTAGTTGGGCTGACATTCAGAGAGTGTAAAGAAATGAGTAATGGGTGAGCTTCAATACTGTTGATTTTGTTGATCGTACATCAATATCCAATATACTATTGTTGATTCACAGCTTGTTTTTCACAATGTTTCTGTTGGGCAATCATGCATTTATACGGTCTGTAGGAGCATTGCAATAGTAGTTTGTAATTACTAATTTCTAATTCCAAGAGGCTGTGATTTGTGCGTGAATGAATTAAAGACTGTTGTTTTAGTTAAGAGTGCTTCATTAATTCAAATATTTTGAGAGCCTCCTTACAAATCCATTTTGTGCATACCCTGCTTTGATGGCGTTTCAAGAGACTGCATTTCTTTGAGGCATTTTACCGAATGGTTCATGTGCTTTGTCTTTGCTTCCAAAATTCGCACACATACCTAACATGAAGGCCTACGGCCTGTTCCAAAGCTCCCATGTTGGCGTAGTAGGGAGGACGCTAGCCCCGATTGTGGAGTTGGCGTCACACTTACTAATAGCATTTGCTTAAAAGTTTCTAAAGCATTTTTAACAAATTCATTCTGCGCGTTCCCTGCAATCATTGCATTCCATGAGAATCACATTTCTTAGAGGCATTATGTCAAACAATTCATTCACCTTGTTTGCCTCTTTCCATCGCCATTTCAAGCGGCCTTCCTTTTGGACGAGACTTCATTTCTCTGAGGCATTTGGTAAAAATAGTTCATCTGCCATGTCTATGTGTTTCACATCTCCCATACCCATCTACCAAGAGAGGATGAAGGCACAAATTGAGGAATTTGGTCAAGTACGCCACATTTTGTGCAAACTCTTGAGGTAAGTTACAATTACATTTGCTTGAAAGTTTCTAAAGCCTTTTTAACAAATCCATTCTGCACATCCCCTGCAACCTTTCGGTGCCCTTCCCCTATGACCGCACTTGACAGAGGCTTTCTATCAAAATAGTTTACGTGCCTTGTCTATGCGGCCACTTCTGCATACATGCCTGCCAAGGAACTTGCACGCGCATTCCTTCGTTGATGGAGGCCATGACCTGTTCTAAAGCTCCCATGTTTGGTGCGGCAGGGAGGACGCTGGCCCCGGGGGTGGAGTTGGCGTCACACTTTCAAATTGCATCAACTTGAAAGGTTCTTAGCCTATTTAAGACTACACACTTGTTTCTCTTGTAGTAGGTGCATTCCATCCATTAAATCTGGTTGCTATTTAGCTTTAAGCCATTAAGTGATAGCTAGAAGTAGATGGCATATATGTTCGATTCATTCTTGTTGCTTGCATTTTGAAGTCTATGTTGGTTGAGTTGGGAGGGCAGTGGAGTATGCAACCGATCCTTCATAAAGTGCTCATAACTCAATTTGTATTGGAATGTTACTCTTTAATCTCTGGAAACCAGGTCTAGATTGGGAAGATCAACCCTATTATTGAATTAGAGACTCAATTATGCCTGGCATCCCTCTATCCCTCTCCATGCATTCTTTTCTCCTACCCTTTTGGCATGACTTTGGTGGGAGTATTATGTTTCTCGTTGCTTTGTCTGTCTGTTATTCTCTGTGAGTGTTTTTGTATTGTGGAAGCAGGGCATCTAAATTATGTTTTTTTGTATTCACTCATTTAAATTGCTTTGATTGTGGAAGTAGCAAATTTTTTTCTAAAGTAAATTAATTCTTAGTAAATTGATGATTTTTACAGTGCCATTGTTTTCTTTATTATTTTTAAGTGTTATTGTGTTTTGAAGATAACTTAGATAAAGTCTATTAATTGATAATGAGTGTTGTTGCTAACGTGTTCTTAAATTTAATTCTATTGCATATTAGTCTAAATTTGAATTTTATTTTACTACATACTGTTTGCTTGTTATCATAGGAATTGAATGATAACCCATTTTCTTTTAATTATGTTTTTTTTTTAATTGCAAATTTATTTCTTCTTTGAATGATATAGCATTGTGGTAGTAGCATGCATAAATCTTGTAAATTTTGTTAATAATCCAAGTAATGAATGTGTTTGCGAGTCATTTGCAAATACATTATGTTGGAGGTCTGACCTAAATTAGCGCTTTTGTGCTGCCATTTGTATGTGATTAGGGTAGTAAAATGATAATTTAATAATTAGTTATATATATTTAGCATATTTCTATAGTCTTATTAATTATTTTAATAATTACATAATGAATGTAAGTTGATTAGTTAGATTGTTCTTTGCAAACTATTTTTTTGGTATGGGTAAGGAAGATTAAAGAAAAAGATTTGATGTAATTGTAATTGCGTATTTAGGTTGGTTTAAATTAATAGACTAGGTTAATTGTGCTTTGAGAATTATGCTTTCAAGTAAATGAGACTACATAATAATGAACAAATAAATGGTTATCTTTACATAATTTCCATTATGTACTATTTGGCTGTTTAGTTAAGGTTATTCGACGAATACAGAAAAATAAATTATGTTCTTTCAGAAAATAGAATATAATAAAATGGTTTAGGATAATAATTACATATACATCTATAGATAATTAAAAGATGAATTATATAAAATGGTTTAGGATAATAATTACATATACATCTATAGATAATTAAAAGATGAATTATATAAATAAGTGATTCATTAATACTTAGATCAATGAAAAGGTTATTAAATAAATGAATAAGAGTATAAATACAAGTAAGAGAATGATTTAGATGAATTAAATAAATAAGTGATTTGTTAATACTTAGATCAATGAAAAGGTTATTAAATAAATGAATAAGAGTATTAAATAAATGAATAAGAGTATTAATTGATTAACTATTGCTTGTTGATTTTGTTTACAAGTGGCTATGTATCAAATTGTAAACCTCTTGTGTAATTAGTATGATTATAGATTAAGAAAATTTATATCTATGGAAACTAATTGATTATGATAGTTATATGAAGTGGATTCTTTTATATTTATTGATCATTTTCTGAACTATTCAATAGTTATGAGATTGATTAAATTGTGTTAGGAAGTTGGAGGATTTATTCAAGATGAACTTATAACTTTTGTTAAAGCTGAATTCTTTTAATTCACATAACGAATGAAAGTTATTTTATATTAATTTCATAGTAGTTTAGGGTATGGTGTCCTTGTTTAATTATGAGATTATTTTACGAAATTAAGATTTACTCTTCAATTAAAATATATCGATTCCTCTTCTTTATGACATTTTGTATTATGGAAATTAAATACAATATGATATCGTTTCTTTTATAATATATTTATATAGGTATGTATATATTTTATATATTTATTATTATAAGTAATTAGGAGTTGAGTATGTTCTTTTGATATTATATGCCATTATAAATAACTTGATTTGATAGAGAAGGAAATTGGAAAATTAAATAGGGAATTGAGTTACGTATGTTTAGACAATTGAGGGATTTCATTAAATAGTTTGAATCAGATTACCTTTTTATAGTTAATGCTTGTCCTTTGTAATTATTTAATAGCTAATTTGATAGTCTTCGAAAAGTGTGGTTTTCGACATATCCTTCTATACTTGAATTGTAAGTTTGTTAGTAATTGGTCATTGGGTATCATGCAAGGAGAATATTAAGGTTTCCCTTAGATGCCCTATTGACTGATTTGCTGTCGGTAAATGCAGGTTATTTTGTATTGAATTGATTCTTTTAGCCTTGATTGAGTTTTAAGATTTCGTTATGATGTTGCTACACTTATCCTGCACTTGTTGTTTTGCAAGTGTGAATTTTTATATCGTCTTTGCATGGTCCCATGTTGTGAGTTTTTTTTTTCTCTTTTGGAATGAGGAGACTTTATGTGTTAACTTTCTTGTGGTCATATTTTTGAGATGGTTGGGAACCCGAAGAGTTTGAATTTCCTTCAATAGGAGATTGTGGATTTTTGGTGTTTTTGGCTTCCAGAGGCAATGAAGAAACTTGATTTATGTTGATTTTCCATGGTTGGACCTTTGTGATTCATTGATCTTATTTTGGATTTTGAGCTTGTGAGTGTTACCTTGTACCATGGTGTTGACTTGTGATGTGGCTTTTGGGTGAGAAGGTTCATGCCTCACATATGTACTTCATTCTCGTGATTTTAGTGCATTAGTTAATTTATGTAGTTTATGTGGTGGGTGGTACCTCCTTTGCTCTTATTTCAGTGATATGGAATGGGTTTGCGAGATGGTTCTTGCCTCACATGTTGTGTGTTATGTACACCTTGATTTTTATGTGAGGTGAGGTACACCCCTTGTGTGTTTTTGGTTTGGGTGCTTGTAGGGAGAGTGGCTCTTCATGGGGGTCAGCGCACAAAGGGGTTGTCAGGGTAACCCATGGAAGAGTTTCCTTAACAAGTGATAATTTAATTAATGAACTAGTGGGTTTGGGTAATTGAACACTAAACAAGATTAATTATGTGCCTCACCCATACCATTAGTGCTTTCACAGGCTAAGGATGGGGTGAGAAGACCTAGTTGGTAAGATCACTGCCTTGTCCTCATGAAAGGTAAGTGGTTCCACATGAGTCACCCTATGGAGTGGCGCCTTGAGATAGGAAGTCAAGATAACCATAGATGGAGGCATAACCTTGTGATAGCTTGTTTAGATAATCCATATAAGGCCATGCAATGACACTCTCCTACAATACCCACTGATTTTCCCTTGTTTGGTTGCCTCTGGGAGTGTTGTTTGAATTTGTTTTATGTTGTTTTATGTTGGTGTTGTGTTAGCCTTATCTGCTTGACCTTGTTTGGATGTGGGTCCTTTCTTGTCATCTCCTCTCATGGGGGGTGGGCCTTTAGGTCCATGTGGTTGGGTGGAACATGCTATGCACCCCATTGGGTTCCCAGGTTGTGTTCATGATACAAAAGCAGATGTAGAGTTTCCATAGCTTCACTTAGTTGAAGACTGTTCTTCGCTTTGTAACTTATTCGTCATTAATGTATTATTCATATACTTGATGTACTCTTCCCATTGATATAAGGGAAGAATTAAGTAATGTATTATTGTATCCATAATGTGTTGTATTTGTGGAAATATGCTCCATAATTGTAATATTGAACTATGAATTGAAATATACTAAAATGATGTATGTATCCTTTTCATCTCTATTGATCATGGATGGTTGTATGTTATCATTATGTTATCTTGTGAATGTGTGCTTCTATTGTTATCTTCTTGGCATTAACTTTAACGATGTTTTGGTTGGGAATGTTTACGTATAATGCAACCATGTAACCCCATGGGACTAGTTAGGTTTCGTTATGTAAATTTGTAAGGTTACTTAGTTAACGGTTATTGCATAGTTGTTATTGTTTTCAATTTCAAAAAAAAATTGTGCGGTAATTTGTTAGTTGTAATCCCCATCTTTAAGGTATGCATAGAATAGTAACTAAATATGAAGATTCAAATTTTATGTAACATTGACACTTCTTATGTAATTATAAATCCAAAAGGAATCATTAATGCTTACATATGGAAGAAAGCTTATAAAACCCATGTTCTCCCTTATCATGTTTAACCCCTTTAAAAGATATCATTGTCCTATTTTTTAAAAGAATCTAAATTTGAAAAATCATGACTATATAAAGAGGTATCACTCTTCTTTAAAGAAACTAAATTTGTTCCTTGATGAAAATTCATGTCCCTTCCTTTTAAAATGGCACCTTATCTGGTCAACTAAGCAACTACGCAAAATATTCATGTCGAGATTACTCTTCTAACACTCACACTATCGAATACTCAACATGGATTAGAAATTACTCTCCATCCTTGCACTTTTTCCTTGACTTCTTTCAAAGATAAATATGATTTGGTTAAAGGAAAATAACAAAGAGTTTCCCATTTCGAATATAAGGAGTTGCTCAAAATTTTAGCCAATTTATAGAAGGCATTTCACCTCCTCTAACATTAAAATCTCAACATTTTTTTAGTAAAATACACACTTGAATTAAGTGACTATGTAAATTTTTTCTTCAATATACAAAACTCTATGTGGCTTTTTAAACTCATTATTTGCTTCTTGGCTACAATCACCTTAAAAATTATAAGGAAGGCCTTCACAGATGAACATATTCTTGGAGAATAATTAGAAAACCTCTGTAATGCAAGATTGCTCTCCTCAAGCTTCATTTGTCAATGATATTATTAGAAACATGTTTCAAACTTCCAAATTTTCCCCACCCTCGCTACCAAGCAAGGATCTATGTTTAGTCCTTTTCAAAATCCCTATTACATAGAGATTCATATCTATTTTTATAAATACACACTTGAATTAAGTGACTATGTAAATTTTTTCTTCAATATACAAAACTCTATGTGGCTTTTTAAACTCATTATTTGCTTCTTGGCTACAATCACCTTAAAAATTATAAGGAAGGCCTTCACAGATGAACATATTCTTGGAGAATAATTAGAAAACCTCTATAATGCAAGATTGCTCTCCTCGAGCTTCATTTGTCAATGATATTATTAGAAACATGTTTCAAACTTCCAAATTTTCCCCACCCTCGCTACCAAGCAAGGATCTATGTTTAGTCCTTTTCAAAATCCCTATTACATAGAGATTCATATCTATTTTTATCCCTGAATAAGTTTCCATAGGTGGATTACAAAGATATAATTGCAGGGTGTTTAGTAAATAGAAACCCCATCATTGCACTTATTAACATCTCAAACTTTTCTTAGTTAATCACATATCCATTTGCCTACAAAATATTCATTTATGTTCTTAATCAATGTGCAAATGGTTGTGTTTAGAACATTAATATGCACACTTAAATTTAGAACAAATTGACACCTTACATTTTTTGGGTTATATTTATTGTGAATTTAAACACCTTGAAACTCTATTGACACTATACATAAGTCTATTATAGTTATCATGGTAATCATATTTGCATCCATTCAATTTAAATTCTTGTTGTCAATTCATGTTTGTGAGATTGCGACAATTTTTCAAGGTTTATATGAAAAATATTTTTCTTAATTAATTTTGTACACAACTTAAACACTATGTAATATTTGTCTTCTGTGTATTCAAATTATGCATTGTATGATGTGAGCTTGAGTGTACCTATTAATTGAATTTCTCTACCAATAAGTGTACACATATATTTTTAGTTATAAAATTGTTTTCTCAAATGTTGTCATGATTTTAATGATGGTGTTTAATAAGCTTTTTAAAAAAAAATTATCATCATTTGCACCTTAGAGGATATCCTTAGCTAAATATGTATAAAGTATGAGTTATATAAAAATCATCTTACCCGGTAGCTTTCAAATACCATTTTCATGGGAAATGATGATGCTCCCAAAAGGACAGAGCACAAAAGTCAGAGGAGACATTCCAGGTTTGATCAAACCACCTTAGAACATGTAACAAGAATGCACTCTTCTTCTAGGCCTCTTGTTCAAATTGTCTTTTAACATTAAACAAGAATATGATCTATAAAACTTTGGTTGTTTACTAACTAGGTGATGAGGCCTTATTCTTTATTATGGCTTATAGTGGACCATTCATAACCACAATAATCTCCTCCCTCTTTGTAAGATCCTCCATTTCCCCTTGTTTGCTCTGTCATTTTTTTATATACATCTCCCTTATCCCTATAGTTATAGACAAAAAGATCATTTGTTTATATGATGGCCCTTTCTCATCTTAGTGCATTATAACTATGTGGATTTACCAATATTTATGTTGTGTAAATGTGTTGGTTGACATATAATTTTCATTAAGTAGTTCCATTACCTATTATGGGAAATATTATGAAAGGATGCCATTTTCCTCTTTTAAAAGATAAGACAAGTAATTTTCAAACAAATTTTTAGAGAGCAAAACTCTATAATGGTCTATCTAGCAACCTTAGGGTAGAGTCGAAGACGATGCATTTTTTAATATTGAATAACCACTATAACATTTCATTGTTCAAACATTGATGTATGAATGTTTTCAATCAACCAATTCTCACATCATGTAATCTCAAAGTATCATATTACAATCGAATCAATGTGTCAAGGCTTGTAATGTATCAATACATAGGTTCTCATGGGTTACATTTTACATCTAATGTATATATAAATCACTCTTGATTTGGCACATTTGTACCTACATTTTTCTCTTTTTATTTTTAGACTACAAGAATCGGGTAGTATGACACCCTATAAATTGTAGTGTGCCAGGTAAAATTTTTAACATGACCGGTGACACTGGTGCAACACGCCCTTCGGTACCAAGGGGGTGGGGGAGACTAGACCTCATGACCAACCTACTGCAATAGGAAAGGTTTAACCAATTGAGCTAGGGCCCCAACCCCCTACATTTTTATCTATTGTTACAACTGGTGGATTGCATTTACTCTATCAATGATAGTTCATTCCCTTGGTGCGCTTGCATGACAATCTTCAAAAAAAAAAAACTTTTCTATCATACATTCTATTGTGTCATGTTCTTACTCCACGTAAACAAAAAATTGTATGTGTCATTCATGTAAACACCTATGCAAACCATCTTGATACTTCTTGGTTTTGTTTTTTACTGTAACCAGGTTGGTCTTCTAATCTACCTATGGAATTTCCAATTCCAATCAAGGGTAGCTCGAAGGACTTGGACCAACTGATGAGGATTTTAAAGACCTCCTACACTTTGGGCTCTGCAAGACCCGGGAGGGTGATCCCTTTAGCAATATCAACAAATTAAAACACACATATAATAAAATATTGCTTAACAGATAATCTCATTTAATAGCTCAACATAATAGGATAATACTGAATAGAATTGGCTATTCATCAGTAATATCAACTATTTGGAGCATGAGATAACTACAACACATAGGGATTTAAAATGATTTTGAATTTATAAAATGTGTTGGACATGCACTAAGCTGCAAGATAATTCAGTGCCTAATTCTGGGCCATGGAGTCAAACACATAAAAAGAATTAATCAGCAAATGACATTCAACCAGTGGATTTAAATTGTCAATGCCTTGCATCAACTATTAGTGCCTTACACCAACAATCCCACTCCTATTATCAATCAAACTCTCCTTACCAAATCCAACTTGCACACTTGAAATCACTATTATCTGCTCAAAGCATTTAACCATTTCCTTGAAATAGATCCATAAACAAATAACATAATCTCATGAAATTTGAGATGACAAACTCAAAGATACTTTTTATTATTGAATTCATATGATTAAACTGTACAAGTATGGAGACAATTTGAAGATATTCATGAATGTGCACACACTTTCATGGTTTATTTGCACAAACTGGTTGCATTTGCTCATAAAATTAGAAATTACAGCTTACAGACTCAATATGACTCAAAATTTACAATTCTCTATCTACCCCAGCCTCATAAAAAACCCCAGAACTAGAACTCAACCTCCAAACCTCAATAATGAGAAGAGAAGAGAATATAAAGAAAAGAGAAGCTCCAAAAGAATACCTAAAACTGATCGGGAAATGCCATCTGGAATCTTAATTCACCGCTGATCAACAAGCTGCTCAAAGCATCTCTCCTCTCTTTGTAACTGAATTTGCCTCTTCATTTGCCTTTGCATTGAGTTGTTGAGTCAACAAATATGCCCATGTGGAGAAATTCACTCCATTCTACCTACTGTGTGAAAAATGCCTCTGCCCGTGAAAGTTCATTTTTTGCCTCTTTACTTCACCAGCATATTATATTTGCATATTTAAATATTAAATATTTTCAACTTTAATAATAGATTCAAATTTATTCCTACTGGCTCCTCTCACTTTATATTTTATGCATTTTATCTCCAGCAAAGGAAATATTTCACAAACATTTCCCGTCATGCACTTTCACGTGCGTCTTATATTTTACCTGGGCTTTTAAAACATTCTTCCTCTTTTCACTTCTCACGGGAAAAAGACATTACCCTGTGTTTGATTTCCACCTCAACTTACAATTTCAACCACCCCCATTTAAATGTGAACATTTTTAATAAAGGTTTTTAAAAATTTACCTCAGGCCCCTTAAACGCATTTCCATTGTATATTTAAAAGACTTACCGTTTAAATAATAAAACACCCTGCCGTTGTCTATCACTGGACCCACCTCATTAAAATCTTCTCCTTTAGAATTTCTTTTAAAATTTTCATCAGGAAAACTATTAAAATATTTGATTTTATTTGCAGAGCAAATGAAAACCTTTACTTTCCCGTGCGTTACAAATGCCCCGGGACCCACCATACACGTGGCAGTAGCCCGCTATCCCGCGGGACTTAAAGGGCGTGTAGGTTTTCATTGTGATATGGTGGGAAATGGCTGAGATTTGGCTAGAGTCGGCATCTAATATCCACCATTGGTTTTGTTTTGGCCTTCATTTGCCCTAAACTTTCATGCTCAACTTCTTAATTCATTCTGCAACTTTAATGTTGGCGCTATCTTTCCCTTCTCCCCTTGCGTGGCCTCGATTCTGCCAGTTCCATTCGCTTTAGAGTTTCTAAAGCATTTTCAACATATTTATTTTGTCTATACATGGCGCCTCCATTCCCTGCATTCGATTGAAAGTTACTGAGAACTTTCTAACAAATCCATTTTGTCTGCCTTCGTTGCTGGGTGTGTGCCCTTCCTAATGCTTTAATGGATCCCATATCCTCTATCATGCACTCTGCATCTTCCCCCTTGTGTTTATGGCAACGCCCCTTTACATCTAGCATAATGGCTGCATGTGGGGTTTCATGTGGGGTTTCATGAGACTATCTTTGTTGGGAGATCTCTGCACAAGTTCATGTGCCCCTCTATGTGTTGGCGCGATCTCTCAACATCAGATTGCACTTGCTTGGAAGTTACAAGAAACTTTCAATATATCCATATTTCACACAACTTTTAATGCCCTTGCTCATGTGTGGCTTCCATCCATCTAACCGGCGTATGGACAATTTCAAACAACTCAAGCCCTTTCCTCAACTAGCGCGGGCTTCTCTGGCATCCGTTGTATTTACTTGCAAAGTTTCTGAAGTCGTTTCATATATGCGTTGCCTTGTCTATGCTCCCCATTTACAATTGATTTAAAACTTCTAAAGTATTTTACCAAGTTCGTTTTGTTGCATTTGCTGTAATCTTTGAGGCCCCTTCTTACAAAATGTTATCTATGCTGGCCCGTGTCTATGGCATTCCTTCCCCTGAAACTTCAGCCACTGCTATTCTAACACAAACGCCTCCATCCTTTATGTCTTGCTACACTCGGGACTGCACTTTGTTAATCCTTTGTGTATTGACTACCTCTAGGCGTAGGCTTTCACAAGTGCTGAGGTCTTCTCAACAATCCTAATCTCTATTTGCTTTAAAATTTCTTGGCATTTTCATAAATCTATTTTGCATAATACCAGGCGCGTGCCTTGCCTATGCTTCCACTTATTGTTGCTGCGCCATTAACAATGGTGGTATCTGTTGAGGATTTATTCAAATCAAATTTTTTGTGAGATACTTTCACATACGAGCGCTAGCTAAGGGATTTGCCCTGTTCATTGGCATATTTATGTGGCAATATTAAATGGTCCCTCTGACCATGGCACGGTAGTTGTTGGTTGATTACACCCTGTGGACTAATCTCCATATATTTTCCACAGTGGATGTTTGTGTGGTGTATCTATTCTCACATGAATAAACCATTGGGCTGAGTGTGTAAGATGTGCTTTCATTTTATGCTACCACTCCTTCACCTTTATGCATCACAGCATGACTTCCTTCTGTAACATTACCTCAAAATATTTTCAGAATCCTGAATGAAACACCCTCAACAAAATTATCTTCATCAACTCCATCAGACAATGACATCTTATCTTCTTTTGATCTCCATGCAGAGTTTCAATTCATCACCTCTTATTCATACAATTTTGACAAGGCATTGTGATGTTTGTATGTCATGTACAACTCACCTATGCTTCTTAGTAGAGACATCTGGCCCCATTGACTCCAGAAACACTATCTTATGTCCCAAGTATTTCATGAACACAAGCATGACCATGTGATACCCAAGAAAGTTCAAGAGTTTCTGCATTTGAGATTTCTCATTGTTTATACATGTTTCCAAATATTCAAGAACCTGAGCCAAGTTAGTCTGTAAAGAGATTTGCCTTTTCAATTTCCATCACTTGACAAGAGACCTGCTGCAAAGATAATTGACTGCATTAATTAAAACTTTGAAGGCCCTTGAGAGAGAAATGTCCCATGCAATGGTTGTTACTAGAATAGGAAAATCTTCAAACTTATTTAATTCAATCATGGATATCACAACCCATAATATCCGCTGCTTTCACGTTAATAATGCCAATACTCATAAGACATATAATGAGTTTGAATCCATTTTGAGTGCATCTTTGATAAACTCAAAGCTTGGTTTGATCTCGTTCCAAACTTAAGCTGTGGAGCTTCAAGATTGAGCGAGGCATGTCGGGTCCCCCTGTGGGCCTGGCTAAAAACATTTTCATTTTCAAAAAACTTTCAACCTTGAATTGATCAGGCACAACCTCTGAATGCACCTGGAGTAAAAATATGAAATGGGTTTTCATCAGAACTTGCTTTTGGGCACTTTTGCAGAATGGGAAAAATTGGCCAAGTGAGCTCTAGAATTGCCTTTGAAAAGTAGTCAAACGATCTTTTGGGGTCACGAAAACTTGCAAACATGTAGCCACCGGCCCAGAGATTTCAGCACAACAAATGGCTTAGAGAAAGGAGTCATGAGGTGAAAGATATTCAACTTCAAAGTTGCCCTCTCGGATTTTCTGAAACTGTGCATGCTGAAAACCAATTAAAACTCGCCAGATCACCATATTGCAAAAATATCAAATCAACTCCTGGCGAGTTGCCACCAGACACATAAGCACATTTAGGCACACTGAACACTTGTGCAAGAGGAATTTGCATGAATCATCACCCATCAAAAGATATGAGGTGTCAAGATTGACCACCCTAAAATGTTGTCAGGAATGCAATTGCAAAACAGGAGAAATTGCATTTGGTTTTGACCTACTAAAAATAGCAAATCAACTCGCGATGCCCTGAAAACTGACATGTGAAGTAATTTAGGCATGAAGGTATGAGAACAAAAACCATTTTGACTTGATAATTAACAGATTGCAAAATACAAGCTCAAACAAAAGGCTACTTTACAAAACTAAACATTTGCAAACTGCAGAACAATGACAAAACCCTCCAGCTTCACTTTTTGAAACCTAGACAAAACTTATCACATGAAGCTGAAAACTGACACACACACTCACATAGGTCACATAAGTGGGTCCAAAAGTGCGTTTTGCTTGAAAATCGACAGACATCAAATTACAAGCCTTCAAAGTAGGCCATTCAGGCAAATTCATCAGGTGCACTTCTGAAAGTGCAGAGGCAAAATTTTTGAAATAGGCATCTCAAATTTGTAGAATTTGAGAGTGCCATCAATAGTTATGCACAAGATAATATATATATGTAATATGCAGTTAGCACAATTTAATTTAGTTAAAATCAAATGGGGACATATTTCTATATCAAAAATATCACAAAAATATTTGAAATTCAGGATAATGGATTTTGAAGTAAATAAAAGTGGGTCGACATTTACTCAAGAAACTATAAGAAATCCACCTAGATGTATTCCCCATAGCCTCAATACATCACATATGAGAAATTTTAGTGGAAGGGGCGAGACGTCCTCCACCATCCCATTTGTCTTTGAAAATCATGGGCAAACCCCTTTTTTGGGTGCTTTTGTGATTCCAGAATGGCCAGGGGGCATCACTTTAGAACATTTTTGGGCATGTCAAGTTAGGATGTTTCCTAGCAAAACTTGATGATACCTTAAAATTTTTCTGAATTGGCCAAAGTTCATCTTTTTTCCTAGCATGCACTCAGCTATATTTTATTATACAAATTCTAGTTATACTCACATGCGGTGACTATGTGAAGCATTGACCCTTTAGGATTGGTTACAGTTTTGTTGTAGATGTTTACTTTCTAGTGATTGAGTAGTGCACATTTGTATTCATATTTTGTATGGTATTACTAAGAATTCCTTATAGTTATAACTTGTTATATATGTTCCAGTTATGCTTAGCAACTAATTTTTTTTTGATAGGACCATATTACACCAAGCACATTAGGTGACAATACAAGGAATAATATGGATTGGTAGGGAGTGGATGAAGTTTTCATAAAATGTTTTGGAGTTGTGATTATTGTTGTATCTTGTAGTTTTATTTTTCTTGTAATGTCTACTTAGAAACTAACACCTTGGTTTATTACCTAAGTCTATTTTAAGTACATTGTGGGCCTATTATCCATAGGTCCTCAAATAATTTTCACATCATAAAATTTGTAAAATATCATCTTGCATTAGTTAAAATAACACAATATTTTATATGACATAAAAACATATTTGGTTCTCTTAGTCTTAGATATGGGTACATGTCAAATTTTTACAAGGGGAGAAATCACCTCTAATTTAAAAAAAATACTCACTGCTCTTTCATGGTGCTAAAAAGGCTATGTAGATTTATACCATATATGTGTGTTTGATTGACCAAATATATTAAAATTTCCATTTAATGATGTCCATTTGAAGAGTCTACAGTTGCAACAATATTAAAGGACGTAGTGAATGCCTTGACTATCTTCATAAGTTATAATTCATTTATAGAGATCTCAAGCCTAATCATATTTTGGTAGATAATGGAGTTATAGTCAAATTGAAAAATATTGGACTATTTTTGTGAATAAAAATGGGAAGCTTAAAAAAAAGAATTCTATATGGTCTCTTGGGATAACTATTGTAGAACTTTCCTATGGTGAACCTCCTTACATGGAGAAGGATATAAAGAAAGAAAACTTTCGGTGAGTCTAATCTCATGGAACATGGACCTTGATGTGTCGACAAGATTAAAAAATAATAAGGGATGGGTTAGCTATAGATACCATGTGCATTCTAGTTAATATAGTTTTTATTCTAGGTGGGTACACCCTAGTTAAATTAAAGGAAGGATTAGTTCTAATGTTTCTATATGAAGTGCTCCATGCATGTTAATAATTACTATTGTTCTATTCATGTTAAGATGCCTAGAAAGATTACCAAGCTTTATTCTATTGTACTTTGTTATTGGACTTGATGAACCCAATAACTTTGTACATGTATCTTATAAAATTTTGAATAGAAAAGGATCTGAGCTTTTTTGGGTAACTTGTTTCAATTCAATTATACTTGACAATAGGAAAAGAGGATAGTTCAGAATGCATGATTGTTATCTTAGAATATATTTTGAATATATAGATTATATACTTCAACGATGAGTGACTACATAGTATGGGATATGCATTTCATTCAATAGGTAAATGTTATATCAACACATGATAATAATTTTGTAAATTTAATCTTGAAGTTACATGTAAGTGATTAAAAACGTATCTATATTAAAGAAAATGAGTTACACAAAAGAAAATTGATAAAGTTGGAATATATGTGATTAAACATATATAGAATAGTATTCCTTTCTTCGATTGTAAATTCGTGATATGTATGAATGTATAGTTCTTGTAATTGGAAAAATGACTCTCTAGTAATTATTTGTTAATTTAAAATACAATTGAAAAAAGGGAGAGATCTATGAATTAAAAGAAGAAAAGGATGATGAAGTAAACATATATAGAAACATTATAAATGAAAGATGTATTCAATATTAGTTTCTTCAATTATTGATTATGTGTTTTTTGAGTTATGATATAGATGCATCTCATGCTACTAAAGACAACAAATAATTTACAAGGGGAGAAACGTTATGTGACTTCTTCCAAGAATAGAGAAAACTATGAAATAACCCTTTAGAATTAAAAGGGAGAGAAAAGTAATGGGTATTAGGATATTATGACCCTTTGATTAAAAGATAGATTAATAAGAATATGCATAACAACTCTTTAAAAGGGGAAGAATGATTTTTTATTTAAATAATTATTAAAAGACAACCTCTGTGAAAGGGTGTGATGGTTTCTAAACCACCCCTTAAGGCTTATATAAAGCATTTATGTGAGACTTGGAAAGCCAATGTAGAACATTCAAGGAAGAAGAACACTCAAGGAAGAAGAAGGAAGTGGTTGGTGAGCTATGGGCATTGGAAAAGGGGGCACACAACATGTGTCCAACTTGGGGTACAAAGTACACTTAAGACTATTTTGGCCAGGGCTTGGGTATTTGTACTTGTGTTGAGCATTGTTCCATTTAACCAAAAATTGTGTGGAGCATCGTAGTATGCTTTGTTCCTCCTAGATTGTTCCATAACAAGAGCCAATACCATCGACATCTTCCTAAGGTGAGAGTGTCTTTGCCAAGTGTCATGTTTCACATAAGTATTGAAAACCATTGATTCTAAACTATATTGGGAATATTGTCTATATGATTTTGATGCTAATATGATTGAATTATAGGAATATGTATTCAATTTACTGTGTTAATTATTTACTTTAGAATCCTTATCTAACTATTACATATTATAGTTTACATTGATTATTCTATAATAGTTATTCACAGCATTTTAGTAACATTACATCTTGTAAATTATCTTAACTCTAATATTTAATCTATAAAATCCGTTGCTAATACTTAAACAACTTTAAGAGGAAAAGTGGCATTACACTATAAACAAGTGAATATGCAGTGGAACTAGTGGGAGTACGGATGGAAGTGTGATAGGCACAAAGGGAAAGATTAAGTTGAAGGTGTTGGTCATGGCCAATGCTATTGACGATTTTCTTAAGTATTTTGATGATAGTTTTATTGGATGCCTTGGCTTGACCGTTCCCTTGCAGGTAATAGGGGTGGAACATTTGTTCTTAATATGGAATTTCTCACATAAGGATTGCACTTCATGGTTTTTCAAGTATTTACCATTATTTGTGATGATAGTGGATGGTATTCTGAAACAAAAAATGAGTTTTTAAGGATAAATTTGGAAATTTGGATGTTGGTAGTGAAAGTGAGTGGAACAACTTTGACACACTTAGTGAAATATTTGGTAGTAGTGGTGATGAATTTATGGCCATTGGAGGAGGTGGGATTAATATTTCTAATGAGATCAATACCCCATGTAAATAAGGGCCATGGAGTGTTAATGGGTTAGAGAGCCATTGGATTAGGGGTAATCATAGGGTACTACCAGGTAGGTATATACAGACCAAGGGTTAAAAAAATCTCAACCGACTATAACTAGCTATAGAAACAAATATTGAGAAACAATGAAACTATGCGAAACTACTTAAAATATGAGAATGCCATAAAGACGAAGAATAGTAAACGATATATTTTGACAATAAAGAATGACTTGGAAATTGTGATGTCCCCACTCTAGTCAGTTACCAGGTGCAGTGTGTTAGCCTATTTCTTGGACCCTTGTGGGCTAACTAGATTGGTTAGAGGGTCAGTGGTATTTTCTAGAGGAGTTGGTCATTCTCATTTTCAGAGTTCAGTGATTGGCTCACTGCAAGCCTTGGCAGTTCAGGAGTTGACAACTTCTGACGCCACAAAAATATATGGAGTTTTGAGAAAGTTATGATTATTTAAGTGATTTAAGTTATTAATTAACTTAATACTTTATTATAAAGTCAAATTGACTTTATACTTTTTTATATCACTTAAATATTCATAAAAAAGTGATTTAAAATTAAATCACTTAAACATAAAAGTTGGCGCCCAAGTATTTAAGTCCAAACTATTGAAAGGAACTTAATTATATTTTGAAAAATTTAAATGATGAAAAGAGGCATCATCTTATTAGAATTCGTGCCTTTTGGGATATAAGGCATTTTGGCAATTAGAAACTCTATTCTTGATTATTTTGACTTTTCCTTTGGTTTTCTTCTATGCTATTCTCTGTGATCAGGGTTTGAGCAAATCTTCCATTGGAGAACGAGATCTCTTCAGTGTTGAGAATTTTTGAGACTGTGAGAGACCAGTCGAATTAGTGCATCTGTGAGGGCTTCATTTAGAGGTTCTACATGCTATAATCAGAGTTTTATTATTCAGTTTTTACTTGTTTGTAATAAGGAAGGGGGTTTCTTCACCAGAGATGTCATCTTCAACATATCTGTAGCTTTCAACTTTTTTCCTTTAGTTTCTTCCTTTGGCCGTACCATTTTCCTTGGGATTTGTGCCTTCTTGGAGGTTTGGCGTGTGAAGCTTGTAGCTAAAACACCTTCTTTTTTGTTCCTGATTGTGCTTCATTCTTGGCGGCTACTCCTATTAGCCCTTTGTATCCTGTTTTAGAGTGGGAGAAGTCATATCTAGAGGCCAGGTGTCCATATTTGCCAGTTTTCACCATTCTTGGCTAGCGAGTTGACTTATTTTCTTAATAAAATAATTTGGAGCATTTCGGGTATGTTCATGAGTTGTAAATTCATTGTTGAGGTTGTTTTTTACTTTTTGTAATTTTGATTCACCAAAAATAGCTCAAATTTACATTTTATAAGCATTTTATGCTGTATGCCCTTTCTCTTCTATCTAGAAAATTTCTCTAAAAAACAAAAAAACACAAAAAGATAAAGAAAAATACAGGGGTTTGAGTTGTGAGCCAGCAGGGTTCATCACAGAAACAAGGCTTTAATTCTAATGATTTTCATGACACGCATGAACAAGAACCATAAACATTAACATTTGATAAAATGCAACTAACAAAGTAACAATGTAATGGCTAGATAGATCATAACTAATTCACAATATAAACGCTTTGGCCAAGATCTCCATAAATACCTGAGAAACAAAGGAATAAAGATTATTTAAAGAACGCTAACAAGGAAAAGCATACAACAATTGCTGAAAATGTTGGATCCAGGTTGATGTATCAAGGATGGAGGAATATAATAACAAGGCAACATATCTAGAGAAGGCTATAGCCCATTCATTTGAGGAAAGACGTCCACAAGCAAAGTAAAAACAAATAAAACTGCAATAAGAAACTAAGCTAAATAGCATAAGAAATATTAACACAATATATGAAATGAAAAACTTCTAGACCACTATGCACTCGCATAACAACATAGCAACAATTGCAAACACTACTGCACAACCTAAGTAGGATCACACTAACGACATCTCACCATGTAGGTGGATCCCAAAGGTAGATGAAGGGCATACACAATGTCATTGTAGTCATAATTTTAAGCTATCCATGATAATAAAGTATTCATAATATGTTTAATTATTTCACTTCTGACTAGTATCAGGTGTATTGTTTAAGAATGCTAGTCTCACCAAACATAAAATGAGAGAAAACTCACTTAGCCCCTAAGCGATAGCCCATGAATGCCTACGAGTAGGTATTAAAAATGGTTATCTAATACCAATATGACTCACATTCAGAGGTAGCCTATGGATAGACTTAGTCATACGAATAAATTTTGAGTATTGGGTGGAGATACCTAGGCTTAAAACATGTTTTTTTTGGCAAAAAGAAGTAGACTCAATCATTGAGTAATTGAATAACTGTGAGGTTTGATCTCCCCTTTTTGTTTTTTTTTTTCGATAGATGGGTGATTTAGGCATATAAGGGAAGGAAACAGATTCCCAATCCAAAATTCTGAAAACCCATTCCCAACATAAAACAATAGTAGAAGAAAAATTTGCAGACCATTCTCTCCCTAAAGAACAGCCTCCCCCCCCAAATCCCCCAAAACTAAAACATTTTCAAGAAGAAGAAGAATGACGGTTGTACGAGAATTCCCAAAACTGTCCCAACCAAATATCCAACTGGTTAAAGTTAATTTTAATTTATTAAATCAATGGTTGAAACAATTAAAAGCATCATGTTTAAAATTATAACTTGGGTGAATATAATTGATACTCAATCTCACAAGACCGGTAAAACCTTTTATCGACTTTTACTTACAAATTATAATTAATTATATACTCCACCCTTCTAACATTTATTTATTTATCAAAGTGTACCTTTTTACTAATAATTTATTTTAATGCATAGGATAACCAAGACATTTTGTCAGATAATTTAAATTAAATAAAACCAAATGCTAGTTAATTACCTGACCACTATCTAGGGTCAAAATACAAAACCTCAAACAATGTCGACTGGCCAAATTGACAAAACTGACAATACTAATAGTACTAACAGGGTACCAAACCAGATACTCATCCTCTTTGAGGATGATGGATAGGGTAGGGGATCAAGTGTTATCTCCAATCAACTAATCCATTGGGCTCAAGGCACGCTCAGACCTGCCAATTTAGGTGGAGTCGATGCCTGGTACTTGAAACCTACAACACATAAAATAGTTGTGCATATACATGTCCATATAGATAGACACACTGTGAAAGGGAATCACAGCGTCATAGGGTACTCACAAGTGAGTGGTGCGACACTGTCCCTTTCACCTAAACACATCAGTAAGAACATCACCAAGTAATCGAATCAACTCATATAACAATCAACTACATAGTAATCAGGATAAAATCAATCACATGATAATCACATGACAGTCATGGTAAAATAATCACATAATGTTGAAGATAGGATTAGTCCTCATAATCGATTAGACCATATACTAGTCATAACATGTGCATAAAACCTCAAGTGACAGAAGTGTCATCAAAGGAAACATCATAACAATGAATCAAACATCATAATGTCTCATCATCAATTGTCAGTTTGTCAGGGAGAAGGTATGAGAGATACTACAACCAACAAACATCAAAACATCAACAAAAAATTAGTAGCCTCCTGTAAAATTTTTAGAATCTTCATAGCTTATAGATCTTGGGAAATGATATGCCCGTGCCTGTCCACCACCTTGGCTAGCTCTTTCATCGGGATTTCCAAAGGTTTCTTGGTCTTACTTTGAGTACGGATACTTAGACCTATACCATAGTAGAGCCTTGATCGCCCTTTGTCAAATCCACCTCTGCACCAACAACCTCCTTCACCTGATCAAACACCTCCCCTTTCTAGTTTTCAACTTTCTCATTGAGAAGGTTAAGACCTTGAACATTATTATGAAGCACTGTTTGACTAACTTTGACCAATTTCTCAAGATTTTCATACTTTAAAGGTATTTTCCTCCAACAATTAGATTCTAGATTCATAGTCCTTCATAACAAGCATGTCATTTACCACATCTTAGAGGATACCCAACATTTTATTATTCTAATCATAGACTTAAGAATCCTCCTCTTTGTTGATGTTCTTCTCAACTTTCTTGATCATGGAACACACTTTCACATTGCTTTGATTAACTTCAGTGAAAAACCATTTGAATAGTCTAAAATAAATAATAGTTCCATCCTTAGCCACACCAAGAATATTATTGAGTTCATCTCTTTTACAGTTGAAAATATTGATATCATCAGGCAGGTCATCAGAGGGATCATTCAGAATCTCCTGCTAAGTGTCATTGTGTGTAACATCCTTACCTTTATCTTTGCAATAATCCTCACTAGGAATTTTAATTCTGGGTCTAGGGACCTTCTTCACAATAGTTGAAGAAGACTTGATCAGACCAACATTCTCATACACAGACCCGTCATCCATATTTCCATCATCAACCTCCTCAACATTTCTAGATTTCATTTTCTTCTTAGTAGCCGAAGAGGCCTATCCCTTATCCTTAATACTTGTGATATTATCAATTCCTAGCATGGTTTTCTTCCTTTTACGACTAGAAAGAGGCTCCAACACAATATCCTTGATAGTAGAAGAGTGGACCACCACCCCCTTAACCTTATTACTCTCAACATTACCAAGTGGAGGACACTTCCTTTTAATAGGTGAGGACTCCATAACAAAACCATTTAAGTTATTTATTAACTTCATGCACAAATTATTTTTAATTTCCATGATGTAATTTCATTTTAATAGTTATCAATTTAATTTATTAATATTATCTATATTTAATATTAATTTCAACATTAACATTATCAATAATATTATTATAACTATTAGCTATAGTTATAGTTATAATAAAATATTGGTTCTTTCTATGTTACCTCTGTGTAATTAATTTATATATATATAAATATACATGTTTTAGTTATACTTTGCTATATTAACATCAACCGTACTCAACACTCTTAACAATATTGTTCAATAATAGATGATAGTATTGATGGAGAGCGGTAGCGGGTTTGCATGCAAGAGTGATAGTTCGAATGGGGAGGAAGGTGGGAGCGAGGAGGACTTTTATGAAGTTGATGAGATCGTAGCTTGTCAGGTACTGGCGTCTTCTGGGGAGCTGTTGGAGATCTTTTTTGGATCTCCTCTTTGTTTTTTGTGCTATCTGGGAGCTGCGAGCAAGTGTTGGAGCTCGTTTTCTTTTGATGGCGGCGTTGTTGCTTCTGGGGCAGAGATTTATGTTCAAGAGGGTTTTCCTGGAGCTTCTTGGGCTTGGTTGCTTTATCTGTAGGACTTGGGGTTTGTTGGCTAGTTTTGGCATCCTCCTGGGTTGAGGATGTTGGTTTTGAGCTTTACCTAGTTGTTTGGTGTCTTGTTTCCTAGGAGGTTGCTTGCTTGGTTGAGCTCTTTAATCTAGGTTGGTATTTCCATTCCTTCGCTTGGTGCTATGTAGGGAGCAACCTACTCTTGGGCCTTTAATGGCTTTTTGGTGTAGTTTTCTTTGGGGTTTTTCCCCTTTCTTTCTCCTAAATTTTTTGTCTTGGCTTTAGGGGATGTGGCTCTGTGGTGCCTATTTTTATTTCATATACTCATGAATGGCCTAGTTTTTGTGTTTTTGGGGCATGATATTTTGTGGCCCCTTATCTGTGTGTTGTGGGGTAGGTGTTTTTTAAATTTGTGCCTAAGTGATATTCTTATGGAAGTTGTTGTCATGATTGTTGACCTCTTTCTGTATGTTGTTGATCTTTTGAAGTTTTTTTGCATGGCTCTTGGCCTCCCCAAGGTGTGGAGTTATGGATTTGGTGTGCAGGGGTTTTTGGATCATTCTTGAGCTGAGTAGCTTCATCTTTTTATTCTAAAGGCTCGGGTCTTTTTGGGTTTTGTCTGGTTGGATGAAATGTGTTTTTCTGTCCTGTTTCTACACTTTGTTATGCCATTAGAGGCTATGTTGGTTCATCCTTCCAAAATCTTTGCATTCTCTCTGGATCTATAGGTGGGGTCTTCTATGGAGGTGGAGACTTCTCCCATTGAGGCAGATCCCTCTTCTATTGAGGTGGAGATAGTTGTTGTAGATTCAGTGGAGATTCTAGTTAGCTTGTTCCTATTGAGGTGGGGCTTACGTGGGCAGTTGTGTGAAGAATTTGGAGGGTGGGACTGTCATTTCTTTTTCTCCTATAGAGGGGAGCTCTCTCCTATTGAGGTGGAGGTGAGAATGACTCTAGTGGGGAGCTGCTACAAAATGGTGGATGTGCTTCAATGTTTCAGTGTGCTCTAATTCCCCTATTGAGGTAGGGATCTTGGAGTTGTTGGTGTTTTTGATTATGGGGTTGAGGTTGATGGTGCTCTTTAGCATTAAGTTGCCTTTTGTTCTTGGATCAGTGATGTCTTTCCAGAGTAGATGGTTTGTTGATGTTTGGCTAATACAAGCGGGTTCTATGTTTACTTAAGGTTTCCAGGTCCTTGTTAAAATTTGGTTGGTTAGGGATCTTGTCCCTCTCTTTTTATCAGATGTAGCTTGTGTAGTCATGTCTTCTTGTTAACTGTTGTTGTTGTTTTTTTGTTGATTGTATGTGAGTTATCTTATTTGCAACTTGCCTACCTTGGATAGGGTTATAGAGCCCTTCAAAACCAGTTGTAATGGGTTACATAGCCCTTCAAAACTAGTTGTAATGGGTTTTGGGGCCCCATCAAAACCTGTTTTTTCTTATAATCAAAAACATCAACCATACTAATATTATAATATACCCTAATAAAGGGCATATTTTTAAATTTGATTTAATAAGTTTACAAATCCATATTCATTTTATGTTGGGAACCCCAAAATAAAACCCTAGCATTTTTATTTTTGTTTTGTTTTTGTTGTAGGTTCATGGAGGCACACAACAAGTATTTTTGAGGAATGAGAAGTTTTTTTTGATATAAGGGAGTGCATATGTTGTGCAACACTGCCTCCCTTTTCCACACCCTTATCTGTAGAGGCCACGACCTATGGAGGGCTACAACCACCACAAGGTCATGCCCCTTTATGGGGGCACTCATGTAGTGGTTGCAACCACCCATGGGGTCGTTCCTTGAGGGGGATTGTGACCCCTCAAAGGCAGTATGCCCCTCATAACTTTAATATTTTTAAAAATTTTCCTTTGTTTTTTAAAGGAATTTTGATCTATAATTAATGTCTATATATTTTTTAAATGGGACTTGTTTAAATTTTTTTGAACAATCATGTTTATTAGTATTTTTTTTTAAAATGATCTATAGGAAAATAAAATAGTAAAGTCTAATTTTTTTTTATCTACAAAAATATGGTAGTTGTAAATAGAGATGGATGGGGCATTTTCACAAAGATTTTTTTTCTTTTCTTTTTTACAACAAGAACAAAAAGTTTTAAATCTTTATTGGAATGTAAAAACTTCATTTATAAGATCAATTAGTATCATAAGAAAAACATTCATTTGATTATTTTCTTTAAATATGCATACTTGGAAAGAAGAAAAAAAAACATTGAGATCATTGAATGCAAAATTATTCACAGCCATTGAACACGAATATTCTTTAAAAAAAAAAGGAAACTCAATCTATTTATTTTTATAAAACTAAGGATTAACAGAGATCTATTATTCACATCAATCTGTAAATAAATATAATAAAATATAATTGCATTTGGTTATTAAAGCTTGAATTTCATAAATTAAAGAGTATAAAACAATGTTCTATTTTCATTGATAAAATTAAAACAACATATATATATATATATATATATATATATATATATATATATATATATATTGAAATAATTAAGTATACTTTTCCTTTACATCCATATATCTACAAGAGTTTTTGCATGCACATTACAATAGTAAATACAAAAAAAAATACAATAGTAATACAAGACTTTTCCAATGTACCTAATAGGGCAGATTATATTATGAAATGACACATCTACTATTACTTACAATAGAACACAACTAGTCCAAAATCTATAAGCTCTTTTCAAATCTCCATACCTACACATGCATAGGACTTAGCAAGAGTAATTTTATTTCTCCTTCTACTCATTTACTTCCTCTTGGTTATGTTGATGACCTTTTTAATAAAATTTCAACATGTATATACATACACAGACATACACATTCATATATGCAAATGAATGCTCACAATAAATAATTAAAAAAAACTTCAAAAATGAGAAAATCAAGAATTGATAAATAAGTACAATAAAAAATAGGTAAACCAATCCCAAAATATATGTGTGTGTATATGTGCATATATAAATAATGAGTGTAAATGTATATGTATGTATATATGTATATCTATGCATGCACAACTACATATTTATTCACTTTCATTCCGATGATGAATCATAGAATGTGATTTGAAATGTTCATGAAAATAATAATAGGCAATCAAATGAAAAACATAAAAGAAAAAATATTATAAATTGCATAAATAAGAGTTGTAGTTGTACATGGTTCAAATTTTGATTTGAAATTACTTAAAAAGATGAAATTACATTGATTTTCAGTCATGGAATGATTGGTTTTTGAGTTACAGTGCAATGTTTTTTTAGAAAAATAAACTTTTTCAGCTTACAATCCTCTTTAAAAATGCTTGATAACTGACCATAATGAGGACTAGGCATCCCCTTTATTCTTTACAACAATCCCCTAAATGATAGGAATATACTTTGAATAGAAAAATGGCAAGTGTCCTTATTGTTGGGTCAAAGTCTCCTTGTTTTGGGCACCCAACTGTTGCTCCTATATATTTGTTGTTGATGTTGTTTGTTGAAGAATTCCTTGATTATTTTTTACCTTATCACCCAAGAAGGCTCCTATATGCTTGGGAAAATGTTATGGCATGTTCAACTGCCCCTAGATAATCTCAAATATTGTCTAAGTCACCCAAACTACCCTATATGCTTACAACCTGATCATAATTTGCAATTACATCTTCTTAACTATTGCAACCTCCATCAAACTTGATTTTAGGACATGTGACAAAGTGGTAAAAGGAAAAAGCCTCCTAAGGGTGTAGGATAACTTTTAGGGCATAATTGTCATATGTCCCATTCTATTAAGGCTTCCTTATCTTCACATATTCATCATCTATAGGACTATGATCTAAAATTACCTCTTCCATATTCTTGCTTTGTGCTTGAGTTTGTATTAAACCCTTGTTTCATTTCCATTTACTATGATACATGCCTTATACTTTCATAGTTGATTGTGATTTGTTATGCCTTTATCCCAAAACTGTAATACATGCACTTGAACTATCTTCTGTAGTCTAAGATATGTTCTTCATGATTTGAAACAATAATCTTCATGTATTCTAACACTATTATGATATAGTCTTCACTAGATTTTGTCACTTGAATACTAACTATAGATTGTCATTCATCTAATAGTAGACTATGATGGCTATGATTGTTCTTAACAATCTATACATGAACACACTCCTCTAACTTTATCATGCATTCTTTAAACAACAAGAATGAATACTATCACCAACTATCCATTCCTTATGGTACAATCTTGACACAATAAAATTGGTAGGTCACTATCCCCTTTTACAAGACTATTCTCATCTATGTTACATTGTCTTTGGCTCTTATTTGGCTATATCTTTATACCATTGTAATATGGACTTGTTTTCTTCCTATTTCCCACTATCACCATAGTTCATGATTGTAAGAACCTTCTGCTTACTCACCCTTTTCTCACTATCATCTCCACTAAGAAAAAATAGTTGTAATAGTGATTTTTAAGTTACCTCCTTTCATTTGATCTATGTCATGACTATACTCGTGTGTCCTTTACCTTTGCATTCTTCGTAGCACTATCAAACACCATTCTTCATAACTACCACTATTTTTAGTGATAAAACAATTCTTAACATGACCATCCTCTCTATAAATTGGGTAGTGATTACTCTTGGTCTCCATGTCATTAAGCATAGCTTTGCAAAGATAGCTTTCAATCATCATCTCATATTAGAATAGATCCATTGTGATTTTGATTTCCCTCTTCATTTGTATCTAGGCCTTATGGGTGACATGATTGTCCTTGTCTTTAACATTCATGATCAACACCCTTTCCCTTTTGTATTTTCATCTAGGGTTGCATTATAATCAAAGATTATTTGTCATGACTATGACTTGTTCACTATCATACTTAACTTAGTTAACTACCATTACAATTCCTTTTGATTTTCATCTCTCTTTCTCACATTGACTGTCATCTTTTTCCATGCCTCCTAGAGACTTGTAGAATTCCTCATGCATATCAATTTGGTCATAATCTTCAAATGTAATTGAATTTTATATCAATTTGATTACTAAAGACACATTTATTTGACATGCACAAGAAAAAATCCACAATTCTTCTTGAGGCTTCAACAAGTTCTACTGCCCTTAGAGTGTATGAAACTTGGTTGTTGTCATGTCTTGGTTTCCCATTCATGTAATAGACCTCTACCCCTTTTCTCTTTGAAATCCTCATGATTTCTAACTCTAGGTCTGTCATTTTCTTGTTATTACATCTATATGCATATGATTTAATATTTTCTCAATATTTTGGAGGGACTTTCGCTTGTTTCAAGGACAAAAACAGTAACAATTGCCAAGATGAGAAAATAAATAATCATAAAAATCTCAAAATAACATATTAGGATCAATGACTTTGGCAAGTGTTAAGAGAGCTTCTAAAATAATTAGGGTTGCATTCCATAGGTAGGTGACTGCAAATTCTTCACCCACTATCATGTGGTTAAGACTGTCCTATGAATCTGTCATGAACTAATGTGTCTTGCTCACTCATGCTAGACCTTTAAAGCACTATCACTTATCCTTTCCCTTCAACATCGCCACATAAACACTCTAAGAGTATGACAACCTTTCACATAGACTATGACACATACAAACTCTCCTTCAAAGTGATAATTGTCCCCTTTAGGATTCAATCCACTGTAACATTTCTAACTATAAATTCAAACTTGCCACTATATTTTGCCTCAAGGGATTTGATCTTTGGACTCTCATGATAGTGAAATTCCTCTCTTAGTATAATGAGTGTCATCGTAAGTTTTTTACTTGATTTTCCTTGAATCTACTGCCCTTCTCTTGAAGTTAATGGAGTAAAAGAACACACACACAAGTGAAGGTGTGATAAATCTCAACAATGTTCTCATGAAACCTTGGAAAACTTGACAAAAGTGATGAGTATATCAATCATTATAATGTGGTTTTGAGAGCTGTCTTTTCCTACACATGCCTTCTTCACATGGTTAAAAAGGGTTTTCACTATTAATTGCACCATAGGACCATCCATAATTATTTAGCACAACCCTTCTCCTTTATCTTGTATTCATGGTTCTCTTATGGTATAAGATTTTTTAGCTTAAGCATGAACAACATAACACAATTTACCATTGGGTATCAATGTATGATAATAAGATACAATAGGGAGATTTTGGCAAGGGTTTCTATTCTAACATATCATACCATTATCCCTTTGTATGATCTCTATCTTAAATATAACCCTCTATCTTTTCACTATGCCTCACCATAGGATTATTCATAAGTTATGTTTCTTTGACTTGACTGCTACCTTACTTATATGAGAACCTTATGTTCACATTCCACTCCTTATTGTCTTAATTCATCTTTGTGACCTGCACCCCTATCATATGCTCACCACAATCCTCTTTAATGGTTCTTTTAAACTTCCTTATACTCTTCACTTGTGCATACTTTTTTCTTTAAAAGATCTATGATTTTACTTTGGTCATTGTCATAACATCATGTTGTCTATGATGTTTGCAACTAATTTTAAGGTATTGCCCTTGATAAATGTTTTACAAACACTTTAGCTGTTGCAATGAGTGCATTTAATGAAAGATACATGTGGGACCATGCTTGAATGCTTACAACTTGCTATATCTCATTAACCCTTGTGCCCTTTTCCTTTTAAATTGGATAATTTGGATGTATTAACTGTGAGGTCAAACAATACCATTACTCTGTCATTGTAGGGGATATTCTTAGTGTCAAGTGCTTTCATAAAATAGCAAATAACACGCACATTAACAGTGACACAAACAACAAGATCTTTGTCATTTCTTTATATAGAACCTTTGTCACCAAAGTATTCTATCTCTTCTTTCACACTACTTCAATGAGATTTTAGCATTATACACCTACCTCCAATGATAGACCCTTATAGACATTTAGACTTCAAGGTTCATGAAGGATGGACAATCTTGTCTTTATGCTTCCAAGAGAACAATGATAAAGATTTGACATAAGTTTTCACAAGAATTTATATCATCCCACAAGGTGGGTAAGGAATTTGATTTGATGTAGGATTGTTACTTTCTAACAGTCAATCCTAAGTATCCTTCTAGCACCTTCAAACAACATTTGAAAATTACACACTTGACTAATATGAAACTTCTTCAAAGTTTCTATGACAAACCCTGCAAATGTCTTAAAGATCCATGCCCTTTCATATTTTCTCCTTTTGATTGTCATAATTTTCCATGAATGCTTCATTCTAGTTAAACTGTCATATTCATTTAGGATACTATTACTGTTAACTAGTGTCCATGCTTAAGGTTTAGGCAATAGACAAAGGCTTCAACTTGGGTAGGCTCTTTAGCAAGTTCAAATGCTAAGCTATCTCGTACTCATCATATATTCCCTTCCTAACCATGATATTTGGATAGTGATCTTGAAACCTTCAAACCTCAAACACATTGGAAAGCAAGACAAAGGCTAACTCTTCAACAATATATGGTGATTGTGGATGAATACCAAGCAATAACCTCTCAATGTGCCCCTAATACTTGTGAACTTCTGCAACTCGCCTCCATTTCCTTGTGAAACAACAACGTGGAGAGCTTTCATTGCCAACAAAAGAGATTTACTTAGATAAAACACAACATTCCCTGTCCCTCAGGTCCTCTTTGCAATGTGGTGAATCCAAAATTTGAACCTCTTCAATGCCATTCAATAAGAAACCCTAATATCTTGGGAGCTTTCAATGCTAACAAAAATGATTTACTTAGAGCAAACACAAATTTCCCTATCTCTTTGCAATGTGGTGAATCCAAATTTTAAACTTCTTCAATGCCATTCAACAAGAAACCCTAATATCTTGGGCTTCTTCTTGTTATGTGGTTCAACAAAACTAAAACTATTTTTTACTCTTTGGCGCCTAGGACTTAGTAAGAGAATAGTTGTATTTTTCCTCCTACTCCTTTACTTCCTCTTGGTTTAATGAATGGACATTTTAATAAAATGTCAACATGTATACACACACACATGCATATGCAAATGAATGCTCACAATAACCAATTAAAAAAAAAGATGAGAAAATGAGAAAATCAAGCATGTATAAATAAGTACAATTAAAAAAAAGGGGAAATCACACCCAACATATATGTGTGGGTTAATGTGCATATATAAATAATGAGTGTAAATATATATGTACGTATAAATGTATATCTATGCATACACAACTACATATTTATTCACTTTCATTCTAATGATAACTTGTATAGTCTTTGTTATTGTCACTCGGATTTTGTAAGGCTGGTTTTTTTGGCTAGTTTGGGTTTTGCTACTGCTGGTAGCTCTATTCTTGTATTTCTTTTGCTTTGTTCAATAAAAAAAAATGTTGATGAAAAAATCTTAGACAATCGAATCCAAAACATAAAAGAAACAATATTATAGACTAATTATTTTTAGTCGTTGTTATGACACTTTCTACATGGAAAAATTAATGTGATATATATTACCTCGAAAATTAATATTTCTCTCGGTTTAACAAATATCTATATTAGTCATAAGTATTATTATGTTGCCAGTAAATAATAGAATGTGGGTGCCACAATTCTATTGATAATAATTTTACATTTCAAATGTCGGAAAGAATATGAAAGCGACACTTACGACAAATTAGCTGACATGCGGATTAATGTTGGAATGTATTAGTTCGTTCATGCCTTACCGTTCATGTTTTGGTAACTCGTTGATGTTCGTTTTAGCAGCTTTGCTGTCGATATTGACACGCGTCACCTTACCAAGAATCCACGGCGAAGAATTTACTTGCCTTTTAAAGAGTGAAGAGCGATGACCCACTGCCGTCGATTCGTTAAATCAAACGGTGCGGCTGAGGCGACGGATAGAATCGTTGGAGAAAAAATAAATAAATAAAAAGTAAAGCACATATATAATTCTATATAGGCCGAGGAGGTGAAAAAGCTAAGAGAATTTGAATGCAGAGTGGTAAAAATCGCTGTGAATGCTTGACAAGGTGGCCGTATTTGAAGTATTTTGGTTCTTGATCTTCTCCTGCTCATTGCAATTATTACAACGAGCAAGTCTTGGAATAGCTGGCACACTATTTGATTTTTTCTGATAAGATTTCACCCACCCGCTTATGCTACGGTATGCTGCAATTTAAGATTATTTTTTAATGCAATCTGGTTTTCTTTTGCTGAAAATTTGGCCTGGCAATTCAGCAGTTGTAGTTTGTTAGCCAACATTTGATTTTAGTTTTTGGGACATTTTTTTGTGCAGGGAATACGTTTCCTTTTTTTAGTTTAAGTTGATCAATGAAGCCCTATTGAAGTAAGTAGCAATTTGGATTTCATTTGGTTGAAAAGAGATGAAAATCTTGGTAGCTAATGATAATTTTAACGTCAACCAAGTACTTTTTGGGGTTTTGATGGGAGTGAGGATTTTGGCTTGAGAATCGAGGATTTTGTGGGGCTTTTCAAGAATTTCTTCAAGCCTTAGGATTAAGCATTTTTCTGCGCAACCTATTTAAATTTCCGGGTTTCTGCTATTACCAGTCTAAGGAATCAAGGTTTTGTCGTCGATTTCAAGGATTTCAGAGTTTTCATTTTTACTTTGAGACTCAAAGCTGAAAGGATTTCATATGGCAACAACATTGAAGAGTGCAATTTCTTCTGGAGAGTATTTTCAATGGGGAGCCCGCAAGCGTATGGCATGGGAGAAGCCACACCTAAAACAGGCGGAGGAGGTTATGGAGAATAAATCCGCCATTCGATTCGACAGGCGCGTTGTTAGAGCTGACAAAGAAGCTGCTGCAGTAATAATCCCTTGTTCCCCAGATAAAAAGATAGCACTGCCCTGCAACAATAGTAGCTCTCATTCCTTGCCATTTCCTCCAGAAAGTAATAAACCGCAAAATAAGGTTAATAATATAATGTGCACCAGGAGCAGCAATTATACAAACGGAACGAACACAGTGCAAGAAAACAAGGCTTTGAGTTTGGAAACTTTTGTTTGGCCAAATGTGTGTCTGAGTCTATCTCATGGCGAGAAAGAGGAAGATTTCCTTGCAATGAAGGGCTCAAAATTGCCATTGCGACCCAAAAAGCGGCTCAAGTCTATACAGAGGGCAATCCATGTGAGTATTTATCTTGTGCTTTTCGCATCTCTTCTTTTTAATCTTTTGTTTCAAGTCTTCGAGAGGGCAAATATAGAACAGAGAACATCAGAACATTTATTAATTCCCAGTCAAAAGTGTCTTTCTATTTTTTTTGCTCTCAAGATTTCTTGAGGGAACGGATTCTCCAAGTTTATTAGCTTACTTATTGGTCTCATAAAGTGGGGTTTCCTAGAATTTTGTAGTAGGGTGCTATAAAGTAAGATCCATGAGCCATTTGCTGAAAAATTTCCCCAATTGGATCTGAAATTGCCATCTAGACTATATTCCTTTTATAATCTTTTGTTTCAGGCTTGAAAGGGCAGAGATAGAACAGAGAACATCAGAACATTGTATTGCAATTCCAAATCAGTTTTTCAATTTTTTTTACTGTCAAGGTTTCTTGAGAGACTGGGTTTCCCAAGTTTATTAGCTTATTCATTGGTCCACGGAGGGGGATCCCAAAATTTCACAGTAGGGTGCTGCAAAGTAAGATTTATTGGCTGAAAAATAGTCCCAATTGATCTGAAAGTGCCATCTTGACTATGGCTTTTTAATTTTTAATCTTTTGTTTCAAGCATTAAGAGGGCACAGATAAAACAGAGAACATCAGAACACTGTATCGTAATTCCAAGTCAATAACATCTGTCTTTTTTCATTTTTTTAGCTGTCAAGGTTTCTTGAGAAACTTGAGGACATTGCACTGTAACTCGGATCCATTTCAGTAACATCGGATCCAGTAGCCTATGCTGAAAATTCCTCCTAAACACTGATCGCTTGGACTTTTCTGTTTTGTGGAAAATTTCTGAGGTGTAAAAATTAGAGGCAGCCCTCTCCATGGTAGCCCACGTGCCCCATAGTGTCATAGTTTTACATATATATAATATATGTTTTCATTACAAGTGATATCCAGGGCGGGCCGGGAATCCATGCTTCCTTATTTCTAATAACCCATTTGGGAATTTCTTGAGCAAATAAACGCACCAGGTGTCCGTGTCTTTTACTGTATTACTTTTTTCTTTTGTCATTTATTTTAAATTTTTAAGGGATGACCAAAATTCTCCGGTTGTTTTAGCTCTTGAAAATTGATAATATCTAGTTGATTGTGTTGGAGCACTTCTGCCATGAAGCATGGCATTCACACGAACAGGCTTGCTGTTCTTGATAATGCAGAGAAAAAATTATGTTCTGTAAACTGGAATTTGTCCACCTTTAGCCAATATAACAGTGTGTTTTCTTTTCGTAAAAAATACTTTTTTATACACAATAGATTGCACATGGCAATGATCATGCACCTTCCATTTTGTGAAAATCTAGTGTCTTTATTCAACATTTGTACAATATCCCAACGTTTGTGGGTTTTTGCAGAAAATGGTTTTGTAATTGTTTTTCTTGAAAATTTGTTGTTTTTTCCCCTAATATTGTTCTTCCCTTCTCATTCTTTTACCATTTAACCTTTTTGGGATCCCTGCTGAGAAATTTTTGTTTGCAGTTTCGGTAACATTGATTCACACTAGTCTTTAAAGCAAAATTTAGATGTGCCTTAGAATTTGTCTACAATGCATACTTTTAGGTAACTTAAGCTGTGTTTAATTTTTTATGTTGAACTACATACTGTTTGCATTTGGATACAATGATTATGGATCTTTCTAGATGCTTAGGCATCACCCTATTATTTAGAATAATTTTGCAACTAGTACATGCAATGGCAACTGTTGCTAATTATAAAAGAACATTAGTTGCAACTGTTGCTAATTATAAAAGAACATTAGTTGCCTGAAAGGCTGAAAGTGGAACACATCGATTAATTGTAAGTCGGATGCTTTTTTGCAGAATGTCATCCCTGGCGGTTGGCTTAGCGATATTACTCAAGAACGATATGAAGTCAGGGAAAAGAAATGTACAAAGAAGGTAATTTCTCAGTTATTTCATCCACAGTTTCTCGCTGATTCCATGCAAATATCTCATAGATTATTTATGCCTTTACTGTTTATTGCCTTAACAAATTCAGTATGTAATTGATACAGAGACCGAGGGGATTGAAAGCTATGGGAAGAATAGAAAGTGACTCAGAATAATCAGGCAGTTTCAACCCAATTGTACTATTCAATCACATTGATTTGTTTGGTGACATTTTAAGTTTTGCCATTCAGTTTGTCTTACAAGAGACAAGACCAGAAATTACAAGCTAAGCATAGAAATCTTGAGGAACTCTTGATTGTGTCACCATGTTTATGACATCAAAAGAAATGTATATAAATCAAATCACATTGACTATTGTGAGGGACGCAGAACTTCCGGAGCAATCCCAAAGCAATATCAATGATTCCAGTTGTTCTTTATCTTCAGGAGTTCCTTGTAAATACTAAATGTACATTTCAAAGCATCTTTAGCTCAAGAATTGTAATTATTGATGGTGTTCTGATTGAGTTGTTTAAAATGGCCACTCTTATTTTATCTGCAGTGTCTTGCGCTTTCATTTTTAGAGCATTGTCAAACTGTACATGACCTAAAACCTAACTGTATGCCATGTTTGCAATTGCCTTTGAATCTGGTGATGAGTTGTTTGGGGGCACAAGCATTCATTTTTATTGATGAGCATAAAATGATCGGACTCTTCATATTTGACTATACATACAGATTTTTCAGAAGACTCACACTTTGTTACCCTACAAGTAACCTAACCTTGTGTCAATGGGAGAGGTTGTCTCTTGCAGTTGTTAGCTTGAAAAATTCTAGGTCATTATTCTTGTCAGACTTTTGATATATGTATGTAATTATATTTTAATGGCATATATGATGCTTCCCTGCAATGGAGGTGCAGTTTGAATGCTTGAAATAAAGGATTTTAACTGTCTGATCCTATGCTACATAGTAATATATTAAATTCACTAAGCAAAAGTTAAGCCCATAAATACGCCTTAATATTTTTTGGTGTCAGGGACTCAGTATTACTAGAATGCACCTTAAAGCTTATCATTTAGATTATTAAGGAGGACTCGTTACTATTATTAGTGAGACCAACTTTACTGCAACGATCATATTCCGTACATATATTTATGAGTTCAATAATAATAAGCTTTCCTTTGAAGCCCCATCTTTATTTCCTCGTACCCTTTAAAAGTGTTCCTTCTTAAATCTAATTCTAATTCCGTATGTTAATCGTTGCCGTGTACTTTCATTATTCATTGACTTTCGAAATCTAAAACTTTTCTGTTGCATTAAAAAAATACTAGCAATTGGACCCATAGGTTTAATGGGGATGGTATATACCCATAGGTTTAATGGGGACGGGATATAATTTTTAATTATAATAAAAAATTATTAGATTTTTGTTTTATATTAAAACTTTATTAGAAGCAGATTTTTATTTTTTTTTATAGTCGAAATTTTGTATAGATAAATACAACATCAGCGAATGACTTTTATTGTAAAGTAGTAGTTTATTAATGATTGGGAGGATGGAAATTAATGAATAATTTTTATTGTAAAGAGAAAAATATTATTCATACATTTTTATCTAAATTATTAAATAGACTATTGATAGGATTGAAATTAATAATGTTTCTTTTAATTATAAAGTAGTAGGAAAAAAAATAGAATTAAATTATTTAATGTTTATTGTAAAGTAGATTTTTTTTTTTTTAAACAATAATTATCAAATTAATAGTATAATTTTTAAAATTTGTGTTTTCAAAAGAACTTATGTTTTTCAATTTTAAATATAAAGTTAAAATATAAATTTAAGATCATTTCAAAGTGAGATACATCGATTGGATTTTAAGAGTATATTTGTTTAGGTAGGATTACACACATTAATTTTTACATATGCATATTTTTAAAATGAAAATGTAGGAGATGTATGAAGAATTGATAAACTTTGTGTTTTTGATAGTGATGTAATGGGAGTTTTAGATAATTTTGAGTTTTCAATGTCTATTATAGTTCTATTTGTAATTAGACCTTGTTTTATGAATTGTTAGTGCCAAAACCATTTTTAGGGTTGTGACTAGAACAATTGAAACTATTTAGGTTTCTTGTTTGTTCCATGTAGGTCCAATGTAATGTTGAAAGTTTATGACAACAAATAGAGGTAGATTAAGTAACTTGCTTTCATTTTTCTAAACATTAACAATCACTTTGTTGAGTGCAATTGATAAGTTTAGTTGCAGCTTACAACCTTATAATCAACATAATCTATTGGTTGATGCACAGCACCACTTGTTTGTAGGTTTTTCATTTGCAGTTGAATTCACTATGCCCTCTTTTGCTTGGAAATATAGCATGCTATTGGTGTGGCCATTGATTTTTAATATTTTTGTGTGTTGTGTTGTAAACAAATAAATGGATGTACAAAATGTATTTCATTCATTTTCAAATAAATTGGCATTGGTGCATGATATGAGGAGTTGCCAATTAGTTTGTGTTGCCTCAACATTCCTTATATTTTTAAGAAATTATATTTTTAAGAAGGTTGTAGAATATGGCGTGGGCAAGTTTATTCCCTTTTTTGTTCAAAAAATTGTGTCCATTATGACCGCTATTTGAAAGCTTTTCCAAAGTGGTGTCATATGAAAATTCAACATACATTCGAATGCCCCAAATTGGAGGCAATTGTCCTAGGTTTCTAACAAGCACAACTAAGTGACCATTGAACAAGGTTGGGCTATGATATGGGGAATGCCTCATGCAACTTGTTGTCAACTTATTCTAACAACCTTGGTCCAATGAAGCTCATTTCATCAACTAAAATACATCTAATAAAATATATGCTTTATTAGAAAGTTGATAGAGCTTGACCTTGAAAAGGGTTCATATGTTTTATTGGTAAGTGAAATGTTAGATGAATAGATGATGTTGGTAAGTGAAATGTTAGATGAATAGATGATGTTGGGAATAGGATGCCATTTAATTGCAATCCTAAACATATTTCATGTATCTCCTAAGTCCTTGGAAAGTGTTCCCAACACTAGGATTAGAAAGAGATTAAATTCGAATGAAATGAACATGTTAATTGACATTTGTAATTAATTCTAAATTACAGGAACATATGGGGATGCCCAAGAAGAGCTCCTACAAAATAGGAGTGCATGGGGCACCCACATGGAAGGTGGAATTCACCTTGAGTTAAGTTAACTATTTGGAGTTCAATTCAGTTTAGTTCAATTCAAATCAGTTCAGTTTAGTTCAGTATCAATTCAGTTCAATATCAGTTTAGTATCAGTTTAGTTTAGTTTAGTTTAGTTAAGTATCAGTTCAATTCAATTTAGTTCAGTTCAGTTATCTTCAGTTGCATGTAGTTAGTTTGAGTTGCATGTTAGTTGACTTCAGTTGACTTGAATTGCATGCTAATGACTTGAGTTGCATGAGAGATAACAGGTGACTACTTACAATTAACAGGGGATGATCAATCATGCATGATATTTGCATGAATAGTGGAGAGATATGTTTTAGTTAATGAAGATTGACTTGGATCCACCTTGGGTGCCCAAGTTGGCATCTTGGAGTTAAGACTTTTGCATGATAAGATATTTTATAAGGCTAAGTTAAGTGGGCCCATTCTTGGGTGCCAACTTTGAGGAGAAGCTTACAAGATATCTTCATAATCAACTTTGAGTTAGCACTTCAGTTTTGGACACCCAAATTGATGAAGGACTTGGTTTAACATTGTTTTTCACGGAAGAACTCTACTTTCAAAGAATAGGCGTAGGTTTTGCGAGATAAGCTTTGTGCTTTGCAAGGCTCATTATTGTCTATAAATTGCAACAAGTTGAAGAGAGTTTTATCAGATTTTATTGCAAGTTGTGAAGAAGAATTGTTGAAGGAAAAAGAAGCATCTCAAGCAAGGATTGATAAAGAATTATTGTAATCTTGTTCTAAGGTTAAATAATACAAGCACTATCGATTATGGTGGTGGAGTTTTTTGCCGAAAGGGTTTCTCCATGGTATATGTTGTGTCACTTCTATCTTCTAGTCTTATTCTTCTACAATCTTCTATTTATTTCTACAAATGGTAAAACGAATCTAAACAGATAATCATCCACAAAGAATATGTAACAAAGAATACTTAATTAGATCTATAGTATAATATTTTTACAAGTTTTAAAGCTACATAATTACCTCCATTTTCAACAGATGATGCATTGATGTTGAAAGAAACCACACTTGTTGGGGTGAACCTTGGTGTTTGTGCATGGGGAACATCTCTTGAGAATGCTATCTAAATGTTATTTATCAATTACGATTTCTTTGTTCATATAGTTCCTTGTATGATCATTCAAAGTGGTGTTTGTACTTTAGTCTAAGAAGAATGACGCACAATAATGTTGGAAGAATTTTGTTGATTAGAAGAAATATTGTTCTTTATGATATATGTGGTGATTCCAATTTGTTTGAATTGGTATCTTAAATGGTTTTAGTTAATGAATTTAATAAAATTCTCCATCAAGGAGGGGACAATTATATTGGTAGCTCAATTGTGGCTTGTAACAAAGTCTTGAAATCTAGGCATTGTCTAAGTTTTCAACATTATTCCCTAGGTGGAGTTAGGATCAAAGTTGACATTCCTTTGCATCATGGTGTTCTTTATTTTCTAGTCTAGTAGACATAAAATCATAATAATTTTCAATATTTAATTTTGGTGATGTGATCAATATGCCATCTTGGTAGGTGTTATCCATGTCTTCCCAATGAGTGATAATGTCTTGCCTACACAACCCAATTTTATCAAACATGTGGAAAGGTAGGTGCAATAGAAGTTCATTCAAAAAGGACTCAAAAATGTCATTGTCCATAGATAAAAAAAATGTTTGAAATCTATTTGAGTCCACTTGTAGGTTGTGTGGGATTTAGAACAATTCATATTTCTACTTGCTTCAATAAATAAAAATGAGCCCCTCATTGTAGATTGGCTCATATATCTTCCTAGAAAGGTTGAGGTAGTTATTGTACATTCTTGAGCTAAGGGTACATGACACAACATTTTCCCATTTACATTCAAATAAACAACATGATGGCTATATATTTTTAGTGGTAGTTTGAAAAATAAGTGGCATGACTTGTGCATTGAGATCATGATTGACAATACTTTTAGTTACAAACTTGCAAATGTAGTAGAAGTTGATTTTTTGGGTCAATATTTCTTGAGATGCATTTTAGAAGTTGGTGATAGATTTTAGACCAATGCTTTGTTTTTGTTGCATACTTGGAAATGCATTCAACATGGATGGTCAGATAGAATAGCTTGGAAAAATAAAATTTGTGCACCAAATTAATAGAATTGTTGGGTTCACCCTATCATCATTTCAAGTAGTTAGGAATGTTGTGTCATCACTATCATTTGCAACCAAAGTAGATGATGTTTGAAAATTCCAAGGGGATTTGTAATGACATACTAATGATGATCCCTCTCTACACACATGTTCATTACATATTGTCAGTCATAAAACATAATTAACTTTGTGTAAATTACAAAGGGATTGAATGTAATGATTGTTGGTGTGTCAAACAAGCAAGGTTCATCTAAGATGAAGTGAAGCATTGATTGTATCCTTTGGCTGTTTACTTGTGAATTACATGCTAGAACATGCCTATTAATGTATTGCAAAATACAATGGATTGCTTGTGGACTATTCAAATCAATGCTTTCAATCCTAAGCATTTCTCACAACCAAAGGAAGATATGAATATGAGTAGATCCTTTATGGTGTAGCTCGTATCTACAAAATAACATAAGAGTTGAGAGTAGTGTGTGAAACTAACTATTTATAATAGTATGAAATCCAAATGAAGATCAGTCTCATTCACATGTTATAACCTATAGACTTGGGTAAGTAAAATCTTATCCAAGATCTATTCATGAAAGGTTGTGAACCTATTATGGATGTTAAGTGTAGTTAAATGTGATTTTTTAATTATGTTTTTGATCTTCCATTGGTAGGATTGTGTTGGTTCAATGGGAAATATGTTAGTCATTAGACTATTTAATTTTGTCCAGTTAGATTTGCTACATTGTGTGAAGAAAAAACTTGGACAACAAACTTGAATGATCATATATGACATCTCTCCTCTATACCTTATCCAAAAGGGCCTTGTTTCACTCAAATTTGAGCCAAAATACATAAGGTGGTTAGTGATTTTGTCACTAGGAAATCTTCCATGTAGACACAGATTAGCAATTGTATATACTACACTTTCATGAAAGCATTTCTTAAAAAATACTATTGCCATTGCTTTTTTTTTATGTTGCATCATAACATTTAACAAGGAGGAGAAACAATGTGAAAGTTGACCAAATTTAGTATCATGTTATTACATAATATGCAGAGTAGATTCAAGGATTCCATCATCTTTAATGTGTGTGTATTCAAAAAGTGCAACACTAGTAGGGAAAAGAGTAGATAACACCATTGCAAGCCAGTCCTCCATGTTTTACTCATTGATTGGTGACAAAGTAATTGAAGGTTATTCCATAACATTTGTGCAGTGAGAAAACATGGTGAAGTTGTAAGAAGCTACATATGTGTTCCATCTCTTAACACAATATTGAGAGAACACCTACAAAAGAAGTGTGTTTATTTAATTCTTGTTAAACATTGTTAAACTCTTAATTTTTTCTGGATGTGGAGTGAGTTGTAGGTTTGGAATAATTATGGAGTCATGGTGAAGCATGCTTGACACATTTGCAAGAGTGGAAGGAAAAATCAAGAGTGCAAATTTATTTAGTTGAAAATCTTTGTAATATAAATCACATGCAATTGTGTACTAAGGCTTTGAGAACCCATGGGGTATTAACATAAAAATATAATTTTTATGCTTTACACTTTTTTTTGTAACAATGATTATGTCCAAATGTTTGATACGTCTAGGTAAATATTTTATAATAGTAGTAATGTCTTGTAAATTTTTTTAAGGATAGTGTGATATTAAATTATAATTTTAATGTATAATGAAATATATGATGTATTGGTGTACAAGAGAAGTTAATTTCTATTTTAGAGACCACTCTTGTAACAAGTGTGACCAATGTCATAGTATAGGTTAACTACACTCATTCCATACGAATTTGAGGCATATTTAACCCATGAAGCATCAATCCCAATAAGATGATTCACTGTAAACAAAGAAAAAATGACCATTAAAACTAACATTCTAAATCATGAAAGCTTGACAAACCTCTATTCTAAGACATTGAAACTTATCCTATTGGGAGAGTGGTGTCGTATTGATGTGGAATGGCAACCCTTTCCCAATCCCTTAGATAATGAGCTTGTTTCAATCAGTTTTATTGAAGAAAACTGATGAAACCATGAGAGATATGTGATAAAACATTATTTAAATACTAAATTAACATGATGCAATCTATTTTAACATGATTTATGCTAAGATGATTGATATGGGTGTATGCACATCTACTCTAAATGTATGCAAGCTTCAAAAGATTAAAATCTTAATTACAAAATATGCTAAATGTATGCACCTATGTTATCATGGAAGCCATTAATGGAAGCTAAGATAATATGTAAGTAAATAAAGCTAAAATGATGTTAAATAAGTGTTAAATATGAGTGCAAGTGAAAGTGATTTTAACAGCATAATTTTGCTCTTAAAAGATGGATCCATTTGTCTCCAAATAGTGCTTTATTTATAGGAAAGCAAATGAAAAATGAAGGGCTAAGATTGAAAAAGTTAATCAATGGTCAATGATGGAAGAAGTTGGAGGCATGGATCATAGATTCTGATGAGAATCAATGATGAGATTTAATCATGGGTTCACATTCCTTCAAACAAACACTCTTTTAACTTGTACAAGAGGTCCCAAGTAAGCTTGCACAAGAAGTTTTGAGGTTAACTTACACATGAAGTTTTGAGTTAACTTGCACATGAAGTTTTATAAGAATATTCCCTTTTTCAAATGAGTGAGAAGAAAGAATATTCTTTGGAATATTCTCATGGGTGAAAAAATAGATATTTTGCAAATTAAAACAAAGTTTAATTGTGCAAAAGGGGAAGAAATATTCCATGGGAATATTCCCCTTTTGGAGGAATGTGCAAAAAAGGAATACTTGCAAGTGGGAGAATTAGTAATTTGATAATTAAAACAAAGTTTCAATTATGCAAATTAGGGGAATTATATGATATTCATTAAATAATTGATTTAATGGAGATCAATGAAAAAACAATGGATGAGATTGATTTGATCTATCAATGGTCATAAATGAAAAGAGAATGTAACATAGATCAAGGATTCTCATAAATGGATGAGAATCAAAGATCACATGGATCAAGAAAAGATCAAGGGCTCACAATCATGTAAACAAACACACTTTGCAACAACTTTAAAAAGTTGTTTCAAAGTTTGTTAGGAGTAATCATTACCTTTTTTTTTAGGAAAATAGGAGAATATTCCTTTGCAAGTGGATGAGAGGGAAATTAGCAATCTAGTTAATTAAGACTAAATTTGAATGTGCAAGATGAGGAATGTGAGGATATTCATTAAATTATTGATTTATTTAATGAAAAGGAATGCAAATATGATATTTAATTAAATAGTTTAGGTTATTTAATTAAAAAAAGAGGACTTAGGGTTAAAATTAAATTATTTGCATTATTTAATTAAATCAGATGAAATGTCAGTGTGAGAGGGGGTGAATTAACCCAATTAGGTCAATTAGATTAATAGGTGAAAATGAGGCATTTAATTAAATAATTAGGCTTGTTTAATTAAACAAGTGAAAAGAAGATGGATTTGAGGACAAAATGATGTTAGTTAGCCAATGTGATCCATTGAGACATTTTTAGGTGTCTACAACAAGTTGTGAGAGATTTTACCATGGTATTTTGAGACCATGTTTGGCACTAGGATATTATTTTATGGTGGTTGACAGAGCCTCCTTAAGTCTACATATTGAGGGATAGGTATGGAGAAGTTATGGTTATTTGTAGGTACTCTCATGCTATCAAACTAAAGAAGATTGAATTATATTAATGTATTTATTTAAGCTTGATTAATATAAGATCAATATCTTTTTGGTGGTGGATTTTTCCTTCTAAAGGGTATCTCCATGTATATCTAGTGTCATATGTGGTCATAATTATTATTAATAGTTTACATGCTTAATCACATGCACCTCTAATTGAATTAATCAAATTTACACATTTTATGCTTATATAAATCATTGTTAATGTTCACCAATCTTCTCAACATTTGGTATTAGAGAGAAAAAATGTTCAAAGAAGGATACCTTTCGAGAAGTGTTGCGGCATTTTTTGTTTTAGTGTGAGTATTTGTTATAGTGAGCTACATATATACTATAGTGGAAGCCATGACTAACATATATTGATCAAAAATTAAGTAATTCATAGCATTGGGTACAAGTTGTGGAAGATGAAGGTGGAGGATCTTTTAGAAGAGAATGATCAATGGAGAGTAGTTACAAAGAAAAACCTAAGGGTATGTTTGATGAAGATTGGAGTAAGTTGGACAAAAAGACATGAGGAACCAGTTGTTGTGTTTTATAGATTTTATCCTCTTAAATGTCTTGAAGGAGACCATTGCATTTTTATTATGGAAGATGATAAGTAAATTCTTGACTAATATTTTCTATAAATGAAAATATATTTGTACTCTTTAAAAATGAAGGTGTTTTTGTTGTTGACCATCTTCATGCCTTCAATTTGATTTTATGTTAGTTGGGTTCAAACGATACTTAAATTGATTAGAAAGATAAAAGTATCTCGTTGCTTTGTTCTTTGCCTAAATCTTGGGAGAACTTATGTGTTGTTATAAATGATAGTGCTATAGAGCCAAATATGATACCCTTATTATTGCATTTCTTAGTGAAAAGATGAGAATATATTCCAAAAATGAAGGCCAAAGGACAAAGAAGGGTCTAAAGGGGAATTAAAGAACTCTAAATCCAATTCATATATATGGAAGGTCCAAAACCCTTGGGAAACATAGATTAAAGTGTTTTAATTGTGGAAAGAGAGGACATGTAAAATAGGAATGCAAAAACAAGAAGAGTTTTTTTTCAATAGAGAATCCTCTAATGGTGGTGATAATGATGTATTATTTATTTTGTTAATGTCACTAGTGACAATTCTTGGCTAATTGATTTAGGTTGCTCTTACCATTTCAAAAATTGCTCCATTATTTACTATAGAGAAATCTTCTAATGATGGTGGTGATGATGCACTATTTGTTTTTGTTAATGTTACTAGTGATGACTGTTGGTTAATTCATTTAGGTTTCTCTTACTATATGACTCATCACAAGGAGTTTTTTTCATCTTACCAAGCTTATTATTCAGGAGAGGTTTTCATTAGTAACAATATAGTACACATTATATTATTGGTAAGAGAAGGGTACATTTGTGTTTCAGTTATGAGAGAATGAAGACTCTCTATGGTGTTTTGCATGTTCTAGGGTTTGTGAGACTATAGTCCAAATATTTCTCACAAGTCATAGTTTGATTGGAATGTTGTAATATGTTGGCGATTATGTCAAATAAATCCATTTGATACAACTCCTTTTAATAGTTGGAGTTAATATATCTTTTTTTCCAACTCTTATTGAAAAAATCTTTATGAGGTGTGGGTAGTTAAGAAACCCTATGTTTCACATTTAAGAGTATTTGTTTGTGAGGCTCTTGTTGTTTTTCCTAGATAAAAATGATTCAAGTTGAATACTAAGGCTTAAAAAAACATCGTCATTGGTTATGGTGAGAATACAAATGGTTATAAGATTTGAAATCCTCTAACCTTTTGTGGACACCGATTTTGGGTGTCCAAAGTTCTCTAACTCTTCTAGGGTTTTTCACCTAAAAGGAGAGAAATGGACCCAAAATGCTAATGTCTACACTCAGAATTAATGTAATGATGGATGCAATATACCTAAATATGATGTCTAAATGCAAAAAACTAAAAAATAAAGATGATTATTAATGCTAAGCCTAAGAAATGCAACTTGTTTGAAAACACATTATGATATATAGAATGATAAAATGAATGCAATAAAGAGTAAAATATGGATGTTAAACTAAAATTTTGCACCTGGAAACTAATGAAGAGCAGAATGGAGATTGCAGAGACCTCTGAAATTCTAGAAAACTTGATTTTTGAGCCAACTGGGACACTTTGCCAAGTTGGGCAACTTAGTCCCAAACCAAAGAAATTGTCCAGAAAGCTGTTTCTGCCAAATGGGTATCTGAAACTACAAAACTCTTTGAAAAATCAATGTAGTGGGACTAAGTCGCCACTGTTGTCGACTTAGTCCACTTAGGATTTTCTACAAATCTGAAAGTGGAAACGAAATCCCACAATCTGCGCTCTATTTTCTGACAGAAACCTAGATCTTAATTTGTAAAAATCCTTGCAAAACAAAGTATAAATTGATTTATAATGGGGGGTTTGCCTTGGTCAAATCCCTAGTTGGTATTTAAACCTTGGAAGAGATAAAATCTGCATAAAACCCTAGCACTAAGTGTGTCTAAGACTAGGAAGTCTGAAAATAAGATGCAACCCTATTCTAATGTGCAAGAATAAGATGCATAAATGGACTTAAAACAATGCAAGAATCACTCTAAGAGACATTAAATCACATTAGAAATAAATTTAAATGACATGCAAACCTTCCTTAGGCTAAAGATAGAGAGAAAATGGAAGATGGAATCACTTTGAAAACAAGTCTTTAGTCTTGATTTGATGGCTAGTTGCATCTCCTCAACCTAGATTTCTCCATGATTCACCATAGGCATCCATGTTCAACCCTTTGCAATGTAATATCTTGAACAAAAAGAGAGTTTGAAGACCTACAAAAACCCTAGCTTGTTGCCTTAAAGCTTCAACTTTGTTGTAGATAGACTAATGAAAATTCTTGTGAAAGATATTTGATCCTTGACTACTGATTTTGCTTGATGAAAATGACTTAATGTTGTGAAAAATGACCTAAAAATATGTATTTATAGGCATTAACACTGAATTATTCATTATTTTAACTTCATAGGCTAACATCCCTCAAGAATTTGAATTAAGTTAGTGATTTTCCCGCTCAAAAGTGAAAAATACCTTAGAAGGGACTAAGTTGCCACCTTGGGCGACTTAGTCCTACCAAGGATTTTTGAGGTGGGTTTCATGAAATTTGAGTGGTTTGAATGTTGCTTTTCGGGATTTGTATGATTTGTGAGTGGAATAGGCCTTAAAGTCCAAAATCATGAGCATTAGGGGCCTATAAATATAGTTTTTAAGCGGTGATTAATGCAAGGTGTCTAAAATAGGACCAAATTAATCGCAAAATTGTCTCTTTCTTCAAGAGTATACAATTTTTGGCAATACACCTTGAAAATGATGTATTTTGAATATATGATTTATAAGGAACTTAGTATATATTTTGATTTAGGACCCCCAAAAAAAGGAAAGACTAAGGTCAACAATCCAAGATGCACATATTAAAAAATAGAATGATGGATTAAAAGATGGGAACATGACTATTGTTATTGTGATTAGAGATTATAAATATTGTCTTCAATAACATCAAATGATGTCATTATTAATGGTTTGTGAGCATAGTTGTTACTAGACAACCATCAAAGGATAATGCTATCCTTCAAGACTTTCCATTGTTATTGAACCAAAAAATTTAGTGTTGTTCTTGACTTGTCATTTCTACTTATCAATGGATATCATTTTTACTTCATTTGAAAACATAGTTGTATTATTGAGGTCATTGTTTCACAATTTTCATTGTTGCATATGTATCGTATCAACTAAGATTATTATCATTATTATTGTCTTTTGACATAACTATCCTTCTATGCTTAATAATATTCTTATGATCTATAACATAGAAAATTGTGTACTTGCACAAATTCATGTTGTGTATTGAACTTGCTTTAAGGTCCATTTTTGTAGTATTTTCTAGGCCCATTTAAGCCTAACCTTGGCCTATTTCCTCACACCAAGATTTTCCTACATTTTTTATGCAATATCCTTCTAGCTCTTGATATGAAAACATGTGTAAAATCCTAAAGTGCTTTCTTAGGATGCAAGCACGACATGCAAACTTTTGAGCAATGAATTGGTGTCCCAAATTTTGTTTTGTTTTTAATGTGTGTTTTCCATGCAACTATTTCTTGAAATTTTTTGTAATTCCCAATTAAAAATTAATGCATTATAATCCTTCATTTGACCAAACAAAACTCCAAATTCCTTCATTCAAACTAGCTCTTTTCAATTTTACACAACTTTAGTCTTAGATGGAAGCATTCCTTCAATTGGCTGGACCAAGAGGGTCAGAGAAGGATAGGCAATATTTGGCTCAGATTCTTGCCTCGTGTGAATAAAACACCTTGGTGGGGCATGATGTCTTGGCTTGGAGTAACTGTTGAAATTAATTAATTCAATCCACAGCTCCCATGAAACACTTGGAAGCGATTACCTATCATAATATAGAAAAGATCAACAAGCAAGATTGTGCTCAATAACATGAGAATTATATTGATGCAACTATTGGCTAAATATGTTGTCATAGAGAATGAATTACAATTACAATGAATCAATCCTTATGAAAAGAATGAAAGCTAACCCTAGATTAGGGTTAGATTAGAACATGACAAGTGTCCTCATAGGAATGAATGAGACAACATGTTCTAATATTAGAAGCTTTAATCATGCAAAATGCAACTAATTAATAAAAGCAAATAATGAAATAAAAGCACTCATAAGTTTAGCTTAAGTGTAACAAAGCATAAAGTGACCCAATTAATTAATGATTAATTAATTAATTAGGTGATGACTTTATTACTCTAACACCCCCTTAAGATGAACTAGGGAGAAACTAAACAATGATAAAGAAATACTTGAATGGATGCATGAATGGGTCCCACCCTAACGACTGATGAGGTACCCGTGTACAACATACAAATCTCTCACAAAAGGAGAAAGGGAGAAAACTTCATGGGAATAAAACTCCCCTCCAAAAGAGAGAAAATAAAAGAATGTAATGCACTAATAGAAGAAGGATAGAAGGTGGATTACATGATACTCCCCAAATACAACTTCTATCACATAAGTACATATAAAATGGTCTCCATAGGAGAGATAGAAAGAGACTAGAAGCCCCCCCCAAAATGAAGAAATTCCTTTCACAATGGTGGATGCTTGATGTAGAATCCAGAAAGAGATCCTAAAGCGGAAAATAACATTCCTCCCCTTGGGAAGAAACAGATCCAAAGGACGATGTTGAAGAAACCCTATGAAGAGTGATGAACCAATATGTCTCAAGATGTGTGCCATGATAGGATGCTCACATATCCACATGTCGGAAAGTGATGATGGAGATCCAAGATCCTATGAATACTGATGTAGAACAAGTTGCAAAGGCGATGAAGAGGGTAGGCCAACAACGGTGATGTGGTTGTCAACAAAGAGGAGATGAATGTCCTCAAAGTAATCCTCCAGATTTGTAATATAAAACTCTACAAACAAGGATGATATGTATGTGAGATACGAATCCCAAGTAGTTATGTCTGGAATATGTATGATGTCTTATTGCACTAAATCAATAAGGGCCAAGGATGTGGCGATATCAAACTAATCAGGAACAATAGGAGATGCTAATGTAGTCTTGATTTGAAGAATGGGAACGTGAATGCAAGTCTCTGTACCATTGGAACATGCAAGACCTATGAAATACTCGAGCTCCTCTAAAGTATCATCATCAAAGGGTATGGAATCTGCATCTACAAGAGGGATGAGATAATCTGTAGCAAGATCCTTTGGGTATGGAGAGATATGAGAGTCTCCACGAATCTCCCAAAGTCGTGTCCAAAGTATGTGGGGACATTCAATGTTTGATACAACATACATAGTGTCAAGATCAACACTAGAACATATAACCCCTACAATATGATCTACGATGTTGCCCCATGCTGAAAAAATCCTTGGTGTGTCTGGTGTAGGTATGAGTCCATACAAATAAGGAAAAATATCAAGCCACCTGAGATGTGTTCGGATGCCATTTCACCAAGACTCATAATTATCCTTGCCTAAATTGATCAAAAATGGATGAATAGAAAAACCCATGATACTTAAATGAAAAAATAAAAGACTAAAAAAACTCAATACTGATAAAGCAGATCAAAATATCTCATCTCACGCAAACAGATCCTTTTCAAGTGCTAAGATGTTCAAGTAAATAAGTAAAGTGTGAAAACACAAAATATTGAAAAAAATGTTCCTGGGGCATATTCTGGATAAAGCACATGAATAGATCTGAAGAGCTCTGACATACCTTTCCAATGCTACTTGGATCATGAAAATTAGAGATACAGGCAAAAAGTTACGAGCTCAAAAGTGCAAAATGAAGATCTGACTTTGAATGAGAATAATAGGAACCACTAGAAAAATCTAATAATGAGACCTACACCACTAGAAAGTTCGTAGAACCAAATTTTTGACAATATATTGTTTGTCCAATTTCAACACCATATGCCCAAGTTACGCCAAAAAGAAAAAACTTGCTCCTTTAGGGAAAACTAGGGTTAGGAGGGGGGCAAATTACCCTGCCGTACGATGACATCGACTAAATACGCCATTAAATTTGACGTTGTCACTAGAAAAGAAATCCTCTATTGGAAAAATTTGACGATTGCCTGAAAACTTCCCTTTGTCAAAATTTTTGAGGGAATATTCCTTGCCTGTCTTAGTTTCCCCACTGCTGGATTTGTTTGCATGTATTGGATTTTCGCTAGGAAATTCGTCGGGAATCTTCAAGATTTCGGTTGTCAACTTAGGAGACGCTTGAGTTTGAAGACCCGTTGGTGGTTTGAAAGGTCGGCGATGTTGATTTAACTGCCAGTTAGAGCGGATATTGCACGTGGGCTCACCCTGACAGCTGCAAGCTTGTGCAAGGTACTATGCCCTGCACAACACCTTAATGGCAGCTCTATTGCCTTTTTGAAAGGCTTTTGATTTATTTTATTTTATTTTTCAAAACAAATTTTTGAAAATAGCTTCTTTTTTTTAAATTTCAAAACAAATTTTTGATAATATTTTGTTTTGATTTTGCAGGAAAAATTAATGTAAAAACTTGAGAATTTTTTTTGATGAATGGAGAAAATTCAAAAACCAAATTAATAAAACTCTGTACCTATTGTGCACACAAATTAAGGCACCCAGGTCTGTACAAATCTATGTTCCTCTAATTTTTTTTTTCCTTTTCTACAACTACTCGGATTTGAGAAAAATGATAGTGATCTTAAGGTTTTTGGCTGCTCTGGATGTGATGGTGAGGCCCGTTTTGATCTAGGATGCACCAAAAAATTGATCAAGGTCAGATCCCTCCAGAAATTGAATAGGGGGCTATAGATCTGGGCTCTAATACCATGTTGGAATTAACTGATTCAATCCACAACTCCCATGAAACACCTGCAAGCGATTACCTATCGCAATATAGAAAAGATCAACAAGCAAAATTGTGCTCAATAACCTGAGAATTATATTGATGCAACTATCGGTTGAATATGCTGCCGTACAAAATTGATGTCGTAGATAATGAATCACAATTACAATAAATCAATCCTTATGAAAAGGATGAAAGCTAACCCTAAATTAGGGTTAGATTAGAACATGACAAGTGTCCTCATAGGAATGAATGAGACAACATGTTCTAATATTAGAAGCTTTAATCATGCAAAATGCAACTAATTAATAAAAGAAAATAATGAAATAAAAGCACTCCTAAGTTTAGCTTAAGTGTAATAAAGTATAAAGTGACCGAATTAATTAATTAATTAGGTGATGACTTTATTACTCTAACAGTAACAGTGGTTTGTCTAGTAAGTACTCTATTTTTGCAGGTTATGGAGAGTTGGTTAGGAAGATGTTTGGGGACACTAAGGTTCCTTGGTGGAAACATGTGTGGAACAAATTTTCTTGGCCCAGGTGCAATTTTTTTTATGTGGTTGGTGGTCCATAATCGGTGTCTTACTTGGATTAACTTGTGCAAGCATGGGTTCCAGGGTCCCTCGATGTGTGTTTTGTGTTGTAATAGTGAGGAGAGTGTCTCTCATCTCTTCTTCCAATGCTCTTTCTCTAGGGAGATATGGCACTTCTAGTGGGGTGTGGAACCAGGCTTGCTGGCATGTTTCTTCTTTGGCTGAGTTCTTTGCTCAGTGGGGCAAGACCCCTGTTAAGACTTATTTTCTTCAAGTTACTTGGGCTCTTGGTCCGACCTTTATTATCTAGCATATTTGGTTGGAAAGGAATCATAGAATTTTTCAAAATATGATGTTGGTTGTCCAACATTTGTGGTGGAAGATTCTTCATTCTTTGGGAGAAACTGTTTTGGCTAATTGTGACTTGGTTGAGGGCATAAATCTAAGAGATGTTGCCTATTGCAATTGTCTCAATCTTCCTCTTCAGAGTGGTGTCGTGAAGGGTGTTGGCCAGATCATGAGAAATTATTGTAGGCATCCTCTTCAGAAGATAAATAGGGAGGGGCGTTGGTGTCCTCCTCCTCAGGGTGTCTTGAAAATAAACATGGATGGTTCTTCTCAGGGAAATCCTGGTCATGCTGGTATTGGGGGTGTTGGGTGGAATAGTTCTGGGACTGTTCAGATTATCTTTTTTGTTTATAAGGATTTTCATACTAATAATGTGATGGAGGCTCTTGCCATTTTATATGTTGTGGAGTGCGGTTGTGCTCTTGGGTGGAGAAGGATTATTTGTGAATTGGATTCTCAAGTGGCACTATGACTTTGTTGAGGATGCAACAATTATAAGATGCCAGTTGGCATTTAGCTTTGATTATAAAACAAATTCTTCATCTATGTGCTTCCTTGGGTTTTGTGATTTTCTGTCATATTCCTAGAGAATGGAACAGAGTTGTAGATTGTTTGGTCAAATGGGCCTCCGATCATCTGTAGAACTGGAACATTGTGGATAGGGATCAATTATCCCTGGATTTGTCTCAACAATTGGACCACTTAGTGGAGATTGAAAGGGATGTGTAATGCCCTTGTTTTGTACTCCTTTGTTTGAGTTTGAATAAATTTTTATCCCTCTTTTAGTTTAACTCCCTTGGAAAAAATCTATCAAAATTTTCAATGAGGTTAAATAAATTCGCTTTTGCTTGGCCCTACTTGGTTATTGGAAGTCTTCAAAGACTATTTAGCTTGCACATTATTCAATGGATATTGTTTTTCCATTATTTGTTGGGAAATCTATTCATTGTGAATCGACTCATTATTCTATTCATAATGGTGGTTCCCTCAATAGACCAAGGTTGAACCATCAACACTTATTTCAAATTAGTTTATTGCTCTTTGTTCCTCAAGCACACAAGATAAGAGCACATACAATTTTTATCTCTATTCTAGTTATTATAGAGGTCGAAAAACCAATATGGTGGTTTGATTGAGACAAGCCCTTGAACAACTTGAATAAACTTTCCTTTTTGTTTTGTGTTTGCAAGCTCTTTTTTATTCCAATACTTATTTGGATAGGTTTAGCTAGTTACTAGACTAGAATCACTTGTTTTAGAACCTTGTATTGTTGAAGTTGTATGAACAATATCATGATGCATAAACGTCTACATGATGTGTTGGTGTCTTAGACAAAGACCTACAACATTTGGCACTAGGTTCTTCCTTTTTCCCTCTTTGCATTTATGTAATAAAAATTGGTAAATCATTTTCTAATTTTTGTAAACTACTACTTTCACATTTCTTTCAAGTAGACAAATAAATTTCATTCTTTTCTATTTCAAAAAGTATTTGTGAAATTGTTAGCATTATTTTGTTTTTATTGTGTAGAGGCGAAATATTCAAATTTAAATTTTAATATTTTTAAATGAGGTAATTAAAATAATATTTTTGTTAGAAAACATTAGCTTTTAGCTAAAATAGATTTCGCATATTACTTGATCAATAACATTTTGACATTAATGTGATCTTAATGTGACCTGTATCATTCTTCATCATGATGTTCAATAGCATCTCTAATACTAATTAGTATTGTGATCAATTATGAGCATTACTACTATTGTCAACATTATAAGAAATATTATTGATTTTTGTTAAGGTGAGACACTGTTATTTTGAAATGCAAGGCATGAATTTTACCACTATTTGTAAAATTAAGAAGTACTTGAAGAGGTTAAAGAGGCTATTATTGTAAACTCTAATTACCATTTTGTATATAGGTTAGTCCCTTGGACTTATGCTTAAAGAAGTTTGGTAGGGTTAACATGGCTTATTTACCTTAGTTGTGTTTTATTGCGTGAAGAGTTTAATATTATTTTGGTAGAGTTATTTATTGACATTGTTAAAAAGATTTATATTACAATATTTGTAATCAACAAACTCAAAATTGTTCAAAGGATCTGCTGAGAGTCTTCCAATGGAAGCTTGCTCCCCCTCGCTATCTCCCATTTGTACAAACGACTGTTTCCAGCTTGGCTCGTCTTATCTACTCACGAACATGGACACAGATAGTTTGCTTGCACCGACAATCGATAGTATGCTCACGCCGGTGGTTCCTATCACGCCGGCTGTTGGGGATCCGCTGGATGTTCCCCTAGGGTTGCTGGAGTCGCAGGGTTTTGGCCACATTACTGCGAAATTTGCCACCTCTGTTGTTAGTCTGACATTTCCTGGCGACGATGATTGTTATGGGCCTTTTCGTTTGCGGACGTGATTTTGCAGGGCGTAATGGTAGCGGCGCTCTTGGTCGTGCTCAGGTAGAGCTTCTGTTGATTTGACGCTCCCTATGCATGACGTTGCTTTTCGTTCCTACGATGCTCTTGTGTCGTTTGCTACGGTTGTGAGGTGTTCTCTGTCTGCGGCTTTTAACTTTCCCCCCTCCTCCATGGGTTCAATCTCTTGCCGCTTCCCTACGCTTAGCCCCCTATCGTGCAATGTGGATAGGAGGTTATTGAGAATGCATTGCATTATGCTAACTGTTACTTAATTTGCAGACTTACATCTTTGATCCTCTCTTGTTGACTTGCATAAATGGGTTCTTGAGTCTTGTAGATCCCTCACAGAAGAAGAAATTGAGCTTTACCCTTGTGGTAAAAGGTTTTATTTATTGATAGCTTTGGTTTCAATGCTGACATGGAATTGGTATGAGATGGTAGGTTGTGGCTATGGGATGAACAGTCTTTGGTTTTTTTTTAATCTTTTTTATTTCATGTAATTGTTTAAATGTGTTTTCTGTTTAAATTTGAGCACTTCAGATATTTTCATATAAATTTTTAATTATAGGAAAAAATATAGTTTGAAATCTTTTTTCATTTTAGTGGAGCAACAGTGCATATTGTCAAAAATGTCATGTGGCTTCACAATTTTCTTTCCCTTATTTTTAACATTTGCTTTCAATTTTTTCTTCCAAATTTTAGTTGCATAAATTTATTTTAATATTATTAATACAATTTAAGATGGCTGCTGAAAATAAGCAGAAAAATTAACTATTCATAGGATCACCAGCCACACAAGTAACTTATTCAAAAATTAAGTAGTTACTAGTCAAAATAAGTTAAACATGCATGGGGACCTGCTCTTATAGACCTCATCATATTGTGCTAGTTTGGGTTAGATTACCCAATCTCCCTCTCTATTTTTGGGAAGACTCTTATCATGAAGCTATTGGTAATTCTATTGAGAGATTTATGAAAGTTGATTCAGTTATCTCAAACCTTGGTCACACTACATATGTCCATTTTAGTGGATATTGACACCTCCAAAGCTATTCCTGGGGAAGTCATTTTGATGGTGGAGGATAAGTCTTGGACTCAGGTTATTGACTATGAAGGTCCTCCCTTCCATTATAGATGTTGCTTCATTTTTGGACACCTTGCTTTTGGTTATTGACTATGAAGGTCCTCCCTTCCATTATAGATGTTGCTTTGTTTTTGGACACCTTGCTTTTGATTGCCCTTGCATCGCAGGAATGTTGGTTCAACTAGGTGGTGATGAGACACCCTCTTTGAACACTTGATGATGGATGTTCTTAACTATTCAAAATATTTTAGTTTCTCATGAGTCTAATGTGCTGGGGGCACAATGTGGCCCTAGCACTCTGCTTCTGAGGCATAATGCCTCAGACTGTTGTTGGGGCAGTGGACCCTTCACCATTCATGTTGCTTAATGATCCTACTCTAGTGTGGTTTCCACTAAACCACTAAGCATGTGGCCCTAGTAGTCTACTTCTGAGGCATAATGCCCTCAGACTGTTGTTGGGCGGTGGACCCTTCACCATTCATGTTGCTTAATGATCCTACTCTAGTTTCTCATGAGTCTAATGTGTTGGGGGCACAATGTGGCCCTAGCAGTTTGATTCTAAGGCATAATGCCTCAGACTGTTGTTGGGGCAGTGGACCCTTCACCATTCATGTTGCTTAATGATCCTACTCTAGTGTGGTTTCCACTAAACCACTAAGCATGTGGCCCTAGTAGTCTACTTTGGAGGCATAATGCCCTCAGACTGTTGTTGGGGCGGTGGACCCTTCACCATTCATGTTGCTTAATGATCCTACTCTAGTGTGGTTTCCACTAAGTAGTTGGCTTCTTCAACTAGATGATCCTACCAGCTATCAGAGAGGAATTCCCCTTCTCTTTCTCTTTATTGAAAAAAATTTGGATGATGAAATTTCTTGATCATGGCCCAAAAATAAAAGAAAAGTCTTTCAAAACATGTATCTTAGTCCCACACTGGAGTCAAGGGTGTGAGATTTGCTAATTCTAGATTTGGTGTTGTTTAGTTGTGTTGTGTTTAGTCCTAGCAGCTTTGCTGCAATTGGACTCCAAGGGTGTGAGATTTGCTAATTCTAGATTTGGTGTTGTTTAGTTGTGTTGTGTTTGGTGATAGCTGCTGCAATTGGAGTCAAGGGTGTGAGATTTGCTAATTCTAAATTTGGTGTTGTTTAGTTGTGTTGTGTTTGGTCCTAGCAGCCTTGCTGCAATTGTATTTTTATTACTTTTGTAATTTTTTTCTTTTTGTTGTAAAAGGTATTTTTATTACTTTTGTAATTTTTTTCTTTTTGTTGTAAAGGGCTTGAAACCCTAGTTTTCCTTCTTAATATATCAAGGGTGTGAGATTTGCTAATTCTAAATTTGGTGTTGTTTAGTTGTGTTGTGTTTGGTCCTAGCAGCCTTGCTGCAATTGTATTTTTATTACTTTTGTAATTTTTTTCTTTTTGTTGTAAAAGGTATTTTTATTACTTTTGTAATTTTTTTCTTTTTGTTGTAAAGGGCTTGAAACCCTAGTTTTCCTTCTTAATATATAAAAACAATCTCAAAATTCATGGCATAAATCGTATACTTATTCCCACTCTATGCAAATCAGAATGGCCTAGTTTTACTTCTTAATATATAAAAACAATCTCAAAATTATTTACTTTCACGCCCACTCTATGCTGCAATCAGGATGGCCTAGTTTTCCTCCTTAATATATAAAAACAATCTCAAAATTATTTACTCTTCTTAATATATAAAAACAATCTCAAAATTATTTACTTTCACGCCCACTCTATGCTGCAATCAGGATGGCCTAGTTTTCCTCCTTAATATATAAAAACAATCTCAAAATTATTTACTCTTCTTAATATATAAAAACAATCTCAAAATTATTTACTTTCACGCCCACTCTATGCTGCAATCAGGATGGCCTAGTTTTCCTCCTTAATATATAAAAACAATCTCAAAATTATTTACTTTTTATGGCATAAATCGTTTACTTATTCCCACTCTATGCAATCAGGATGGCCTGAAATGTTAAAAACAATAAATAATGCTAAGAAATTTGAGAAAAATATTGGCCTGAAATGTTAAAAACAATAAATAATGCTAAGAAATTTGAGAAAAATATTGTTTCTACGATTGTGAATCTTGTGATTATAAAGGAAAATCTATTAGAAAATCTTTATAATTCAGTTCACGTTATGTTTTGCACTCTCCAACAATAGATGGAAGAGCATCTATTAGGCAAGTCCTTCCATATTTCTGAGTTTGATTTCTAGGAAGCAAGTATTCTAAGAAGCCAAGCTTTTAGATGATTAATTTAAGTGTTTTTTCACAGCTTGGGATTAATGAAGCTCTGTTCTCAACAGTTTCGATTTCACCTCAATGTTTGTCATATTCAAAAATCCCAATCGTTGCATCCAAATGTAAAATAATGTTAAATCACTGGATCTACTTAAGAGATAATCACAAACGGATGCTGATGACTCAAAATTAGCATACTACTTTAATAGAGGGAAGAGCAAACAGATTCGGGTGAGCTTAAGATGTGCATAGAAAGCAATCACCATAGACATTGAAAAATTAAAAAAAAACAAAAGGCGTAGCTCTGAACAAGTACTACAAGAATAGAAAGCCAAGAGAGATGTTGGAGGGCATGGACGGACATCAAGAATAATTTAATTGAAAACACAGAGAAAACAAATATCTCAAGGGCGTGTCAATCAAAGAATCAGTGATAAACTACTTTGAAGCTGATAAGGATTGAGAATAAATATTAAATATCTGGGAATCATGACCATAAGGAACCTATGAGTGTAAACATAATTGATTGCAAATTAAAAGGCTATTTTCAGACTAAAGAACACTAGGGCATCTTGCATCATGTCCTGTTTGACAAAAAATTGATGCACACACATTTTGCTGAGAAGAATCCATGGGCTGCTTGCAAATTATTGATGTTAAAATTAGGAAAAACTAGCAAAACAAAAAGTTATCCTTGAGAGATTAAATTGCTCTTATGCTGAGAAAATATACGATGGGATTTGGAATACAGTCCTTATATATGGTGTAGTTCAAACCATGTGAAAGAAACAAGATTCATGTCACTGCAACAAAAAGTGGAATTTTAAGCATTTACAACTTTGAAATAACTAATAAGTTAATAACATTTATGATAGGATTTGGAATACAGTCCTTATATATGGTGTGTAGTTCAAACCATGTGAAAGAAACAAGATTCATGTCACTGCAACAATAAGTGGAATTTTAAGCATTTACAACTTTGAAATAACTAATAAGTTAATAACATTTCCAGCTGCAACCCCGTTCTGTAACTAGAACAGCATCTGAATGGATTTCTGCATCTTATTCCTTGGCAATATGTGGCACAGTAGAAATGCTGTACCGTTTTTGCTTCTGGAGAATCAGGCAGTTCCTAGGAGCTTCTTGATATGTTTCTGCAAACATAAAGTGCAAATATTATTGACCATCTTATTACCACATCAAACATTTGCTATTAAAAAATAGGCCCTTGGTGTTACTGTGATTGACATGCAGCAGAAAGACCAAACAATAAATCACCACAAGAAAGTATATATATGTAAGGCCTGAAACTACAAAAGAGGGATTGTCAAGTACTTCAATATTCAGGGGAGACGTGGTTGGAGCATATCGATCAACCACATTTCCATCTTTGTCCACCAGAAACTTGGTGAAGTTCCACTTAATATTGTCACCCAAAAGGCCACCTTTCCTTGATTTCAAAAACTTGTAAATAGGAGCTGTATTATCGCCATTGACCTCGACCTACATTATAGAACTGCAATATAAATGCTGAAAAATCCAATAAGCATACCAGATAAGCTAGTTATATACAAGATTGTTTCTCTTATGACAGTTGAATTCACATAAATAGCAATACAAAATAACCAGAAAAATAATAAAATAGGAGGTGATATGCTGACCTTCTCAAATATTGGAAATTCTGCTTTAAAACGAGTACACGCCACTTCTGCAATCTGCTCATTGTCACCTGGTTCTTCTCCAGCAAACTGATTACATGGGAAGGCCAGTATTTCCAGTCCTGCAAAAAGTTGACCAACAAACTGTATATTGTTAAAATTAAAAAATATAATGATGAGAAATATAGGTTTGAAATCCAGATTAAGAGAAATTAATGTTTTATAGCTATTGATGAACTTAATCAGATGTAAGTAGATTCCATTAAGTTCTTGATTTTGTTTTCAGAATAAACCAATTCCATTTTCTTTAACTTAATCAGATGTAAGTAGATTCCATTAAGTTCTTGATTTTGTTTTCAGTACAAACCAATTCCATTTTCTTCTACAGGTTAAAAACTTAAAAGTTATCAATCAAAATTCATTTCCAAGGAAAAAAAGCATTGAATTTGCTGTTTCCAACGGCTTCACATTTCCTAGCCTTCGTTCAATGATCTAGTTCTCTAGGAGATCATGATGCCTTAGATTGAAGCATCTAAGCCTAGAGCACCTGCAATGACTGATTCCAAATGCTCTTAAGGAGCTGATTTAGGAGATACAAGCACCGAGCTGAAAGGCAACAATGAATTTTTTAGGATTATTTAATATTTTCTCAACACATTTTGAATTATTGATAATCTATACGCATCCAACAGAATCTTTGGGAAAGAAAGAGCTAAGTTATTTTCTTAAATTCTACTACCTATCTCTCTATGTGCTTGATCGATTTATGAAAGACACTGAATCATCAAACATCACTAATTAAATACAGCATTCTATGATGTTTCCCCAGGTTAACTCAGTGTTTGAACTGCGAAGGCTACATCCATCATCCATAAATTACTGGAAGGAGTATTGAGGCCTAAGCAAAAGGACAGTAAAAACTCCAGATAAATCAATCCTCTCACAAAAGTGTCACTAAATGGGAAGATCATATCAAGACCCATAAATGAAAAGTTGTATTAGATTAATCTTCCATATCTGAAGTATTTTGTGGAATCACATAGCAATGTATTGACTAGGGCCACTGGCTGGAAGTGTAGGCTACCAAGTTGTACCTGCGGGCATCGTCCGAGGATAGGTAACTATTTATCTAATACTAAACATTCAAAACAGTTTGGCTTCCCTCACCACATCACTGCGACAAATGAAATTCCAGCCCAGTGACAGGCATTCAGTCTCCATAACCCCTATCCATATTTCCCAGTAACCATTTCTAAATGGTTATATAGCATACTCTTGTTCATATAATCCTGTTCTCTATTTCAAAACGATATCCCATATCTATAGCTCACGACTCCAACTGATAAGATACAAATTCATAATGTGAGCATTCAAAAGAAAAAAGAAAAAAATTCCCTAGAAGGTTCTAAGTAATGGACCCTATAGAGAACAGTATCCAAATTTTATGACATAATCGCCTCAAAGTTTGTCAACCATTGAACAGTGCACAAAAACCATATAGAAAATGCAGAAAAAATGTTGGAAGTATATTCATGGAGAATTACCTTGATCCTTGTACTTCGCATACAACTCATTCATCTCCTTGTAGTTAGCGGTAGTTAATCCACTGTCAAAGCAAAATTAAAATATGTCGATCATCCATAATTTAAAAATGGGGACACTTGAACAAAATATAAATGGAGGGGTTGCAATCACCCACAGAACCATTTCCCAAACTACCCACAAATGATTTCCAGTAACAACACTTTTAAAATGACAAAAATTTCTCCATTGATGAAATTAGTTTTAAATTTACACGAGAAAGGGAAAATTACCATTCAGAAGCAACATTGACAATGAGTAGAGCTTTGCCCTTGTAAATACTAAGATCCACATCATTGCCCCTTATGTCCTGCAATTAAACATTACTGACTTCGGATATGAATTTCATATGCAGATTTCAACCTCAAGACTACTCAAAACATGATAACAATTTTAAATTCGATGGTATAAGATCGAATCTGAAAGTACCTTGACCGTAAAACCATGGACATTAGCATGCCCTTCTGATGAACTGCCACCCATGGTGGAAAAGTTGGCTGTAGAAGAAAATTGAGAGAACCCAATTCGGATTGGATAATTCTTTTTGTTGGGTATTGCTGAACTGATCGGTAAACAACAACCTGTAGTTCGATTAATGTTACAATGAGCTATAGAGTGGAAGCCGTGAGGCTTACTGAACTTGTTTATGGGTTTATATAGAAGAACACACAGAGCTTTTGCTACATTAACAAAATGTGGAAGTGTGTAGGAACGGCACGTTACTGCCTGAGGAAGCATCGATCATGGGGTTTGTTGAGGTGTTTGAAAAGACCGGTCTAGATGAATGACTCGTATGTAGGAGGTACTAATGGTGTTTTAAATATGACGCAATCCAAGGATAATGTTGAAAAATGCAACCCTGTACAGAATCAGATTTGTATTTGAGGTGTCTAGATAAGGAAGTGTTTTTTCTACCTTTTATCTTGAGGGGGTCTTACGTGGGGAGAACCACAGTGAGCCAAATTCTTACTCTCCATATGTGAAGGTTGACTTTATTTCAAAGCCCTTAGAACATGGTCGTTGTCTTTGATGGGAGGGCAATTGGGTAGTTAGATTGCAATTTATGTTGAGGGCTCTTTAATGTGTCTTAGTATTTAGTTAATAAAAAAGAGTGTTTAGTATTAATATTAAATATATTGTTTTAAATTTTAAGATAATTTTTTATTTAAATATTTAGGTGATAAAAAAAATATTTTATATTATTGGTTTTAGTAATCAAGATTTGTAGTTAATGGGAGTATGGTCAAAGAGTTTGGATTTTAGTTTTTGTAATGGAGATAAAGATGCATATTATGTAGAGTTGTAAGGTAAATGAAAAAAAATCTCTTATTCATAAGTTATATATTTTTTAAATAATAAATTGCAATTATATTTTTAAAATTAATATAATTAAATGAGATGGATAAGTATGAGTTCATGTTCTTATATAATAGTAAATTTGTATAATGTTTTAGATCACATTTGTGTGTAACGGTGAAATGAAAGATTATTTTTGTTTATCTTCATGTTATTTTGTATCCTGTGTTTTGTTGGAAAGAAATCATTTTGGGTTTAAGTCTTCATAATAATGTTGTTGTGGATTCTATGAGGTGGACTATTTTGGTTAATATATGGAAAAGTAGATGTATGACTATGTTTTCATATCATAATTCTCATCAAGAAGTAGAAATGTTAAGGTTTTACTTGGACATTTTCAATAATCACTTGGATAAGATCAAATGACAATTTTTTTTGCTACATAAAGAAGATATTCTATGTTCCAAACAACTGCAATGTATGATAAAGTTTAGAACTTGATTTTGTTTTGTTCTTTAGAGGAGGTTGTTCTAATTTTGCTAAGTTTTGTTGAACTTTTGTAATTCATTTTATTTTTTTCTTGGCAATCTATTGGTTACCTTCTCCTTGTAATATCCTTTGTTTTAATTCAATATAAAAAAATTTGGTGAAATTATCATACACATAACATTTACCCTTGAGTTCTCATCTTATCATGGTTTTTCACTTTTTGATTTATTTTTCTCTTTGGTATGGTCTTGTTGTAATAGGCTATCTATCTTCTATCAATATTGGTTTTAGTCCATATGCTTGCACAAACATATTTATATTGCAACTTTAATCTCATATGTAGATTGTATTCCCATAAAGACACTTCACATGTAAGAGTCTAATAAAAATATTAATTTTCAATCAAAATATTTATATATTAGAATTTTAAAGACTTTAATTATATTAAAATATATATTACTAATTATACATGATGAAAATCGGTTAATTAAATTAATATCCGCATAAGATCAAAATGAGCTCATGTAAAATTACAATGAAAAATAAGGAGTAGGGAGTGTAAGCACAACTCAACAAATTCATAAGAAAATAAAATGAATACTAGAAATGAAATATATATATAAAAAATGAATATTCTTTAATGTATCTCATTATGTCATGAGATTACTTCCTATTCAATTTTGAAGAAGAAAAAAATAATCTTTTAAATAAGCAAAATCCTTACCAAACATTAACAAAAATCAAACATCTCTTAAAAATCAAATATTTTTAATCTTTACAAATAACAAAAATAAAATTATACAACTCCTTGATAAAAAAAACAAGAAACAAAAATTATAATTATAAATAAATATCTAAAACAAAATAATCATTGATTTCCATCTCCATTAGACAAATATAAACCTAAATAATCCTTAATTTCCATCTCCATCAAACAAATATAAACCTATGAGAAATAGAAATATTACAAAACAAATGTTTAGGAAAATACTATATAATGTCAACGTTAAGCCCATGACAAAATTTGAAGGATAGCCACGACAAAGATAATAAAAAAAAATCTAGACTATTTTGAATTGCTTATTTATTTAGAATTTAAACAAATCAAGAATAAATGGAAGATATATATTTTCACATAAGCTTCTAATTTTCATTTTACTCGTGTTTTAAAAATGAAATAATCTTGTAAGATTGTGAAAAACATTATCAATCATTATAAAGGTAAGGGGCCTACTCAATACAATCTTCATGAATCTATCATGCATATGTACTTAATTAAAACTTCATAGTTTATCTAACTTTCATCATCTATATTTATATTATTTTGTATTCATATGATAAATATATAATTATAAAATTTGATTATTACTTAATTGGTTCATATTTAGTATTATCAATGATTTATTATTTTAGTTTATATTAGTTTTATTGTTATACATTTCGTAATTTTTTGTTATAAAGATTTAGAATATATGGTATATATTAGGTCACATAATTGACCCTTTCATAAAATAATTATTATTCTATTAATGCATGCGTCGGTTAGTTCAAATCAAACAACCATATATTAAAGATATCTCCTAAGTCATTTGAAATCATCAATCTAATTGTTCTGAGAAGAAATAAATCCAATTCAAGAACATTCAAAGCTAGATTTCTATTTAGATATTACACTAATGCATCGATACACAAAACTTTCATATGCATAACATTCTTGCCATGTATGTGACACTTCATTCTTTATCAGGGGTTTGAGTGCCACTAAGACAAGCTAAGGAAATTTTTTGATCTTTTTGTTAAAGAATATGCGTTTGAAATTTTTGAGATCTAATTTAAAAGCTAATAAATGAATAAAATTATTTCAAAGAAAAATGTTTTCAAGAATTTAAAAAATAATTATTATGCATTTTAAGATTTAAATTTTAGACAAATTATAAGAATTTCTTTGGAAAAATAAAATTATATAGATTTCAATTTCAAACACAACATAAGGGTTTTCAAAGTAAGAATATATGCATTTTAATGCTTGAAATCTATCATAAAATCTAATGAAAAAGATGTATAAGTTTTGGATTAAAATCTGATTTATTTCACTAAAATTAATCATTTTCTTCACTAAATTGTTTTTGTTCTTTGATCTACTATTTCAAACAAAAATAATTT